>JAENPR010000160.1:600000-1069801 GCA_018135685.1 Themeda triandra | reverse complement strand
CCTATGGGGCCATGTTCCCCGGGTTGCTCCAGGCCTTGGGGGTGCTAGAGTGCTTTGGAAGACGTCGGCACCCCCACGTGTTAAATTCTTCTTTTGGTTAGTCATGCATGGGAAGTGTTGGATGGCGCATCGTCGTTGGCGCCATGGTCTACTGTGCGACCAAGACGATGAGACGATCGACCACATCCTCCTGGGGTGCGTCTACAGCAGAGAGGTCTGGGAGCTCTGTCTATCGGCCTTTCATCTGCAGGGCTTGGTGACAGTGCGTCAGCAAAATATTTTCGAATGGTGGATGTGGTCTCGACACCCTTTGCCTAGGATTATTCGGCGGGCTTTCGACGCTTTGCTTCTTCTGGTGGGCTGGACGATGTGGAAAGAGAGAAATGCGCGTACTTTTCGGGGCTTGTCCAGGTTGCCAAGGGAACTGCTTTCTACGATTTTGGAGGAGGTTTGTCTCTGGATGTCTGTAGCCGAACCGACCAACTAATTTAATTACGAAGCACTAATCAAGCTGACGTGGCAACTCAATTAGTACTTAGCAACCAAACCAAATTTCGGTAGTCCGTGAAATCTCGAAGGATTTCAAACAACTCTACAACAAACCCGAATCCAAAGTTCAAAGAATTCCCATTTCACCTGTTTTATTTACATGTCGCACATAGGATTATTACAACCCAAAATAGAAATCATAGCGGAAGAAAAACTCTTTAATAGTACACTCACACCTATTCTTTTAAATACGGTGCGGCTCATGATCGACTCCATCAACAGCGGTTAGAAGAGGTATAAGAGTTGGCTTTGCCCAAGTCTAGTCCTCCCGTAGTAGGATGTAAGTCCACCGTGTCGCCACGGCAAAAGTCTCCAAAACCTACTGAAACATTGGGAATTGCACCGAGTACATTGTACTCAAAGAAGACTTACCCGACTAAAAGAAAATAAAGACTCTTTGGTGGATGCCGGGCTTTATAGTGGGTTAGCCGACTCCTTTTCTTTGCCAAAAGATGAGCTTATTAATATTCATTTAGTGTCAAAAGGACTCTCTAGCTTATCCAATTAAGTTGTATCCTGACATTTACTACATTAGCACCTGCATACTACTTTCATCATTTTAAGGTAGAAACAATCATCATTATATCAAACCGCATTGATTGAGTAATCATTAAACCATCATGAGTGAACATAACCAACTCGCATTTCAAATCTTATTTGCGGCACCAGAATCGTCATCAAGTTAGTCACTATCCAGGACCGATGGCGATTATAATCGATTGCAAACCAGCTGGCGGGTATTCCTCACACAAACCACACGACTCCCGTCGGAGTTGATTAGATCACCTTGATCTACTCGAGAAAAGACGCGGGATCAACAACTCACCACCATGACCAAGGAACTCCCGATGCCGAGGCTGAGTGAACTCATAGACATGGAACACTCGCGAACTCATAGACATGGAACGCACCTCCCGGTATATGGACTTACAACGGGCACCTTGTTTACTACCACCCCCATCGCCGGCATGGATACCTGGAAGTTGAAACCCGGCCCAAGTAGATCCTTGGCTTCGCGGTAGGCACTCAGGCCATCCCAGCTATACGTGAGGCACTTTGTTCAAAATGATCCGAGGACGCTCGTGTGCCATAGTATATTAGAGGTGATTTATCATGGCCACATGGTTATGTTCATATCCAACATCTCACCAATCTCAATCCCAAGGGGTAGTAACACCTACCTCGCGAGTGATGGTCGATCACTCGGCTTCTACCGTTTAATTAGCAGGCCTAAGCATGTAGTCGATCCTGTATGTAAAAGTAGGATATTTCTGGTGGCAGGGTAGTCCTGATGCAGCTAAGGTTTCAAGCAACGCCTATAAACTTAATGCATCATAAAGAATAAAAGGACGCAAAGTAAAACATTTGCAAACGTAGGAGGGATGCTCCGGGGCTTGCCTTATTTAGAAGACCGAGGTTAGTGCCCCAGGTACTCGACTATTCCCAAGTCGGGTCCTGGTGCTTGATCACTTCTCGGGCGGATCTCCGTTCGCAACTTGTCCTTCTGGATCCTCGATTCCACGATGAATGTTCTACACGTGATCCTGGAATGATGCATGTGCATACGTGAGTACGTGATTATCGGTGTATGCATGATCATGGAGGATAGATGCTCATAAGTGACTATCTTGTTCAATCGGCTATACTTATCACTAGCAAACAAGCCAAGAAAGCCAAAGACCTAAGACTTCAACATAATCATCCTAAACCAATCATCATGACGTACCTTGTAACAACCAATCATACATGTCCTAAACACTACAAGACACGTCGGCATGGGGCCCACTTTTGTCGGTGGCCGGGAGCGAGGAGGCGCTCCGCCGGCGGATCTCGCCGGGCGGCGAGCCCTCCGGCCCGGGCACCATCGTTGTGCTCCCCGGAGCGGCGCGGACCCGTTAGGCTAGAAGATGAACGCGTGGGCCATCCAAGCCAAGTCGCCGCGGCCATGGCGGCGGCGACATGCATGGCGTTGCCGTTCTTGCCGGCCACAGCGAAGACGGCGGGGCGCGCGCGAGCTACGCGAGCGAGGCGGATGCGAGGCGCAAGAGGATGGTCGCGGAGGAGCGGCGCATCGGCGCGGCGGCGCGAGCCCGTGCATGGCGGCGGCATGGCGGAAATCCGGCGGCAACCGGGCGTTCGGCCATCGGAGCCCCCGCGGCGGCACCTTCTACGAGACGGCCATGAGCATGACAAGGCGGACATGGCGCGCAAGACAAGAAGGTAAAGGACGCAGAGGAAGGAAGGCGCGCATCGGGCGAAAGAGCTCGCCGGAGCTGCGCCGCGCGGCGGAGGAAAAACCGCCGAGATGCGGCTCCTACCTTGAGGGGCGGCGCGAATAAGAGAGCGGCGATGGTGGCGGGTGACAAGGCGAGGAAGATGGTGCGCTTGGATTTGGCAATGGCTAGCCGAGGCGATGGCTAGGCGGCGCGCTTCGCGGCGGCGGCCATGGCGGTCCGAGCTCGGCTCGACCGGAAGGAGGAAGAAGGGGGAGCGGTGCTGCGGTTTGCGAGAGAGAGCAAGGGAGAGAGTGAGGCGAGGCAGTGAGTGTGAATGAGGAGGAGAGGGGCAGCTCGGGCTGTCCCCTTCGGACCGAGGAGCGCGGCAAGGGCGACGTGGGAGTGGTGGCAGCTCTCGAGCGCCGCGTGTCGGGCGAGCGGGCGCGCGTGGCGAGTGAGGGCAGGCGCGGTCGGTGGGCGACGGTGTGGCGAGGCGAACAGCGGCGAGCCGAGCTCGGCCGGTGGTTACCGGCCACGCGGCGTGCGCTCGGGCCCCGCCACCGTGGGCCGGAGGTAGGAGATGAGGGCGCTGGGCCTATGACGGGTGGGTCCCACCTCCTCTTTTGAACGAAAATTTTGGGAGGCTATAGATTCTAAATGGTTGAGAATTGGGAAAAAGTTTCAACATGAAAAATTACTCGATTTGATGAGAAGAATATTTCTTCCAAAAGGAGTTGGGTCTAATTCGGCTAGTTTTGAAGATACAAATTTGGGCTATTTTCACATATAGAAATAATACTTTTAAAAATCCTAGGGACTGTTTTTGGCCTTTTTGAACACCTAAAAAGCATTTTCATAAAATGGTCCCAACACCAAGTTTTCTCCAAATATTTTTCTCAATAAACTTTATTTAAGGACCGACTCGAGATAAGCAACCTAGATACCACTTCTAGCTTAACTCGACAATCACACTTATGGCCTAAGTTAAACAAGGTGCAACAATCATCAAGCAAATCATGTTAATATGGTGTTTATATGCTAATGATATGATTATGCCCATGATTTGCGAGTTAATGCATGATTAACATCGTGAATGTTACAACGTCCGCGGGTTTCGGCGCCTCGGTCTTGACTGGAGGCCGGGGAGGGCAAGTGCCTAGGTGTTGTAGTGCTTTAGGGCTCGGGAGCAAAAAATTTTCTTGTAATTACAACCACGTGCTAGCTTGGTGGCGTGTGTGTGTTTCTTTGGGTCGATGGCTACGAACTGCCATCGTAAGGGCTTTCTTCGTTAACGAAACACATGCGGTTGCATGTTCTCGAAAAAAAAAAAGAACTCATACAATGACATGGAGTTGCATCTGGTCCTAATACTTCACAAAACAATAACATATTTCTCTCACATCTTTCTGCATTATAAGATTATGGTTTTTATAGAGATGTGGTGAAACTAAAGTATTGAAATATGATGAAAGTTATAGATCGAGGCATTTGTTTGGCATGGCTTTGCTCAGCTCCGCTTCCTATAGTGGGTGGAGGAGAAGCCAAAGCTGATGAAGGGGAAAAAAGTAGAGTTTTTTTTTTTTGTGCGAATAAAAAAAAAAAAGGGTAGAGTTCTTCTGTATCAAATTAAGTTAGAGACGGCACGAGGATACCAAGGCCTAAGGATATATAACTGGACCAAAAATGTCGAGGTTAATCTGATGATCCATATCTCCCCTTTTCATTTTTATAGACCCTAATAATATGGTGCAGTGCCAAAAGGCGCTGTTCAGAGGTCCACGATCCATGAACATTGATCGCTTGCCATGATTTTTTCTCTCGCCCACAAACTAATAACTAGCAGTGTGCTACAAGCCTATGATCATAATGTTGCTTCCTATGAATCATCCTTTTTAGCGTAGCATGATGCCTAAAAGCGCACTTGTCACTATCCAATTTTGTTCACAATTTCCGGCGTTAGGCGCAAACCATGGGGCCACATCCACATTGCGTCGAAAAACTCGGAGCATGTCATACGGCACAATACACTTATGTGCACCATGTCCCCAGCAACAAATTGCTGCAAAGAAACGAATGAATGAATTAAAAGAAGTACCACGGCAAGCCTATTGATTTCGTGATCTGTACTGACCAAATCCATTCTGTTTGTTGCGGTTGCGGGCACTCCACCAAATAAAAAAAGAAACAAATTAATGAGGAGCCTCCGTCGTCAGTTTCAGAAACAGGAGGCCGCCTGCTGTTTTTTTTTTTTCTGCGAACACATTTAATTTGTTTTGGATGAAAATTAAAATCGAAATTCTGCTTATCCGAAATTAGAAACGTGTTGGCTCCCTAGTCTGTACCAATAGCGTAGCTTGCACTGTTGATGCGTCTGTGAGCAAAGCAATATGATGAGCGTTAGTTCGTACATTCTGAAACTTGCCTTCATCTGAATATCTGATGACAGTGATCAATGGTACTGGACTACTGGTACATACGTCGATCAAAGTTTATACGTGTCTCTGTGTGAATACCTCATACCTGAGGAATGCGACGTCAAACGACTCAGCGTATCCCTGTGTACCGATACGGCATGCCGATGGAGCTCTTTCGCGCGCTGAATTTGGACAGTTTGCTCCACCTCGGCACAAGTGGTCCAACGGCGGTCACCGTCGATCAGACACCGTATCTGCATCGCCATCGCGTCGCGGCACGCATTGCTTCCGATCCAGCCTCTCCAGAAAATTAAAGGTCGTAGGCCGCAACGGGGTTGGTTGGACGCCGGTGCCCGGTGCGAAGCCTGGCCGGGGGGCACCGTACCGGCCGTTTCCCGCGGAACTGTTGCCCGACGCCGCCGTCACAGATAGGGGCACGCACGGTTGCGTGCATCGGAGAAAAAGGGCTTCGCGTCCGCGGTCCGCCCCGTGTTTGCACTGTTGCCGCGCGACGCCGGTGCGCCCGGTGGTGGTTCAAGTGCTGAGCGTTGCGATCCTGCGACCAACCGGCACCGTAGTTAAAGCAAAGCCACCCTAACACAAATCTTTTTCTCCCGTCGACGCCAGCCCTAATGCATGGTGGAGACGGGTCGATCGAAGCGTGACGAGGAAGAGATCCCGCGCCGAGAGAGAACGTATTGGCAAGTTAGCTCGCTGGCCGGCCGGAGTACGTACGTGGCGTGGCGGTGGAGCTCGCTTCGCTACGCCCAAACTCATAGTAATCAGTACGTGCTTTGCTTCTCGCTCGGGCCTCGGTCTCGTGATCAGATCATCGAAGACGACGAGAGACTTGAACCGGGCGTTTCGGTTGTTACGGGTCATATGCGGCCAGATTGAGATGATTGCTGATAAGCAACGGACCTGTCGCTCTCGCACTTCACCCAATTAAAGGTGTTTCTAGTCGTCGTTAACGGATCGGGGAGGTTGGTGGGTCGATCGCGAGCGAAGCGATCGGTAGCTACCTCACATCTATCCCGTCGATCGACCGATCTTGCTTGGCAACAAAACCAAGCACACTTGATATTGCCATTACCTATGGTCCTATCTATCCTATTCCTATGCTGTCCCATGTTGTACTGCTTCTCGTGATGGATTTACATACTGTATATGTTATTACAACTGACCTCGCAACCGTTGCGACATCGCATCGCATATAATATATTCGCATTAGAAAAAGTATGAAGCCTTCCGACGCTGTACGTCCAAGAAGAAATTTATGGAGTATAGTTTTCTTCTACCTCACTTCACCACCTCTGCTGCTAAAGCCACACCAATATCAGAACAGAAGACGTTTCTGACAGAAAACATGGCTTTACACTTTACAGTTTACACTGATGTCATGTCATGTCCTATCCTATGCGTGCATGTCTAGAACCTCTAGCCAGATCACACGGGTTCTTTCTTCAGAGCTCATCAGAGGACTGAGACGAGAGAGCAGCAGATTCATGCCACACTGGATGGAACCGTTGAGAGCCTACGCGGCTATTTGTAAGGTAATCCAGTGTCAGGCTCGGGCCGAGAAATCATGCGGTGGCCGGTGGCCGGAGACGCAATCATCGCCGGTGCTTTGAATAATGAGAAGGCCACGCTTGGTCCACAACAGTCCAGAACAGAAATTTCTACTGCTCATTGGATCCGCTAACCACTGTTTGATTAATAATCAGGCTGGCATTCCCTCAAAAATAATCAGGCTGGCATTCTTCTCCTTCGCCTTGTACGTGCTCGATCGCTGTTTAATTTGTACAGCTCTATGCTCCTTTTCCCCAGCAAGGCCAACTCGCAAACAGGAAGCTGTGATCTGCTGCTGCGATAAAGAACGACATGGTCCTGCTCCCGCAGATTACTGGTTGCTCTGCCTCCGATGGATCGCACTGCCGACTGCAGAGCACTTGATTCTGACAGAACTAGTCCTATCCATTCCAAGCTCACTGCTTCGATTCTCGGTTGATTTTCAGTATGAGCCTGTTTGAAACTTTGGAACGCAGGAATTTCATAGAGATCAGTTCAATTTCACTGAAGAAAATGCAGAACAAGGAAATTTTCTGTATTTCAAAAAGGCCTTAAAGGAAGATCAGGTCTCGTATTGCACCCAAGTTTGTTGATGTGGCGTGATCAAGTGCACATTGCCTGGTTGGAACTGTAACTAACTCTGACACTCGTTGAATTTCTCCCCATGATTTCAGAGAGAGAAAACAGAAAAGAAAAATCATGAATGAAATGGAAAAGAGAGAGAGGTGAGACGAGATGGTCCAAAGGTGCCTCCTTTTCGCAGTGTGTGGAGCTGGCTGCGTCGCAGAAGCACATGACGCAGTGCTCGATCAAACGCTGAAAAGGAACGTATGCCAATATCTTTGCTCGCTTTCTCCTCTCCAGTCTGAGCGCCCGCCCGGCTCTGCCTGCCTCTCCCTCCCTAGCTGCCTTGCACCCTGACCCATGGAACATTTCTGCTGTGCAATCAAGATGGCCAGGTAGGCGCCGAGAGCCTTTGTTGAGAGAAGGCATCATCCGAGAGCCTTTGATGAGAGGGGGCATCATATGCATGCCTGCCGATCGAGCACCATCGTAAAGGAGGTGGCTGCAGCTTGGCATGTGATTATCCAATTGCACAGCAAAGCCGGACAACTCACACACAGTTCACTGCAAAAGCGGCGGGCTCCCAAAGACGCAGAGCGGTGTGCTGTCGCCGAGTGAGAATTCTAGTGCTAATTCAGAGGGACTGTTTCGTGCCACGACTGCGGAAATGGCTTTGGTGCCACTGCCAGAGTGGTTTCGTTTCGCCGACACTGTAATCCCGCGTGCACAGAGCTTTGTCGCTGGTTCAGCACACCCTGATTTTCCTCGTGTGATACTGTCATACTGATCCCAGCCGTCCTTTTTTAAATTTGTTGCGGTAGACCATAACGTATTACTATATTATTATTTCTACTACTCCATTGCTCATCTCAATTCAGTATGGAATCAGCGTCTGTGCCTGCAATTTGCCTATTTGCATGTGCTTTTGGTTCATGTATTCAATAGCTGAGTTCATATATTCAGTAGCTGGGTTTCATATATTCCGAGAGTCGAAAGAGCAAATGATTGACCGCTAAAGTTTCTGCTTTTATCATTTCTTTACAGAAGAGAAGAATGGAACTTTCGATTCAAGTATAAACATCTCGACATAAACTATGATCATGCATGGATGCTGTAATGCTGAATTGCTGATGCTAAGAGAATCTTTCATAAGACAAATATTAACCCAGCGGAATCATTGCCGGAGCTGCCCGCGTCGCTTTCCCGGTCTGCAGCCCATAGGGTATGTGTATCCCAAAAGCAGGGGGGAAACCAAATGAAAATGCAGGGGAAAGTGTTCTTCGATAGATTACTTCACTGATTGCTGCAGGTTATGATGAACAGTGTGTTATCTTAGCCTGTAATGGAGAATTAAGCATGGCCATGCGACGACCTCACCTAATTCATCGAGAGCTTGGTTGCCCCGATGCAAGGATCATCAGTGGACGACGCCATCATTGCGCGGGATGGCGGAAATGGCTTCCAGCTCACTCTCCAGGTCTGGATGGAAGCCTGAAGGGAAGGCTTTTCCCAATCCCGTAATGAGTCGCTCGAGAACATTTATGATTTATTTTCACATGGTTTTCGGCGATGTGAGGCTTCTGTGTGCTGAGAGCCTGAGACGTGCTTCCTGACATGATTGTGCACAAATACAGAGGGCGCGCGTGTGTAGAAGACTGAACAAATCTGCCGCAAGGCCTGAGACCACGAAGTAGGGAACGACTGTGTTCGGAAACTTGGGCTGAAATCTGAGGCGGGCTGAAAAGTAGGCAGTGATTATCCGGGCCTTGCCCATGTAATCTGGCCCAAATACTACCTTCACACAGGCTCGATCGATCGATCGGAGAGATCACCATTTGGGCTGTCTAAGCTGGCACCGGCTCGCCCCCAAACTCCGAAAGGCCCAAACTCGTTAATCTCTCCCCTCCCCGCAGCCGTCACCCACCACCACCGGGCGGGGAGAGTTTTACACAGGCAAAGTTGTGCACGTTTTTGACACGTCGCGATCGATTTGACCAAACGCGCTCTTTGTCTGGCATGTGGCCCCGCTTTGCCAGTCCAAATAATTCGTCGTCGCCCTCCCCCAGACGTTGATTGGGAACGTGACGAAATCCCCAATCCCCTACACGACTGTGGGCCGCCCCGAACACGCAACAACCGCCGCCGCTCGGTCTACGACCCCGGACCGGTGTTCCCACACCAACGCGAACTCGCCGGCCGCCGTGGTCTCCTCCGAGTCCCGCAACCGCACGCTGGCCGCCATGGCGTCCTCCGAGTCCCCCAATCCCACGCCCACGGCCGCCGCGCGCCAGCCGGACCGCGACTTCCTCGCCCACCTCGAGGCCTACCTCGCGCGCCGCGACGGCGTCGACAAGCTGCTGAAGATCTCCCGCTACGCCGCGCGCCTCGCGGTCACCGCGGGCCCGCCGCTGCCCGCCGGCGCCTCGGCCCGCCTCAAGTCCTTCGAGTCCAGCGTCGGCCTCAGCCGCAAGGCGTTCCGCCTCGGCAAGTTCGTGCAGTCCCTCAACGCCCTCCGCGCCCACCCGCACCCCCCGCCGGCGCTCGCGCTGCTTGCATACGGCGGCGAGGGCGTCTACTACTTCATCGAGCAGTTCGTCTGGCTCGCCAAGGCCGGGCTCCTGCCCGCGCACCTCCTCCCGCGCCTCCAGCGCCTCAGCGCCTGGGCCGAGCTGCTGGGATACGCCGGCTCCATTGCGATTAAGCTGGAGGAGGTGGCGAAGATTGAAGCTTCGATAAAGAAGCAGATCGTGAAGGACTCTGATAAGGAGAGCGAGGCGGTGAAGGCGATGCGGGGTAAGCTGCTGCTGAAGCGGATGTCGGTGGTGCAGGACGTGGCGGATGCCGTCATGGCGCTGGGAGACGTCACCGACGGCAAGGGTTTGCTCGGGAGCTCCACGCTCATGGCATCGGCTGGCCTGCTCTCGGCGTTGATCAGCACGCATAAGAACTGGAATTCTTGTTGAAGCCTGAAGGTACATGTTATAGATAGCACATCATATGATGAAATAAAGCTCTGATTAGAGCGATAACTAAACGTTTCCTCTGGAAATCTGGATGCTCCTAAAATTGATACTGGTCCTCTGGGAAACGGTGAAGTTTATTCTGATTCATTTGGTGGACCAAAGAATTTATTCTGGTCATTTGGCTAGACCAAATAATTTTCAGGGGTTTCAACCATATCGATCATTCAATAATTTTTTGATCTTATTAAAAGTATATCTGCTTCTGCTGTGTATGATTGAGTTCAGATAAGATGATTCTGCTTTTCTCCTACTACATTTAACAAGCACACTGTTTGGCTTCATCTTTATAATTATCGAATCAAAAGCATTGTGGTAATGTGGTTGAGACTCACCTGCAACGTTGAGCTATCCATGTCAAATTAATTTGGGACACCAAGATGCACGTCTGTACATTCATATATCAAATTATCCATCACATTCTGCTTCTCATGAACAAAAAGAAGAAATACATCATATTCCTAATAGTAATAACACAATAGTTTGCAAATTGGGTAACAAAACTCTGGAGCTTATTTAATCAAAGCATGGCGCATCATGTAATAAAATGTCGATATCCCCAAGTGCAAGTAAGGTATAAAAATGATGAAGGATTTCTAAAAACTAAATCAATGACATAAACTTGACAATAGAAGGAGGTCCAAGCTTGAAAAAGAAATATTGTTCAGTTATTGGCTCTTATTTTTCAGGGAAAATAAAATTAGATTTTGTTTGTATGGTCAATTACCATCTATTAAGTTATCCTAATTCAATTAACTTGGACAGAACGGTGATCACAGAAAAATAGAACCCAGGAGCTGTCTAATTGCAATCGATCAATGTAGTGCAGTATTTGTTCATTAACTCCAAAATCTTTGCTGGACTTGTCTTTTATACTGCTATAAGCAGAAAGCTGCAACTAATAGATGCAAATTAGCTCTCTTCATTTATTTGTTAGGCATTTGATTCATGCAAATATGTATGGCATAAAGTATGGTAGTGTGTCAAATTTCACTTGATTATATGTTTCCTTGTGATTGTGTGGCTGGCAATATCATTAGTTTACACTATACGGAGTATGGTAGTATGCACTGTGAAGTTTGCTCAATTTTGACTCTGCTGTTAAGATGATCTGCTGCTAAGGTCAGGGTGTTGCTGTGGTGGTTGCTAGTGAGCTGTAAGTGCCTCAAGGTACTTCTGTGCACTGACTTTTCTTTTCCTATTATTGTAAAGCACATTTGCCACTTAAATGTTGCAGGGGTAATTTAGCACATTTACCTCTCTTCACCATGTTTAGTGAGACAGTGCTGCAGCCATGTTTGATTGGGTGCCTAGAACATTTGTATCCTTGTTTGTACTTACTATTCATGCAAATAGTGGTATGGGTAAGGCCATATTAGCTTGTTTTTCCAGCAATGGCTGAGTAGGTTCAGCTTAATGTTGTTCTTGCTATATACTGAAACCACTGAAATGCTGTTCTTGCTGTCAAATACTGGCTTTATTTTTGGTGTTATTGGTGTACTTGACAACTGAAACAATAAAGAGGATGGCATTCATGAAAGGTTTAATTAGCAAGTAATGTATTGCTATTTTTGTTGAATTCTATACTTTGTGTTTACTGTTTGCCAAGCAGCCACTTATTGCTTATGACTATATTGAGGAGAAAGGAGAATTAATTTCTCTCATGATGGCTTTGCTGTACTACATATTAAAAATATATCCTGCGCTCCAGCTGCATAAGTTTGAAAATTTTGATAATAATCCGTATCATCTGTTTGCCAAGTAAGGCATGTTTTTTCTGTCTGCTTAAATTGACCAGATTATAATAAGACATAATGATCTGCCTTCCCTATTCTTTGTATTGATGCATGTCAAATTTGACAAATCATGGCTGCAGTGACATGTCCCTGTCACAATATGTATGATCTCCGGTTGTGTTGAGGTTCTTAGCTACTGTATTAATTCTCCAATATTAAATAGAAAAGAACTTTTTGTTTGTTTGTTGTAAATGTCATTTTTAAACATAAAGTGAACTTATTTACTCTTCTCAAAAGCATAGTGAAAATAAATAATCTTGTTAACTCACAATTGCCAGAAACTATGAAATAGAAACCGTTTCTTGGAGAAAGACCTGCTTCCTGCCTGGCAGATCAGGCGTTGGGTGTACCAGTCCACATGTGCTATTTCATGATCAGATCATATGTTCATTTTGTGGTACTATCAGATCAGATGCATTCATGTTTTGTACAATTACCAGTGTACTATGTGATACTTGTCAGTGGCAAGGCTATCACTGTCATCTGCCAGTCATCTTTGTAAATTGACACATCGGCCTGTCATCAGTTCACATGTCACTATGTCAGTGGCGAGGCTATCACTGTTATGTTTTCAGTTCTACGGTTGCGAGAATTCTACCGGAACGCAGGGCTATCCTTGCTTGCTTTTTTTCTTTTTTGCCAAGTAAGACATGTTTTTCTGTCTGCTTAAATTGACCACATAGGACATAATAATGACCTGCCTTCCCTATTCTTTCTTTTGATGCATGTCAAATTTGACAAATCATTGCCGGAGTGATATGTCCCTGTCACAAGATGCATTACAGACTTCCGGTTGTGTTGAGGTTCTTAGGAACTTGTTCGTTCCTTGTAAATATCATTTTTAAATAGAAAATGAACTTATTAACTCTTCTCAAACGTGAAAACAAACAATTCTTTTAACTAACAATTGCCAGAAAATACCGTTTCTTGGGGAAAGACCTGCTTCTTGCCTGGCAGATCAGGCGTTGGGTACAGTCCACAACAATGATCAGATATGTTCATTTTGTTTTACTATCAGATCAGATGCATTCATGTTTTGTACAATTTCCAGTGTACTATGTGATACTTGTCAGTGGCAAGGCTATCACTGTCATCTGCCAGTCATCTTTGTAAATTGACACATCGGCCTGTCATCAGTTCCCATGTCAGTGGCAAGGCTATCTGTTATGGCGCTTGATCTTGTTGCGAAGGTTGTAGGGAGGAGAATGGATGGGAACGGGGCGAGAACGTTGGCGGCGTGGCGCCGTCGCGAGTTGAAGCTAGAACGTGGATGGCGGAGAACAGAGGGGACGCGGGGCGCCCAAGGGTGTCAGTTTGACACAATTCTAGGCTGCTTTTCATTAACCAAACGTTCAGGCTACATAGCCAAGGCGAATACAAATTGGTGCCATAAATAGCTACTAACACATGCAAATCTAAGATTCAAACTATCAAACTGTCTATTATTCAAATAAGCTAACTGTATGCATGCATTGCACTGCTAATTCTTTGGCACTGTCAACCATAACACTATCACTGTTTTGTTTTCAGTTCTCCGGTTGCTAGAAGTCTACTGGAACGCAGCAGGGCTATTCTTGCTTGCTTTTTTTTTTTCTTTCTTTTTTGAACTGACTGATCGAGGGCTATTCTTTCTTGCTACCTGAACTTTGTCGTTGGCTTCAAAAAAAGATCGGGATACACGCCCTGAAAAGAGCAAAAACCCGGGTGCTGTCAAACAGCCGCGGGGACCAGCGTGAGGAGACGGCAAATTCTCCTTTCCCTTCCCGTCGTCTCCACATCAGACTTTCCCTCGAGTCACGGACACGTAAGGCCGCACCACCACCAGGGCACGCCACTGGGCCGACCGCTTCGGCCGCGCGGCGACGCCATTGCCGAACCCACCCGAAACCGACGGGGAAAACGCATCCAAAACCGACGGGGAAAACGCATCGGAATCGCCCGGTGGCCAACCCAAACGTTTTTTCAAACTTTTTGCGAAAAAACGGCTGGAAATACCGCGGCTCTGCCTCTGCGGGCGGGCGGGCGAGTCCAACGCCAACCCAACGGCCAGCCACCCCACCGCACCGCACACACACCCACCCCTCCGACCCCCACGCTACGCGTTTCGTCTCGTGAGTCGTGAGGAGACGGAGAGAGGGCCCACGCGTCCGCCCCAGCCCGTACGCGACGCGACGCGACGATGCTTCCCCCGAACCCCTCGTCCTCGTAGCCTCCACCCGGCCCCTCCCATCCGCCCTCCTGCCGTTCCCCTTTCCCGTTTTCCTCCTCCGCGTCCCCCGATTCAAGCTCGCAACACCGCCGCCGCCGCCTTCGCTGACCGTGCGGCCGATTTAAGCCCGCCGCTACAGAGATTTCGAGAGAATTTTCGTTCGGGCTAGCGCTAGCGCGGGGTGTGAACAGAACTCGGTGCCCCGCGGGCCGCGGCTCTCTGCCTTTTGTCGCCCACTGTTGCGCGTCAATTCTCGCGCGAAAAGGCAAGTTCCTGCTGATCTGGGCGGAATTCGGGGAGTTTCCGGCCGGGATCCGTCGATTTGGGCTCGCCCTCGGGGGAGATTGAGTTCTGATTTTGTGGATTTGGTGTGCAGGGATGGGGGCCGGAGAGGGCTCGCCGCCGGCGAGGCGGCCCTTCGGCGGTAAGCGCCGCCGCCGGTGGCTGGACGGAGAGGAGGAGGACGACGACGATGAGTATGTGGTGGAGGAGGAGGAGGAGGAAGAGGATTGTGCGGAGGAGCTCGGCGCCTCGAGCGCTGGCGAGGAGGGGGAGGATTCAGACGCCGAATATCAGGTGGAGGCAGAGGACGACGACGAGATCGAGACGCCGCGCCCGAAGCGACCGGCAAAGGGCAGCGACCGAGGGCGGAAGGGGAAGGTGGATCCGGCCGCCGCACGATCTCGGCGCCGGAAGTATGAGGAGGATGAGGACTACCAGGAGGAGGTCGACGAAGACGAGGAGGTGGAGGAGTTCCACGATGAGGTCGAGGAGGAAGAAGTGGCACCACCACGGCCCAAGAGCATTGCAAAATGGGGTGCCCGTGGCCGGAATGGGAAGCTGTCTCCAGCAGCAAAGCGATCTCACAAGCGAAAGGAGGAGGACGATGAGGATATGGATTTTGACCCAGAGTTGGATGGTGAGGAGGATGAGTTAGATGAGGACATTGATTTTGATCCCGATGTGAATGTCAAGCCGTCTCCAGCAGCAGCAAAGCGATCTCATAAGCGAAAGCAGGAGGGGGACGATGGGGATATGGACTTTGATCCTGATTTGGATGACGAGGAGGATGAGTTAGATGAGGATGTTGATTTTGATCCTGATGATGGGGATAGTGACGAGGAGGATGAGTATCAAGACGAGGAGGAAGAGGAACTGGTTTCTGCTCGTGCCAGAAAGGTAACTGTAAAGAATCCGGCGAAGCGAAAGTCCAATTCAAAGCGGCGAACACTAAAGAAGAAGAAGAAAAATAGGGGATCCAAGGCTTCTAGGAGGAAGGGGTCTTCAGCTAAAGCGAAGAAGTCAGCATCCGTTAAGAGGCGGAGAAAGCGTGATGACTATGAGGATGAGTCTGAGGATGAGGATGATGATGATGACTTCATTGTGGACGATGAGGTGATTGTGGATCATCACCCCAGGAAGAAGGCCAGGACAGGGAGTGGGAGGGAGACAGGGGTGGGCCCTCAAGTATCTATTGAGGAACAGACATGGCCAGACGTTGAGTCAGACACATCGGACTTTGAGTTCGCAACGTCTGATGAAGAACCTAACAATGTTGAGACACCTGTAGTTGAGCAGACTACAGTCAGAAAAGGGAGGAAGAAGAGGACAACTGGGTCAGAGTCATCCTCGGATTCTGAATTTGTTGTATCAGATAAGGAATTGGAGGAATTGAGGGAGCCTGAGCCTCCAAAGGCGGCACCAATTCTCCCTTCACCCGTGAGAAGGATTTGTATTACAAGGCATGGAGAAGGCAAGGGAAAGGAGAAGCAGGAATTGGAGGAAGCTGGGAAGCCAATATGTGGGATCTGCCTCTCGGAGGAGCAGAGAGCTACTGTACAGGGCGTCCTCAATTGTTGCTCACACTACTTTTGCTTCGCGTGCATCATGGAATGGTCTAGGGTTGAGTCGAGATGCCCACTGTGTAAGCAGCGGTTCACTACAATCACCAAATCATCAAAGGTGGATCTTGGTCTTGGAGTGAGAAAAGCTGTAATCAAGGTCGAAGAGCGTGATCAGGTAAAGTTTGTGTCGTGGTTGTGTTTACATAATTTCATTCCTCATTGCCTTTTGGGTTTAGAGACTTCATTCTTTATAAGAGTATATATAACCATTTATATTGTTTATTTCATTGGCAACTTGGATATCCATGCTGCATCTGTTTACACTAGTTTGGTACAATTTAAATGAGATAGTATGTGTCAAACGAAACTACTAAAGGCATTGTTAAGAGTAGGCAGCATTTTGAAGTTGTAGGAAGGTTTAATCACGAAAAGAAATGGATTGGGGCAAGATGATCTCATTTTCTGATTTAGAGTTTAACAGGCTCATGCAAGCGTTGCCTTTAGCCATGTGTATCAATTAGAGTTTAACAGGCTCATGCATGTGTTGCCTTTAGCCATGTGTATCGAACTTATTATATTAATTTTCCAGTACTTTATTTCTTAATTTGTTATTTTTAAGCTCTCCTAGTTCCCGCCCACTCATGTTCTTCACATTGGAAAATTCTATTCTTTCCTGTTCAACAGTAGCAACAAAACCTCTTGTCCCAAGCAAGTTGGGTAAGTTGGAGTTGAAACCCAACCATCGAACACATAATGTCAATTCTACGTTCAATTGTTAGGTTTCAACTTACCCTGTTAGCCAACAATTGGGCAATTATAAAAAAGTTATACAATATATACAATAATCTAGTGTAGCTCAATTATTAAGTCATGATTTCCAAATTTTTCATGTTCTTCTATCTTGTATTAATTCCTATAATGTCAATTAAAAAGGATTTCATGGCTGTTGCGCTTATAATGTTTTTTTTTTAAGAAAGCCCAGCCTAGGAGGACATGTAGGTTGAGAAATAAGGCACCCACACTGCACACCAGTTATGCTTCATAGTGAAGTTACAGAGCTGTTGTTTTGTTACTATCTAAAAAGATCGTCTGCCCAACATTTGATATGTGATTTAATGCTGCAGACTTTTTCCTATTGTAACATCTTGAGTGTTGACCTGTTTGTCTATTGTCAAATGTCAAGTTGTCAGTTGGTACTTCTAGTATCGACTATTGTTTCTTTGAGTGTTATATGCTCATCTTTGTGCTTATCACACAGGTTTATCAGCCCACTGACGAAGAAATAAGGCGTTGGCTAGACCCATATGAGAATGTCGTTTGTATAGAGTGCAATCAAGGTGGCGATGATAGTCTCATGCTACTATGCGACATTTGTGATTCCTCAGCGCATACGTATTGTGTTGGCTTGGGAAGAGAAGTGCCTGAAGGAAACTGGTACTGTGGAGGATGTAGGCTCGGTGACGAGGGACCGTCATATACTGGAATTCAGCGTACAGTGGCTTATGAAAGACAAAATTACAGAAATCATGTCGATAGTAGTTCTGTAAGTTTTGGCATGGCCCCACCAAGTGGCACGTTTGAAAGGTCGCCATCAATCAACCCTCGCCATTCTTTTCAAGGGATTGATCTAAATTTATCTCCAAGAGAGTTTCCTGGAGAATCACATCCGGCTGAATCACAAGCTGCAGCTGATAGCGTATCAACTCCCACTGGAAGAAGAACTGTTTCAGGAAGGCGACAAATACATCGGTACATTCGGATTTTGCTGACCAGACCAAGGCCACCTAGTAGACCAGACGTATACGATGATATTGCGCAGCACAGTGGTGTACCAAGAACTGAACCAAACCGCCGGAACTTACCTTCTTCATCAGAAGCAAACACATCACAGAATCTGCCTGATGGCATTCAGAACCATCACAGTGGCCTTCCATTTGTTCAAGCTCACAGCAATTTTGCTCCATTCATGTCCCTAGAAGGGGACGATTTGCAGCAAATTGAGAGTGTGAAGAGCAACCTCAGGAACATGTAGTAGAGCCTTATTAGGTAAAGCCCCTCCCCCCTAAAAAGAACTATGCTACACTGTTTATTACTGCTTTTGATGTAGTCTTAGATAAAGTCTTACTGGAGTTGACATATATTCGCTTTGTTTCAGAAGGCCTGTTCTACCCTGTGAAGATTACCAATGGAGCAACATGTGCTGTTTTAGTGGCTTGTGGAACTGAACATAGCAAAAGCTTGTGCCTGTGCCTGGCCTTGGCATGCTCCAGAAATTGCAACCATTCTCTCAATTGTGACGGCTCAGCACTTCTCATTGAATGTGGTTCGGCTCATTTGTGGAGATGTGGTCAATGACATAAGCTAAGATACAAGCTTTGCCCAAAGCCCTTTGTTTAAGTTTAGGCATTTTTTCTTGTTATCATTCTTATTCATTCAGCCATTAAGCACAACCTCAGATTACACAGCGAAAAAGGCATTTCTGAATGTCTTGATAGCTTCAGATTTATACACTGTGACATTGTGGGGACACCAATTTCATTAGGATAATCATTCTTTTCCATCCGAGATGCTCCTCCGCCTATTAAGAAGGCTGCTAACTGAACTTACCAGTACTCTCTTCTGTATTCATGTACCACTGGGTGGTAAACAGGTAAGCATTAGACAAGAATCTTTACCTCGTTTGGGTACTGGCTTTCTGTTCTGTCAGGGTTTGTTTTGAGCTTGTATTCTCTGAGCATAGTGGTCCAGTGGATCCACGGAGAAAAGCTATCGAGTACCTTAAGTCCCAATTCCTAGAATATATAGGCTCATCTTCTTTTGGTGTCTTGTTGTCTAGCGCAGCTGCACTTTTCACAGGTGAATGTTTGAAAGTTTTGTTCCATATTGGATAAAGTTTGTATTCTCCCTTCATATTCACTAGCAAAATATGCGTGCATTCTGTGAGATTTATATCGGTCATTTGTTCTAATAATATGCTTTAGCATCGGACAGACATATGCTATTTAACTCGCATGAGTTTGAGACATAAGTTATAATATGCCCGTGCGTTACAACGGGATCCATAATTTATTGTACAATTATCTAGAAAATTTATTATTTAGAGATTTTCTTGACATTTGTATCATCATAATTTATCCTAGAATTAGATCAGCAAGATATGTTGATACAGTATTTTCTGCCAATCTTATCCTTCCCTGGTAGAGAAGATACAATTGTGTCACCAACATATCCTATAATTTATAATTTATCTTAAAATTTATATTGTATCAACATGCAGTCTTATCCTTTGGGTCGTCATCCCATCCACCCACTTGCCACTGCCCCGGTCGATGGCATCCGCCCCGTCTCCTCCCTCCCCCACTCCACTCGTGTCATTCTGGAGGCGCGTAGGTGACCTCCGTGCCTCCTTCCCTGGACCACGGCCAGGCGCGTAGATTCGGCGAGAGGTGTGACCGAGCGAGAGGTGTGACCGAGCCTCGACGTTCGTTGGTGGTGTCAGTAGGCCGGTTGATGTCTTTCCCGCCCTGGCAAGCGCGCGCCGATGAGGAGTCGACCAGGAGCCGGACGTTGGCGCTACAACCCAAGTTGCTGAAGCTCCGGTCCACAGTGGATGGGTGGCCTCGTCGAACGGAGGCAACAGCGCGCGCAGAGGCGCACCAGGGCCGGCCTTGCACGCCGTGGGAGGCACGCCCTTGCCAGCGTCGTGACGGCGGCGATGCAGGCAGATCTATCCGGCGCGCGAACGCTGCGACGTAGGCGGCGTAGAGGAAGGACCTCATCTAATATGCTCTCTGATTTCTTCGATTCAATTCTTTCTCTGATTTTTTTCTTCGGTAGATCGATTAATATATCATATATGGATGGAAAAGAAATTGATTTGGATACGGATTTGGATGGACGTGATGGTTCTGATTCAGTACGTTGCTTGGTATAGAATTTGGGAACTGGAGGAAATCAAAAGCTATTTGATTTCGGAGTAGGGAGACATGCACGGAAGCAGGCAAGAGGATTGATTAGAGGGCGAGGGCGGACAGAAATCTAAAGGTGAACTGAAATTTTGTCAATTAAGTATTAAGGTATAGATGTGTTTATAGAGTTGTGGGGCAGTATACACAACTCACAAAAAAAATTCAAGAAGCCGACTAGGTGGATTGGTCCGAGTGAAGAGAATGCCTGGGTCTCCGAATAAGCTGTTGAACCGGAAGCAACGGTAACCATGAAGTGATCAGCTGGAAGCTGATACAATGGCTTGTTTGGACGCTGGACACTGATACAAGGGCTTGTTTGGATGCTCATGTATGTATCTCTTAAATTCGTGTGTGTTAGAATGGTTTGGTGTGTACACATGGATCGAAACATCATACTACTAGCAGTTAGAAATCCCTATTATGAAAAATACAAGTGGGGTTTGCGATAAGAGATGTGCAGTAAGAGATGTGTACAACAAAAAAGCTATGTATCTGGAATCTAGAAAACCTAAAATGTCCTATAATTCGGAGTGGATGTAGTACTATTCTCTCCAAAAATCATGGATTCTGTGCAATTCCCCTATTCCAAACATGTGAAATTGCTCTTTTGTTAACGTGCCAAAGACCATGTAGTTAGTGAAAGTGGTGGTTCCGTAAAACATTTGCCAGATGATCCGCTACACCAACTCTGGGAAGTCCTCGTCCTGTTTCGCTGCTGTAAGAATATCCACGTGCTGAAAGGCCATTCTCGTTTTCATTGAGGTTCATCAGAAGCTCGCAAAGAACGGACGCACATGTGGACACAAGACAAAGTGAGAACTGTGCGAGGACGGAACGGAATCTGCCAGGTCAGATGGCACCGCCGCAACCACAAGGACCGCACATGGAAGAGGGAACGAAGAAGGATCCCCTGATCCAATACTGACAGCACTAATTTTCTGATGATCGAGTTTCTCGAGGAGCAGAGCTAGCCAGTGGATTAGGTGATGACCGCCGATCTCGTTCCTGATGATCATAATGGAAAAGTTTTTATTTTTTTAAAGATCATAATGGAAAAGCTGGCCGAACCTTATGCTGATTTTGAATGGACATAATCCATGCTACTATCTTCATCTTTGAAATAACCCTCCCCTAAATAGAGCGTTTTTCGGTTATATCCAAACTTGCCATTTTATTGGATATGGTTACCAAATGTTCCTCTCTAAATGTGACAGTGATACCATGCATAAGAAAGTATAAGCAACCGGCCGGGTTGAAGTCAGGGATACATACGTCTTTGGCATTAATTCTCTTTAGTTTGTCCCAAAAAGAAATTCACTTTAGTTTTGACCTAAATCAAATTATTCTTAGATCAATCGAATTTACATAAGAAATTATCAACAGTTATGTCACTAATTAGGTACATCATCAAACTTTATTTCACGATGGATCTAATAAAGCTTATTTTACCAATATAAACATAGGAAAATATTGACATTTTGTTATATAAAATAAACTTGGTCAAATGTAAGACAATTTAACTTACGACAAAACTAGAATGTCATCCTTTTAGAAGGACGAGAGTGTATTGCATGATTTCTAGAATTTGCTTATTTTCATGTGGAAGGTGTAAGCCAAAAACTAGTGATTAGGTTCCACTATCCCATGACAAAATTTTAGACCTGCACTTTTAGTATTTCTTTGTTGGGGGGGGGGGGGGGGGGGGGGGGTGTGGCATGAGGACCAAACATGTGGGCAAAAAGTGAGCAAATGGAAGAGACTAAACTTTTGCCTATTTGCTCCTCAGGGCTTTTAATTGGGCTAAAAGCATTGGGACTACGAGGTGTGAACACCTTATTTTGTATTTTAGCCCATCTTTTTACTGTGGATCCAAACGCCCAAAGTAAAGACTAAAGTTTAGTAGCAAAAGTTTAGCAGCAAAAAATTAGATGCAAATCTTTTGCCATGGCAAATAGACCCAAACACACCCTTCTCAAATGACTAACTGAGTATAGCCCGATTTGTAGCTTAGCATTGTGTGTATCAATTTATCAACTATTTTCCTTTTTCCCTTTTTTCGAGATGAGCTATCAGGTGGTATTATGCTACAATGTAGCCAAATTACTGGCCTCTAAAGAGTGAAAGAAAGTTACACCTAGCTTTGACAATGAGCGTGAACTTCATGCTGTCTTGGCATGTTTGTTATATAGGATTTCCATTTTTTTTTTTGTGGCAAGTTTGACCTTAAGTGGCATTTTAAATAGTGGACTATTATGTAAATAGTACTCTATAGTGATACTACAGTGGCTTAAGAAATTTGCCATTGCAACCATTGAAGGAGAAACAGTATGCTATACTAAGCTAATAGCAAATAAGACCCTCTTGAAACAAAGGAAAAATGAAGGGTTCTTTTTTTTTTTGAAGGAATTAAAATGAAGGGTCTTATGTTCTAAAGGATTGGAATTCTACAGTATGGTTTCCTACTAAGTTCTTCGGATAAAAGTATGGTTCATACTATTTCTATGAAATTCCTACAAAACAACTTACTTTACACAAAGTTTGGAGAAATTCTATTAGACCTCGTCAAAACTTTGATTTTTGTCACACTCACTTATTGAATTACGGTGCTCCATCCAAACGTTTGATCATATATAATTTTCTATACTTTTTTAATTCATTACTTTAAGATGTCGAATATTTATCTTTGTGTTTTTCTATTCATGTGTTTCTAAATTCCCGTATCCCGTGTTCCATAGACAAGAGGCCCTAAAGAAAAAAACTGCCTAGAAATTTTATAGTTGAACATTGTTTATAATACATTAACTATTACTCTCTTCGTTTCAAATTCTAAGCCGTTTTGACTTTTTTACTATATTAATTATGTCTAGATACATAACAAAATAGACAAACTAAAAAAAATTAAAATAACTTATAATTTAAAAATAGTAAACTATTCCGGGGTAGAGAATTTTGGCCCGAAAGTTGAAACCGATGCACAATGAAAAATGAGGACAACGGGACAAGGGAAGAATGAAAGGTCCATCCAGCTAGGAATAGGCGACTACTGAGCACTGTTGACTGCTAATGCCTGTACGTCGGGACATACGCAAAGCCGCGCGGAAAGTGTCACGGCAGGGAGGTGCCGTCTATTCTGCCTACTAGGCGAGAGAAACGAATACGATGCGTTGCAGGGACACAGAACGGAGAACGCTTTGTTCTCAACTTCGGCCAATTCTGTCACTGTGTATTGCATCGTGAGTCCGTGACCGTGCGAAAGGAAGAGAGCTAGTAGCTGGTAAACGGTGATGCGTGGATTCTAAGCTGATTAACGCCTGATGCTGCGAAGATCGATTAAGTTAATAGCCGCCGATGCGGATGCAGTTTCATTCCATCATTGGTACGTAATGCTACCAGTAGCTTGAGACAAGCTGACTGCGGAATTGCCTCCGAGACTCCGCCTAGTCGCGTTGTTGCTCGGTGGAAGCTAGCGCAGAATACTCCCAAAAACTGCTTCCGTCTTCGTGCTCCCTTTCCCTTCGGTGCCGGTGGTCGGCAGAGCCTCGTCGGCTTTCCAGGGTGGGGAAGCTGCTTTTGCGCTCGGAATCTGGTGGAGGCCGAGTCGAGAACCTCAGGCTTTCCTTTTCTGCCCTCGTCCTCATGGTTTGACTTTTGTAGCTAGTGCAGCTTTGAGATGTGCCGACTGCCGGTGCCAGGCCTCGCAGGATTGTAGGCTGCAGGATTGCTGCGTGTACGTCCAGTGGTGAGCACGGGATGGACGTCGAAGACCCTCACGTCTGCGTATGTTTCATCACGTGCCCTTTGCTGCTTCCATCCTAGTCCTAGCAGGCCAGTACGCATCCACTGGATGTATAGCGGCGAACGACTGAACGAGAAGTTGGCTCGTGGTCGATTACTCGCATGTGGTTAGGCAGCTCCAGCTCGATCCAGTATCAAGCGTTCAACATTGGACGTCTGAGATCATTGTCTGAGCCAAGCAAGTTTATCAATCCTTCAACCAAACATGCTATGTATAAATGTGTGTATAGTGTTATTTATACTAATGCTTATATATAGTATAACTTGTGTTTCATGTATTGAGGCATTAAAGGATTCATTGGGTGTATCTTTCAATATTTTTTATTTCAGTATGGCATTCTTTGCAGCCATTGTCTTTCGTCTACCTCTAGCTGTGACCACCACGACGGTAGTTCGAGAGATGGTTGGGCCATACAACCTTTTTTTATTAGAAGAAAAAAGATGCTGTTAAATTTGTACACAATCACATAAGTGAGAAGCCTTCATCATACAATACACACGACCACTTAACTGTTTCACTTAGAAACAATTACACAAGAAAGTTTTTACTCCATCCAACCGTCTTCCTCCACTATCTAAGGGGCGCTACTTCCACCTCATCCCAATGTGGTTCTATGCTACCCATCATGAAAGACCAACCATCTCTTCTAGCAATCGCTTTAACCCTAATAGACTCTTATAAGCCTTCGGATTTCTAATCTTAACCGCTGTATCATATTTCTGAATTGGGTAGAAAATTCAAGTAAAAAACCCTCAAATCACTTGTAAGTGAAGTTTAAGTCTACTCTTAAGAAAACAGCCGCCGCCTATCAAAGCTTTTTAATTGAGAAACTGGCTCGCCAGTCGCCAGCGCTACATCAACAGCACCGAAGCAGAAAAATAAAAACAAAACGGAAAAGGCAGCGGCGTTTCTCTCTCTCTCTCCACAAACGCCACGCCGCGAGACTCCCACGCAGTCCGCTGTCCGCCCCACGCTCTCGCCTCGCGATGGCCGCCGCCGACTACGACCGCGCGTACCGCCCCTACGGGGCCCCGGCCCCCGCGCCCGCCGGGGAGTACGACCGCCCCTACCGCAACGAGGTCGTGCCCTACGGCGACCGGCGCCTCGACATCGTCGTCAAGCAGCCGCCCGCCAGCGCCAGGTCGCCGCCGCCGCCGCTCCTGGTGGACACCGGCAGCGGCGGCGGGGGAGGGGCGGCGTCGGCGTGGTGCTTCAGCGACCCGGAGATGAAGAGGCGGCGGCGGGTGGCCAGCTACAAGGCCTACTCCGTGGAGGGCAAGGTCAAGTCGTCGTTCCGCAGGGGGTTCCGCTGGATCAAGGCCAAGTGCTCCGAGCTCATCCATGGCTGGTACGGATCACGCCTTCTTCGTCTTCTTCCCCCCTCCTCCCCCTTTATCGGGTCCTCTGGTACTTTTCTCGATATTCTCGGACATCTAACGGCGACCCAATGGCTGCTTTGGTTCATCTCAAGCATCGGACATGTTCTCCCGCTGGGTAATGGGTTCTGCCCAATAACTTCAGACGCTTTGATCTTGATTTATTTTACTGTTTTTATGAACTATTGG
This sequence comes from Themeda triandra, assembly GCA_018135685.1. Lineage (NCBI taxonomy): Eukaryota > Viridiplantae > Streptophyta > Magnoliopsida > Poales > Poaceae > Themeda > Themeda triandra. The sequence goes on along the minus strand of JAENPR010000160.1, from coordinate 1,044,291 downwards.
TACGATTGATTGCCAGTTCTTGTGCCTCTCATCGTACATCATTGCTTCCTGAAAGGCTGAAATGGTTAGGGAAGTCACAGGTACATGGGACAGATCTCTAGCAAATCACAAGCTCATCAGCACAAGTTGTCATGCATTTGGCTCACTTCTTAAGCAACAAGATAGCACTAGCTCGTTTATCTGGTGCAGTGATCATCTGTGATGCGCTATTCACCTCTAATTTCCATTTTCTCCCACTTTTCCAGAATCTGGGATCTCGGTGAGACTATTCTATTGGGATGGTGGAAGGTGCAGCTACAATGCGCGAGGAATGGTCGTCGGGTGTATTTCGCTAATTCGCTCCCAAAATGTGGAAGAGAAATTGTTCTGAGATTGTGTAGAGAAACTTGTGGCCCCCTGGTTATAGGAAAAGAACTAGTGGCTCTGCTGTGATTGCTTGTCACTTCCTGCTAATTACCCCTAATTTTGTTCAGAAATATTTGAAGAAGAATTGAATCTCAGAGAAGAAAATTTAAATTTCTTCGCATGATGATACTTTTCTGATATTTCTCCCCTTGTGTTCATATGCAATTTGGTCGCTGGTCAGGAAAAAGAAATACAGATCAGCATGCTACTGCATTTGCTTCGTTTCTTCGTCATCGGCAAAGATGGATAGAGACCGTAGCAGATCTTGCCAGATGCGTAGCCGGTCTTTCATGCATTCATTTTCGATGAGGAAAGGTCTATTATTTCAGTACTCTTTATTTCAAAAAAAAAATTATTTCAGTACTCTGATATGGACATATGGTCACCTGAATCATGGGAGGGCAAGAAACATTTTGCACCAGCTCTGCGTGGCTTTCTTTTCCGTGATCTGAACGGAAAAGACCCTCCTGATGGTGTCTGATTTCAGTCATCAGCTCTGGGTGGGGGTACAAGTGGCCATGTTTACAGATTCTTCGATATACCTGTACTTCTGCCAGTGTTTCTGACCTCCGAAAGGTGACCTTGCCATGTTACTCCTGCGTTTCACCATCTTGTTTGAAGTTTCTAAACTGGCCCAGCTAAATTTAGCTAATCCATGTGCTGTATAGTCCACTGTACCTGCCGAGAGAATCAGAGAACCGTGTGAAACGACCCTGATGGCCTGATCGAAGTTAGTGGAGTTGGAGTACACACGCAGCATTCCACCCGCCGCACCCACATGGTTTCCAAGCAGGTGTTGTTGTGGCCGCCCGGGTCGGTGCATGATGAGCCGGCGCGATTTCGGCGTCCGGGCGGGCCTTAAAACCCGCGTCTGCGCACGTCGGGGATGAGCTGTCCGCCGGGACCTGGAGCCGAGTTTCTCTCGTGCGGTCGTGCCGTGATGCTGCCTGCTGGTGGAAACCTCAGGCCAGAACCCAGCCGGAGATAAGAGCAACTCCAACAGGTTTGGCCAATTCAAGACTTGCGAAATCTCGATTTTTGCAAGTCCTAAACCCCAAACGCTTGAAAAAAAACAAGCCTCTCCAACAGTTTGCTATGTGGACTTGGCAAATTAGAGTTTGGGCCCACATGTCAAGCGACGTCCACGTCGTCCCGGCTCCGCCTTGGCGAGGCGCGCGGACCTCGATCTTGGTGGAGAGCACGGCGAACCTGCACTTTCCCGGACGACCTTGCCGAACAGGCGCGGGCTGCAGGTGGTACGCCGCCTCGCCGGGGACCTTGACGGAGACGCTCGGCCTGCTCGCCGAACTCCACCGCGACGTGCTCCGGCGTCACGCCCTTGGCCTTGGCGTCGATCTCCTTCATCGCTTGGCGAACCGCGCGTCGCCGGGGCCGGGCGCGGCGCCGGCCTCGGCGGCGGCGCGGCGGCGTCGTCTTGCTCCGGCCTTGACTCGGGCGTGGCCTGCGGAGGTGCGCCCGGGCCATGGGGGTCGAGCTCGACGGCGCGAGCGGCGTCCGCGGCGGCCGCCGCGAAATCTCCCATCTTGGCGTAGGCCTGGGCGCGGTCGGCGTAGAGCGCAGCCGTTGGCGGGCCCGCTGCGACGGCCTGCGTGTAGAGCGCGGCGCGGCTGTGGCGAAGTCGTCGGTTCGCGCGCGGGGGAGAAAACATCGCGTGGCCTGCGATGCCAAGCGCCGAGGTCGCGCGCAAAGATGCGCCGGGAAGGACCGAATTTGCCAAGCTCACTAATTTGCCAACTCCTTTTGCCAACTTGTTGGAGGAGGATTTTTGTGATTTTGGCAAAAATAGAGATTTGCCAACTCCTTTTGCCAAACTGTTGGAGTTGCTCTAACATACGACCGTGTACACCGCAGGTGGTGCAGCAGTATATACATACTATCCTCATTCAGACAGAACGGTCCTGAGTTTCGTCTGATGGTGATCCCATATAAGGTTGAAAACGGAAATGAAAATTCCCGACCGAATCGCATCGTTTTCTACATTTGATCCGATCGTTTTCTATATTTTCGGAAAAAAACGAAATCGGTACGAAATTCGGTAGACATATTCGAAATCGGTGCGAAATTCGATATGGGCTATTTTCGACCTTTTTCTACATTTCTATATTGTATTCGAAATTATCCGTATTAGAAATTCGAAAGTTACCGAATTTGGCCCACATCTCCCATACCCCCGGGCTCCCGGCCCAGCCCACACAGCCCACTAACACAACCCTAGCCTCCTGCCTCTCCTCATCCACTACTCCCGCTTCAGCTCCCGCCGCAGCCGCCGCAGTCCAGTTCGCTCTCCCCGTCTCCCGTCCGCTTCCGCTCTCTTCCCCAATCGCCCGTCGCGCCGCGCTGCAGTTCAGTCCGCTCTCCACCAGTCGCCTGTCTCCACTCTCCAGTCCACTCTCCACGGCGGCCTCTGCGGCGGCGGTGGCAAGGGACAGCCGGAGAGGGCATCGCCAAGGGCATCGCCAAGGGCAAGGGAGAGGGCATCGCCAAGGGCGGCGCCACCTCGCACGGCCGCACTTTGATGGCGCCCCCTGCTGGACCAAAGGGCAAGGGGGCAAGAACAAGACGAAGAGCGTCCGTCAACTTCTAGACCCTCCGCCTGTACTGGCAGCGGCAGCAACGACGCCGACATCGGCAACCACAGGTTCATCTTCCTACATCCTACCACTAGCAGTTAGCACTTAGCAGCGTACAAGATTTAGTGATCGACTACATTCTAGTTTTTTCCTGATTTAGCAATGTTTCACATGCCTATTGGTAGGATCAGGGAATAGAAGGCTTGCATCTCAAAGTGTTGCATCTAGTGGAACTTGTGAAAGTCCAGCAACAGAAGCATCGGTGTTGGGATCAGTGGCAGCATCAGTGGCACCATCGGAGTCCTAGTTTGTGTTATTGGGCTAAAGCTCGTATCCCTGGTAAGTGGGCAAATGGCAATACTGGACCAATTCAGTGCTTGAGCCCCCAGCACGAAGCCTACATTGCACTTGGAACAGGCTGTTCTACGCTCTTAGGGCCATGTAGACAAAAAGTTGGCATTGCTCCACAGAAAGCTTCTGATTCCTCGCCAAGTAAACTGACGGCACACACAGTAGCGGACCTAGAATTTCATCAAGACTAGGGCTTCTACCTAGAGATGGCATTTACCCCAGTACCTTACTCAGCAGGGTCCCATTAATATCACACACAGAATTAACTAAGACAAAGATAAAATTTCGAATTGATACGGTAGACATGATGAGATGAAAACAAATATCTAGTGGTACGGTTTCATTTTCCAATCCAATTGAAACGGAGAAAGAAAAAAAAAACTGCTGGTAACTCATACCAGTTAGAAGAGCAGGGAGGGAGAGCGCTCAGCACTTCAGCAGGGGCCAGGCAGCAGGGAGGAAGGGGCCCGCAGCCCGGAATGGCCGGACGGAGCCTCGGAGTCGGTCAGTCGGAGAGCCGCCCGGGGCCTAAACGGCCGCGGCTGCGGCTGCGGCTGCGCGGAGCCCGGAGGCCGGAGGGCGGCCGGCCGGCGCCGCGCGGAAGGCGTCGGCGGCCTCGCGCGGTAGCGGACCCCAGGGACGCCGGGCGGCTGGCTGCGCGGCGACCCCGTCTCCGGTCTCCCGACTCCCCCCCTGCGTACGTGTGGTGCGGCGGCCGTTCGTGTCGAAGGAGCCGAGTAGTCCGAGTGCGCTATCGGCGGGCTGAGAGACGGGCAAAAGGATCCCCAATCTTTGGCATTGGGCCTTGATATATGGGCCTAAAAATACATGGGGTATTAAGAGATATTGGGCCAATGACTAGGGCTGGGCCCATAAGCACACATGACAACATCGGTGTTTGGTTGCCAATGCTCAAAAAAAAAATCAGTGTTTAGTTGCCGGGACCAGGACCAAACCGTGCATGCACCGATTCATCCTGGATAAATACATGGCCACATGAGGCCCACAGCCCACTAGTGTCACAGTTTGGTTGCCGTTTTTTTTTAAAAAAAACGAACGTTTTGTTGCCGAATTGAACATATGCATCCATGATAGAACAATCCAGATACATCGAAACCCTATCTGGTGAGCTACGCGATGTAAGTGAGTGTGAAGGGGTTGCTTTGGACTTGTATTGTAGTATTTTAATAGATTAGCAGCCTAGATGCGTGTTACGCATCTAGGCTGCTAATCTATTAAAATACTACAATACAAGTCCAAAGCAACCCCTTCACACTCACTTACATCGCGTAGCTCACCAGATAGGGTTTCGATGTATCTGGATTGTTCTATCATGGATGCATATGTTCAATTCGGCAACAAAACGTTCATCTAGGCTGCTAATCTATTAAAATACTACAATACAAGTCCAAAGCAACCTCTTCACACTCACTTACATCGCGTAGCTCACCAGATAGGCTTTCGATGTATCTGGATTGTTCTATCATGGATGCTGTCGATGAAATATCGGCGATAGTCCGACCAGGGGTATGCCCTGACCGGTAATGGATTGGTGGAAGGCGCACGAGATTGCGAGCAAGACGTAAACAGGGAGCAATCACACGAGGTTTACCCAGGTTCAGGCCGCAAAGATGCGTAAAACCCTAGTCCTGCTCTCTGTTTCGATTATGATGTGGATGTATGAGTCTGTGCGTTATGCCAGATTCTGTCCTCCGGCATGGGGGTCCTTGCTCTCCTTATATATCGCGGAGAGCAAGGTTACAAGTCGGAACTAGCCTATCTCGGTACTAAGTTTATATACTTTACAAGTCTAAACTTTCCTATCTCGCTAGGTCTTGTCCTCCTTGTCGGTCTTCGATATTCTTGCTGTTTTAGGCTCAGTCCGGCCCGGCTGAGCCGATCGGTCTTGAAGCTTGATGGGCCGGCCTGGTGATAGCATGTCGGCCCAAACTAGGCCGTGAGGGTATATGGAGTTTTGAAATGGAGAGGATGAATAAAAAATTTATTAAGGATGTGAGATACTTATCTTTCAACCGTCGTGTCGCGTCATGATCACGTGCGGGGCGAAAAAATATTCGCTTGCTAATGCAACCGTGCATCAGCGACCGGGATGTCACGTCAAATCCCGGTACAATTTTCGGGTTCGTCGAGTCAATGCTTCTGGCGTGGTGGGTCCTTTGTGTCGGTGGCACGGTCGTTCCACCTTCGATGACCGAGTCGGCGAGCGTGCGGGGGTTCCGAGGCGGGGAAACGTATAAATGCATATTGCTTTAGTGGAGCGGTTTTCGTCGCTTCGTGCTCTCGGGAACGAGGGGCCGCGGGGTTTGATTACCCACGATCTCATCGGTTGCCTTCTTGATTCCTCCGAGCTCTTGTATAAATCGGGGCCTGCGCTGGGAGTTCTGCAGCGCATTCTCTTTTCTTGTCCATCTGCTTCCGCAAACTTAGGGTTTTAGATCCCATACTCGTGCCGCCGCCTCCTAGATGGATCGCCGTCACGGTAAGCGCCCGGCGGAGGAGGAGGAGTCGGTGAACTCCCCTAGGGAGGTGAGGCCGCGGAGGAGGTGAGCTTGGATTGGAGGTTTCCTTGATTAATCTTGGGGTTTTCTTCTTTGGGTGTAACCGCTATTTTTCGTTCACAATGTAGGTACACCCTCCTGACCATTGGAGGTGCGGCGGCACCTCCGCCGCGGCGCCGCCGAGGCGGCGAGAAGGGCGGCGGAGGAGCGGAGGGATGTACCGGGGGCGCGGCCCCCGAGCGGTGTGGCTCGGTCGTGGAGGCCGGAGCCGCCATTGCCGCGGCGGAGCATGTGGCTCCCGTCGTGGCGGAGGAGGTGGCGGCGGCCGCCGGCGTTTCCACGCCGCGTTCGGCGAGCGGTGTCTCGGTGAACTCTCGGCGTCTGCGCTCGAGCGCTCGGGCGGAGCTGCGGACGTCGGGGACCTCTACTCCGACGCCACCAAGCGGGCAGGGGCGGCGGAGGGAATGTGGACCTGTTCGGCGAAGGCACTCTCCTCCGCCCGAGGAGGAGGCTGGAGGCGGAAAGCGCGGGCCGCCGACTTCGACGCCGATGCTAACGCCGCCGTCAATGAGGCGGCGGACGAGAGGCCGGCCCGCAAGGTCCAGGTGGACACGCCGCTCGGCGGCGCGCGAGGCCGCCGACATCGTGGTCGGCGGTAAGTCGAGTTCTCCGTTGTTCATATGCCCCGAGTTGTTCTCGTCTTGGCATTTTTAATTTTTTACTCGTTTTTGCGGAATGACGGGCAATGGAGCAAGCGGCAGGAGGCCGCTCATGCGGCGGCGGATGCGGTGAATGCCCGGGCGGCGATGTCATCGCGCGGCTGGCGGCGATCCCCGGCCAAGTGGCCGCGGTGGCGGTTCATGGCGTTCGTCATGGTGCCTCCGCCGCTTATGCCACCGTTGACGCCATCTTGGGTGTTGATGCCCGTGGGATGGAGCTGTCGGTGGCGGCGCATGACGCCATGGAGGGCGCGCCGTCGAGTTCACCGGGTGGCGGAGGCCGTCGTCGCCGCGACTCCCGTCGACCCGGTGGTCGGCAAGGCGTCGGGATGACTAGATTGCTTTAGATGTAATCGGTCCCCGTTTGTAAAAAATTTTTATATTTTTAATGAAAGAAGTGGATCCTTTTGAGATGTGTTTTGTGCCAGAATCCTTCGAGATTCCTTTTATTTATCCCTTTATTTTGATCCGTTTTCATGATTGTATCATGTTCTTGCCGTAGGATTTTTATTTCGGGGCTTAGAGCCCTCTGTTTGTTGCGTCAGAGGATGTCGTGATGCGTCATTTTGAGGAATGATTTTCCTTTGAGTAGGGAAGAAAAATCCATGTGCTCAAATGTTTGACACGAAAACTTGACTTCTTATTATAACATAGTACACATTAGATTGCTTTTTCGTCATCAGAATGACTTACAATGATGTGTACGACTGACGCTAATTTTAACTTTGAAAGGAAAATAGCCTAGAAAAGAAAATCTTGTGCTGATAAGAGAGAAGATTTCATCTCTTGTTGTTTCAATTTTCCGGCTCGCTTCGCCTTCTTCCAAGTCGTGGACCATGACCGGGTCTTCTTCGGTACGAAAGCGGTAGGTCGTCATCGTCTAGGGCTTGATCATCTCTCGCGTACGGCGTGGTCGGATATACTTATCCCGTTCCGAGTAGTATTGAGATTGTCCTTTTTGGAAAAGGTACATCTCGTAAAAGAATCTAAGGAGCTTGAGTTCTTCTCAAACCGGCTTCCTTTTTGTACTACTTCATACCACTCGCCGTTTATGAACATGCCTTCGGATGTTTTGCGCCCGGTGATCGGATCGTTCGATGCGCCGAAGATTGGCCGGGTTTATTGGATTAGGGAATATGTGCTCGGTGTGCGGAGGTATCCCGTCCTCGGAGGAGTTGGACCGGGAGCCTCCGGCTTGGTTCTCGGTCCGCAAATTGTCCAAGAAGGGAGTGATAAAACCATTACGGTTTGTTTGAACAGTCGGAACCATTCGTCTAGGAGGAGGACTCGAGCACGTTTGTATACGAGTCGTACGTATGGGTTGGGTACAACAACGAGGCTCATCCGTGTTAGGTGAATCCCTTGTGTCGTCCCTTAATGGGCTTATGCCGAAACGGCGATTCTCTCTCGGTTGCCGCCATGTGTTTCGATGTGCTTCCCTCCGTTTCTTTTCTACATCTTGGTGTCGGTCCGCAAGTGCCCCGGCCCCGTGTGCCGACGCCATTGTCATTGGAGGGGATTGAGTTGAACGTGCTCGTGGTCGTTCGGCTCTTTGCTCACACGCTTTGACGTTGCCATGGCGGCCAATATCTCTTGCCGTCACCTTTCCCTCCGTTGTTCATCACGATGAAGGGCAGCAGCTAGCTCGGTGCGTTCAGTTCGTCGGATTTCCCGCTGACGTCTCCGCCGTTCGTTGCGGCATGCGTTCCTGCGATGGGCTGTTGATACGTAGCTCCGATCTGGCGTAGCTTGCTGACCGGCTTGTGTCGTTTTGACCGGATCGCTATTGCTTCGTGAGGCTTGTGAAGTCCTTGTTCTTAGATCTTGGATATCGGCCAGGATTCTCGCGTATGTTGCTTGGTCGGCCTTTCCGACCACCGCGTACGATGATCGGCCGTGGTGGAGCCGGGCCGTGAGTTTCTTCCGCCACCCGTTTGTGTACGGTTGCCACGAGGATTTGTTGGAATGTGACGTCGTAGATTCGCCGGCCGCGAACGTGGCCGTTCGGAGCGCCCAAAAGTTACTCGCGACGGTTGTTTTGTCCTCGTGTTGACGGATTAGGAACTTGTTGTTGTCGCGCGTTTGTAGATCGCGACGACGCGTCGTCGGAGCGACTCAAAGTTGGCATGGGTTTCGTCAACCTCATGTCTTGTTGATGGATCAAACGGAGTAGATCCGTGTTGCCGACATGCCTCCTTTGGTTAGGACCGGTCGGAGGTGTTGACGCCGTGCCGTCAACTATCGTGGTGGATTGGTTGGGGCCGCAATGGTGGTCACCGGGATGAGTTGGATCTCGTTTGGCGCAGCCACCATTGTTGGTGCCATTGTCGGCGTGATAGCCGGAGGCGTGAGTTGTAGTAGCAGGATTCTTTGAGTTGGAAGTCCAGTGAACGTTCCGAAGTTGAAGGTGAGGCCGGCCGAAGATCATGGAAGCCGGGAAGGAAACCATCTTGATCGACGTAAAGTCTCGGTGCAGCCCCTACCCGGCGCGCCACCGTCGACGAAATATCGGCGATAGTCCGACCAGGGGGTATGCCCCGACCGGTAATGGATTGGTGGAAGGCGCACGAGATTGCGAGCAAGACGTAAACGGGGAGCAATCACACGAGGTTTACCCGTGTTCGGCCGCAAAGATGCGTAAAACCCTAGTCCCGCTCTCGTTTCGATTATGATGTGGATGTATGAGTCCGTGCGTTATGCCGATTACGTCCTCCGGCATGGGGGTCCTTGCTCTCCTTATATATCGCGGGAGCAAGGTTACAAGTCGGAACTAGCCTATCTCGGTACTAAGTTTATATACTTTACAAGTCTAAACTTTCCTATCTCGCCTAGGTCTTGTCCTCCTTGTCGGTCTTCGATATTCTTGCCTGTTTTAGGCTGTCCGACCAGCCTGAGCCGATCGGTCTTGAAGCTTGATGGGCCGGCCTGGTGATAGCATGTCGGCCCAAACTAGGCCGTGAGGGTATATGGAGTTTATACCTCCACAGATGCATATGTTCAATTCGGCAACAAAACGTTCGTTTTTTTTAAAAAAAACGGCAACCAAACTGTGACACTAGTGGGCTGTGGGCCTCATGTGGCCATGTATTTATCCAGGATGAATCGGTGCATGCACGGTTTGGTCCTGGTCCTGGCAACTAAACACTGATTTTTTTTTTTGAGCATTGGCAACCAAACACTGATGTTGTCATGTGTGTGCTTATGGGCCCAGGCCCTAGTCATTGGCCCAATATCTCTTAATACCCCATGTATTTTTAGGCCCATATATCAAGGCCCAATGCCAAAGATTGGGGATCCTTTTGCCCGTCTCTCAGCCCGCCGATAGCGCACTCGGACTACTCGGCTCCTTCGACACGAACGGCCGCCGCACCACACGTACGCAGGGGGGGAGTCGGGAGACCGGAGACGGGGTCGCCGCGCAGCCAGCCGCCCGGCGTCCCCAATCCGCTACCGCGCAGGCCGCCAGACGCATTCCGCGGCTCTGCGCCGGCCGCCCTCCGGTCTCCGGGGCTCCGCGCAGCCGTTTAGGCCACCGGGCGGCTCTCCGACTGACCGACTCCGAGGCTCCGTCCGGCCATTCCGGGCTGCGGGCCCCTTCCTCCCTGCTGCCTGGCCCCTGCTGAAGTGCTGAGCGCTCTCCCTCCCTGCTCTTCTAACTGGTATGAGTTACCAGCAGTTTTTTTTTTCTCCGTTTCAATTGGATTGGAAAATGAAACCGTACCACTAGATATTTGTTTTCATCTCATCATGTCTACCGTATCAATTCGAAATTTTATCTTTGTCTTAGTTAATTCTGTGTGTGATATTAATGGGACCTCGCTGAGTAAGGTACTGGGGTAAATGCCATCTCTAGGTAGAAGCCCTAGTCTTGATGAAATTCTAGGTCCGCTACTGTGTGTGCCGTCAGTTTACTTGGCGAGGAATCAGAAGCTTTCTGTGGAGCAATGCCAACTTTTGTCTACATGGCCCTAAGAACGTAGAACGGCTGTTCCAAGTGCAATGTAGGCTTCGTCTTTGGGGCTCAAGCACCGAATTGGTCCAATATTGCCATTTGCCCACTTACCGGGATACGAGCTTTAGCCCAATAGCACAGCTTGACCCCCCCCCCCACCCCAACCCCAACCCCCCTCCCCGTTCTCCTCTCCTCTACCTCCAAGCCGTGAGGACGGGTGCCTATACCGCCGCTGACCCCACATCCATGCCACCAACTTTCATGACCTCTTGGATCACACCGTCTGCTCCAATGCCTCTGCCTCATTACTCAGCAACCCTTCTTTGCCGTTCGCTGTGCTGGTGGATGCCCAGTCTGTGCATTTCTCTCTTCTCTCGTTCTGACTCCCAGATTAAGAAGTGACCAAGTTACTGATTCTTATGCAAATGAAGAGAATTGCAGATTGGTAATGCCATTTTCACGACCTGTTGGTGTATTTTAGTGTAATGTTAGTTCTGTTGGTTATGACGTACTTTGGCGATACTGATTTAGCTACAGTTTATTTAAATTTCTCTCGGGCAATAGTGATAATCCTGTTGATCCAGTTCTGGGGTGCTGTGTCTTTTGTAGCATCCAGCAACCCTGAAGGAACTTTTCCATGACTAGTTTGCATCCTACTTTCTTCTCTATACTAGCACTGGTATTGCTGTGAGGAGACCTGATCTGGGGTTGTAATTGGTGAAACCCTATTTACTATGGATTCGTTATTTTTTCCCTGTTAAGAGTCACTCTGAACAATAATATATTGAAGTCCAAATATCTCTTTCTCTCCATCAGTTGGTTGAGGATTTCTTTGATGCGTAGTGGATACTAATTCAAACTGTCCATACATTACTTTTTTCGATGGATTCTGCATATATGACAAAATTCAGTGAGTACAACAACCCTCATGTATATTCTTGCATACCAGGTAACACTATGAAGGTCAAGATTCTTCAGTGGCATGCAGTGGCTTCTTGGACGTGGGATGCACAGGATGAGACATGTGGCATATGCAGGATGGCTTTTGATGGCTGTTGTCCTGACTGTAAGTTCCCTGGTGACGATTGCCCACTCATTTGGGGTGCCTGCAACCATGCTTATCATCTTCACTGCATACTGAAGTGGGTCAATTCTCAAACATCCACACCCCTTTGCCCCATGGGCCGTAGAGAGTGGCAGTTTAAGGGCTAAGGTACTATGGGCATATGGAACTATATCAGGCGCCAAGCGACTCTCGTTCTCCTCGAGAAGACTATTGTTTTTCTCGGTACTATTGTGATGCTTTATTTTAAGTACTTCATATTGTTTTCTGTAGTACCAATCCTAATTGTCGTTCTCGCTTATGTGATCCTGTGTATTCTTCGAGCTTGTGATGGAACAAATGAAATGATTACTTTTCTTAGGGCCGACTTCCTGATCTTATCCCAAATTGGTTTGTTCTTATTGTTTACCTTCTGAAGTATTACAAAAAGGCTAGTATCAGAGCTAGGCAATTGATTGAATTCTGCATGGGGACTGTTACTGCTTATAAGGACCCACATTGCACATTATCGAGTTCTGATTTGGACAAGATGGATGGCTAATTTAGTTACTCTTGGCCTCATACTTTGGTTCCTTATTAAAATTGGAGTTGAAGTCGTTAGAAGTGCATAAGCTTCTTAAAATTTACTCAATCAGTATGAGATCTGGTGCACTTTATGAGTCTTTTCCTGTTGAGCCACCTCTTTATTTGGTTGTGAAGTTGTGGGAGTATAGCTACTCCACCCACTGAGGTTCAAATGCGCAATGGATTGTTTTAAGTGGCATGAGCTTGTGCTCCATGAGGTCATAGAGTTAGCCTTGGGCTTCGCAATCTAGTTGTGTGGTAGGGACTGGGAGTGTGCATGCATCTGTAACCCCAAAAAGGTAAAAAAAAAACGAGGCACTTGAAGCTTATTTTCTCATTTTCGTATGACTGATGATAAGTGCCTTCCTTGGGAAATCTTTAATGTTCCCTTGGCTATATTTTTTTTTCATTGCAGAATCTACCCCAGATTTGTTCTCCTTTTGTTTTAAACAAGGGGACATAAAGTTTAAGTTCGGAAAAATACTATTTTAGATGCAATTTAATGGCCGTATATTTTTTCAAAAACATGTATAGTTTTTCATAACCCAAACTGTTAGTGTCTCTACATAACTGAAATGAGCATATCAAGCAAGTCTTGTGTACCGTTTATCTGGACCTAATCTATTTTAGATGCACTTTACCTTGTTGTGCACAGTGCACTTGTGCTGTCCCTATTCTTTTCCTTTTTTTAACTGCTTTCTCAGTTTGTTAGTGTGGGCTACCGTTTGTTATTGTGGGCTACCTTCTTCTGACATTTCGTGGCCGCTACTTCTTCGTTCAATGCTAAGCTGCCAATGCTCGTCAGACCGATACGTCACGCTCATCATTAGCTTTTGACAACTGGTAGATACTACTATATTATACCCCATTCAAATCCATCCAACTCCCAAAAATTAGCTAGGGTGGGTCCAAATGGACCCATCTAATTGGTAAGCTGTTTTTCTTGGAGATGCTTTTAGTTACTAGTGGATCCAAACCAAAATGCCAGATGATGGTTGACAGCAGTGAGCTTAATTTTAGGTACTAGGGTTGCCGATGTATTGTATTATTGCTCCTTTTTTCAGATCTCCCCTTGTTGCAAAGCTCCAAATTCAGTTCAACTGTCCATTTAGTTGAGCCTTAGCACAAAAGCAACCTGGGTTTTCTGAATGTGACAACGAGGTGTGTTTGTGAGGAGCAGTTTGGTAGTATGTGCACGACAGCACTATTTGACTCGACTATTGTTTTCCAGCTTGTGATTACTGTTTCTGGTTGTCAGCCTGGAGATACCATGTGGGTGTGTGGCCCCAGATACCAGAGAGGCATTAGAAATTTGTCACCGCTTGGTGTTTATTTAGCTTGCCTGAAATTTCTTGGGAACCTTCCTTTGGTTGCCTTTTTGGCATTATTTGTTACGCATGGTCATGTTGGTAATCTTTCTTGTCTATAATTTTGCAATTTTATGCAAATCTTGTCTCCATTTTTCAAGTGTTGCTAAGTTTATGCATCCTAGCAGAATAGACATCTTGGTGCGTTTGAGTAGAGGTGGGACTTGGCCTCGTGCCGTGCTGGCCGACCCGCCACTTCTTGTGCACAAGCATGGCTCATGGCCCGTCGGTATTCGTGCCGTAGCCCGCAGCCACTACACGAATCTTTTTGGTAGCTTATCAGCTTGAATAGTTTTTGTTGCATCGAGATCTGATTATGTGTTATAGACGATGTTGTAGATGACAATGTCTAGTTTACGCATTTGTCATTCCAAAAGTAAGGAAATGGCTACACATTTCATGTACACAAACTCAAAAAACTTGGCCGTCATCTTTTTTTTTCCTAATAAAAATTGCGGTAAAGCTTGTCGTTCCCAAAGGACATACATTTTGTGTTTTCCTATATGAATGTTGCTACGCTAGAATGAGACGGCAAGCGCCAATAGATGTGCATAAATTATGTGCTGCTAGCCTAAGATGCGGGTCGTGCCATGTAGCCACATCGTGTCATTGAGATTTTACCCTGTAATAATATACAACGCGCTCAACCTGTGTTCGTTATGCTTGAGAACATAACTCGGCAATTGCCAGTGCAGTGGCGTGTATTATTTCAAATTGTGCGTCACACGGAACTGCTGTTGTGTGATTTCGACTGGTCCTGTGCTGCATTATAGGCCGTTCATGCTATTGCCGTACTCGTGGTACTCCACCGCGGAAATTACGCTGCAGTTGACCCGGCGGGTCGTCATACGCGGTTCACATCTTATTATAATCTTATAAATAAATGAAGAAATCACGGGAGCACGTACAGGTACAATGGTACTTCCCCTAATGAACAGCTAGGCAGATCTAGCCACCATGACGTGGTTTGGAAAAAAAAAACTGTAAACTTTGGAGAAATAGAAACATGGTCAAAGCAATTTGATTTTGAGATTCATTTATATTCCTAAAAAAAAAATCGGTCACGTTTGACAAGATTTTGTACTCTATCCATTCTAAAACTCTCTTTTTACAAGCAAATTAACTAAATTCGTATAATGTTTTGGGTATGCATAAGCTAATACTATTTTATACAAATATAGTCAAATTTGGAATTGATTTGATAATAGAAGAACAAAATGTGTGTTTAGGCAATGTCTAGTTTACTGTCTCACACAATACTGTTCCTCAGGGAGGGCGTTGATAAAAGAGAAAAAAATTATCCGGCAAATCGCCGTTCGTCGACTCTGCATTGCAGCTCAGAACTGGCTGGAAACGAAATACCGCAACAGGGTACGGGTCCAGTGAAGCAGTGAAGGCAGCGCGAAGCAGCCCGGTAGCGGTAATTGGGCAGGAGCAATGCACTGCCGAGCTTGCGTGCAGCCCTGGCCCCTGAGCTACGGCGCGGTGAAACGCAACAAAACGAGTGATGGACCGTCTCGCCGCCCCTGGGCAAAACCGTGCGGGGAAAACGAAAACAACTGCGAGCGAGCTCAGGGAAACCCAGGAATTTTCGCCGCATCGAACCGGGGCCGACCAAGGCCACGACAGGGGCGCGGCCCCCACGTTCACAGGCAGGTACAGCCGTGGCCGGCTGGCCGCAGCCGCACCCGAAGCTCCTCTGCCGCTAGGCTAGGCCAACCCAGCCCGGCCCGGCGCACACCTGACCAACGCCTCCAGCTTCCGGCTCTACTAGGCCCGAGCATGCCGAAAGTGTGAACCGGCGGGTGCCAGACTGCCAGCCATGACCACCTGCATGACCGCTTGGTGCCTGGCGACCGGGCCCCACACGCCACGCCCGCCCGCCCCCGCCTAATCATGCCACGGCCTCCAGCTGAACTCCAACTGCCAAGTGAGGGGGCAGCTGCTAAACGCGTTCGCTTCCTCCTCCCGCGCCCGCGCCCGCGCCGCTGCAAACTGCAGCGAGCACGCAAGCAACGCCCCCGCCACCTCCTATATATCCTCCCTCTCCCTGCCCCACTCATCATCTCATTCTCATCTCGCCATCTCTCACCAACGTTCGAAGCAAGCATCAGTCACCTGAGCAGAGCACAGCAGAGCAACGATCCAGCGGCGTTTTCCGTTCGACGTCGCAGCGCAATGGCGGCAGGGAAGGTGGCGAATGCGATAAAGAAGCCGTCGTTCGGGACGCGGGCGTGGCGGCTGCTGCGCCTGGCGGTGCTGTGGGCGCGGAAGGAGGGCGGCGTGGCGGCGCACAGCCTGCGCCTCCTCCGCACGCTCCGCCGCCACGGCCACGGCCTCACCGGCGCCCGCGGCGACCGGCTCCGGCACGGCGAGCGCGAGTACTCCATCGACGAGACCCCCGCGTTCCGGTTCCGCACGCCGTCCGCGCGCGTGCTCCGCCTCATCCCCTGCATCGCGCCCGCCGTGCCGGACACCCCGGGCCTCTACGGCGACGACGACCACCGCTACTTCTTCGCCGCGGCCGCCGCGCGGGAGATGGAAGAGGACGCGGAGGAGGGTGCCGGTGGGTGCTACTGCTACGGCGACGACGACGACGACACACGGAGCGCGGCGCGCGACGTCGAGGAGGTGGAGGAGCTCAGCTGCTGCGGCGGCGGCGATGACGAGCAGCTGCTGGAGCGCGTGGTGGCGGAGGCCTGCCGCGCGAGCACGGCCGGGTCGGTGGCAGGCGACGGCGAGGACGCCGGGGTGGACGTCAAGGCGGAGGAGTTCATCGCCAGGTTCTACGCGCAGATGAAGCTGCAGCGCCAGATCTCCTGGCTGCAGTACAACGAGATGATGCAAAGGAGCGTCAGCTAGATTCATTGTTCATCCTTGTCCTTGATTACAGCTGTAGCGATTGAGGAGGAGCTCTGGTTCGTCGATAGATATGCGTACATGTACATTTTTTTGCTCTGAAATTTCTTTTGTTGCTCTCGAAATTACTACTACTACTATATACATACATATACGTATATACATACAATGTTCTTCTCTTGAATCCGTGTCTGAATTGCTTGATTTGATTGTTAGATGCACGTTTGTTTGTGCATTTTGATTAATAATATAAAATGCTACTATATATGATTAGGCTGCCACTAGATTGCTCACTCACTGGTTGCTGGCTTTCGGGTTGTATACAGGTGTCGCTTTACATACTGCCTGAATGATGTGTTGTCCTCTGATACTACTCTCAGTTTTGTTCGTTAGTGTTCATAGTTAAATACAAGACGTGTGCACCTCAACCATGGCCATGTGCTGCTGAATGATTGTACCGTCGACGTCCAGCGTCACGGTCGCGCTGCTGCTGAACGTGAGCGCCAGGTTCGGGTGCGTCACGGTCATGGCCGTACTCGGCGAGGTTGTAGCACGTGTCCCGGATCCCGTTCACGCCCGTGTAGCCGTACCAGGCCATGCTCTGCAGAACGCGCCACGTACATGGTCGGTGCAGGCGGGTGACGATCGTACCCCGCCGTACATGCTCGCCGTCTGCTCCACGAGCGACGACGGCTCGCGGCCGAAGCCGAGGAGCCCGTCGATGCCGGTGAACAGCACGCTCGGCCCGCAACCGATGAAGCAGCCCCACACCGCCAACGCGTTTCGTTTACAAAATATACACCGATGCGGGGAGTTACAGACCCTAGTAAAAGACGAATTTTGCACGGAATTTTGCACCAGATACGCTCGCACGATATTTGGCCACGTCGCCCGCCGGCCGTTGGATCCCACAGGCAAGCAACATAGTCCGTTAGCGGTTCAGGTCTCATCCGATGGTGGCCGGGTCCGTCGTGAGAGCGGGCGGCAGCGAGGGCGCGGCGACCGGCGGGGAGACGTGGACGCTGTCCACCATGGGCACAGGCGCCGCGTTTTTTCACGACACAGATTCAATTCTTAAATGTTAGCACAAAAAATATACAGCATAATGTCTCTAATCACGTAGGCAATCCATCAATATACGAGGGAGGAAGAAAGATTCTGTTTAAAAGGATCAAGGTTCAGAAACAACCTCATCCATAGAATCAGAGTATACATCTGAGTACTGCGCCATGGTTACGCAGCAAGACTGTTATATCACTATATAAGCAGGTATTGTTATCGCAGGATAACTGCTGCATTTCTCAAGGCCAGGTACCTCTGGACGTATTCATCAGGAAGCATCCGGATCTGCTTGAACACCTCTGGATCAGCGTAGCGCAACTTTGTCCTTGGATCCACATACGGTGCCTGCAATGAGGGATTTAGTTCAGTTGCCATCGGCAATCAAAGAGAAGTAAACTGCAGAAGTAGGTGATGTATAGGTTTGATAAAAAAAATAGCAATACAAATAAGTTTGTCCAGAGTATTCTTTCTAGAATTCTGTTTTCTTTCATGTCTGTCATGCAGATACTAGAACTGAGTTGCCAGGTATAGTTTTGTTAGGTTGTGTAGGGTTTTCGAAATTAGAGAGGATGGGGTGGCCATATCTCTGTTTTGTAGGATGGGATGGTCCTTGTTTGTTGTTTGGTTGGAAGGATGGAGTCATTCTTAGCAATACAAATAAGTTTGTCCAGAGTATTCTTTCTTGAATTCTGTTTTCTTTCATGTCTGTCATGCAGATACTAGAACTGAGTTGCCAGGTATAGTTTTGTTAGGTTGTGTAGGGTTTTGGAAACTAGAGAGGATGGGGTGGCCATCTCTCTGTTTTGTAGGATGGGATGGTCCTTATTTGTTGTTTGGTTGGAAGGATGGAGTCATCCTTGTTTGGTTGGAGGGGCAGAGTCATCCTTGTTTTTAGTTTGGTTGAAGGGATATGAAGTGGGATTAGAACTCTGTCACGTGGGCCCAATCCATCATCCTTCTTATCTTCTCTCCACTTCTTCAACGGCCGCAGCCTGTCTTCTTCTACGGCCGTTGTCGGCACTCCATTGATCTCGTGGCTCCCAATGGCTAGTGTCCCCGTGGCCAGCAACGCGACAGCCACCGGCACCCTTCGCCCCAGCATCCCGATGGCCAGCAGCCCTGTGGCCCCCGACATCCCCATGGCCGGCAGGCCCACAGGTTTGTCGTTAGCGTTCCTATGGTTGGCATCATAGCCTCGGCGGCTCGTCAAGCTCCATCCGCACGCCATTGAACTCCGCCACACCAAATCAGGATCAGCCCATCCCTGCTCTCTTCTTTCTGCCACCCCGCAATTCGGGATCAGCCCTAAGCAGAAGTTTCAGGAGGAAAGAAATACAACAAAAGGGTATCATGACAGCCATATTTTCCAAACACCATCTTCATCTTCACAGGTCCAAAACAAGAAAACAGTATGCATTTCCAAAAGACAGAAGACATGCAAAGGTTCTTTAACATAATAGTCCGCTGTTCAAAAGGCAACAGTATTGACTACATCTGTTCCAAATGCAGGTCATTTTAGTTTGTCCTAATTCAAATTCAAATTTCTCTAACTTTGACCAAGTTTATAGAAAATATGTCTATCCAGTTATCTACAGTACCAAACTGCTCTATCAAGACATTTCATGGTGAATTTAGTAAAACTAATTTGATGCAGTAGATGGTCCATTTTTCTAAAAAAAAATTGTCTTAGTTAGAGAAATTTTAACTTGGGACAGACTAAAATGACCTATAAATTATGGAGTAGAGGGATTTGCATACTACTGGCATTCCAGTTTTTCTTATGTATAGCTTCTCTTAAGCTACCAATTGGTCTTTCTTCTAACCTACCGACCAGCAGCTAATAGCACACATTCTACACAAGAACTGAACCGGTCCTATAGAAATGATACAATCTATACAGATGATACAATCACATATCAAGTCAAAAGTTACAACAACAACAAACAACAACAACAACAAAGCCTTTTAGTCCCAAGCAAGTTGGGGTAGGCTAGAGTTGAAACCCAACATGAGGCCCAAGTCACAGCTCAGGCACATCAATAGCTGATTTCCAAGCATTCCTATCCAAACAAAGGCCTCTAGGAATATCCCAACTTTTCAAATCTCTTTTTATTGCTTCCCCCCAAGTCAAAAGTTAGCACCACCAAAAATATAATACTAATAGTAAGTAAACACACCGTGACCAGTATAGTAGTACTAACAAAACACAGTATGACCCTGTTTTTCTTCTTCCAATTTGACATTTAGACACACAATATAACCATTGAATGACCTTCTCGAGATATGTAAGCTGATACGGCGTGGGCGTGTCATGGATCGAACGGAACGCAGCCCAGACGCGGTCGCGCTCAGAGACGCGCGTATCCTTGTCCTCCTCGCCGACGTAGCTGACGTCGCCGCCAACAGGGTCATCGGTCCCGCCGGTTCCCTTGCCCGTGTCGGGCTTGCCGGACTCGATGCGCGCCATGCGCTGGTCATGGGAGTTGAGGCGGTTGGTGATGGTGGTAAGCTGCGCACTAATGCGATCGAATTTCGCATCTAGCAGCGCCTCTAGAGTCGCAGGATCGAACGGAGTGCCGGACATGATTGTCGATGCACTCGTGGATGGCTCCGGTACCAAATTGATACGGCGTGGGCGTCTAGTGGATTGCGAGAGGAGATCGGAGTAGCAGCTGGGACTGGGAATTGGAACGGAGAGGGTACCGAGGCAATGGCGGAGTAGAGAGTTCGCCGGTGGCAGCGGCTGAACCGCGCACAGCCACCGTCGAAGAGAAACCCCACCCCTTGGCAGGATTCTATTCTCTTCTTCGATGCCTTGCTTACATCCACTCAATGCCCCTTTATAGAACATGAGCCACGCACACCACTCTTCATGCTATGCTAGGAGACTAGGTACAGCCACTAATCTTTATGCGGTCTAAACACCACTCTGCATTCTATGCTAGGAGACTAGGCACAGCCACTAATCTTTATGCGGTCTAAAAATAACTGCATGATGTCTAAAATGGTTGGAGGATGCTTGGCCTTGCGTGGGTGAGTCCACAACATAAGCCCAAAAGAAGGAACTAATATTGAAGTGAACATACCTCAAAACCTGTTAAGTCACAGTATCTCTTTGGTGGGTAAATGGACGGGGGCGATTGGATATTCATATCTGCATAAAACTAAATGGTGTCAGCTTAAGTTATTGTCTCAACCTGCACAAACCACATATGCCGCATATTCAAGATAACATGTTGACAATACAATACCCTTATTTCGAGACTTGTTAGGTTCTTATTTTTACATTACCCAGCTTTAGTGATTTGACTAAGAAAAATCTCATACAATCCTACAAGAGATAATATTCTTTTGATTGTATTTCCATCTAAAAATGCACAAACAGTAAGAACCAAAACTTCCGTATTCTTTTAGTGGCACGATCTTTTATCAAACAAAAGCAAAGCATGATTCGATGAAACTAATAAACAGGGAGAGGTTCATAGAATTGTTGGAAGATTGATTGGGGACTTAGGCTGGAGAAGGCATTAGAGAAGCAGGATTTTGTTACTAACTACTCTGTGCAGCTTTTCCTGTCTACACATAATGACAATTTCACCAATCAATAGATGCTGTTGATCATATCAGACAATATCTTGGTTGCACATGAGATAGTGATAGACACATGATTTGCGAAATAAGAGAGAACGAAAACAGATATGCAGCTTATCAAATCGTATATAAACAAGGTATATGACAGTAATTACAGCAGATTTCTGCAAGATATTATGTTGAGAATGGGGTTCAATGCTGATTCGATACAATTAGTCATAAAGTATATCACGTCAGTATCGTCCTTCCTACTCTATAAGGTGAACAGAATCTTGACAGGGAAATTCACTGGGAGATACACTATCCCCTTATGGCCTTATCTGTTCCTTTTATGTGTTGAGGGGTTTCATCTAAGCAATACACTAATACATTGATATGGCATTTATCCACAAACAAGGATATGGCGAGGATACTAATAACATGTATAAACAAGGATACTAACATGTATAAACAAACTAAAAATTTTTAACACAAGAAATTATGATATTTAAGGTTGATGCTATTAAGAAAACAGCTAGTGTGCACCTCTACTCAACAACTAAAATATTTAAACACACATACTCAATACATATCCATCACAAGCAGGGCAGAGCTTGGTTAAGACCAAGCTGGGCCATGGCCCCGCTGCTCATTGTAATTTCGAGTGTCTATACAGTAATTTTGGCACTTTTCATCAATGTTTAGCAATCAATTACATATCCTGGCCCCCTTTAGCGATCAATTAAATAGTCTGCCACCCTCTTGTACTTTTTCTCAAGCTCCGCCACTGATCACAAGATGAAGGGAAGAAAAAGAGAAAGCATGAGATGGGCTTCCATGGCAGGGCTGCTGGCCCAATCCACCTAAGATACCCTGTAGCTAATTTGGGGCAGCTGCCACCGCCGCTCGTTCTTCTTCCAAATGACTATCCTATCACCTCCCTCAACGCTGCTTTACCATAGCCATCAAT
The DNA here is from genome assembly GCA_018135685.1 of Themeda triandra. Classification (NCBI taxonomy): domain Eukaryota; kingdom Viridiplantae; phylum Streptophyta; class Magnoliopsida; order Poales; family Poaceae; genus Themeda; species Themeda triandra. The sequence continues at coordinate 1,022,299 of JAENPR010000160.1, read as the reverse complement.
TGCTCACCACCTACGACTATCTAATGCACTCACTAGCAAAATGGGTAGCCCATGCCCTCATCACATCTCTTATCACACCCTCGATAAGCACTCTTCTCAGACCCTGGCCCACCTTCCAGGCTCTCCCTAGTTTTCCATCACCCTGCTACTATCACATGAATAGGAAACAATGTATCAGGTGGAAGCATCAGCAAGTACGGTAATTGAATCTTTTTATTTTTAAAATCACAATTTCGTAATACTTCCCAATATGCATATCACAGCATTTCGCGGTATCCTGCCATATTGGATACGAGTACAGCAGCCTACCTCACATATCAGTGATACCTAGATTTTCATCACTCTTGCTCAAGGCAGATAGGAATAAATGGAGTTAATAAGCCCAAGCACTCCAAGCATTTCCCAGCTTTTATTTGCTCAACAGTTCTTCAATCCTCATTCAATGCAAATAGAGAAAATGCTTTGCGGCTAAAAGGACTTCTTAATTTGTATGAGCAATGCTTTGCAGCTCATTGTTCCATTTACAGATTTTTAAAAGAATCTTATCAATTTGAACCAAAGATCTCCACAATATAATTTTATTGACATTCATCTGAATATAAATTCTTCAGAAAAAGTATGGAATAACAGTCATAATGCTGGCATTGATCTAATGCTTTCTGTGTAACAGTCAAACAGCTACTGTGTCAAGACAAATCTCTATGTGACATGATATTTCTGCTGTCCAGAAATGTAGACTCCAGTTCTGAAGACTTCTTGAACAGCCAAACAGCTACTCTGTAAAGACAAATCTCTGTGTGACATGATATTTCTGCTGTCCAGAAATGTAGACTCCAGTTCTAAAGACTTCTTTAACAAACCACTTGGTGGCAATCGCCAATAGCCTAAAAGCATGTATACACTCTAATCCAATAAATTGTTAGTGCTTGTTTGGCCAAAAACAACTCCGCTAGAGGCAGAGCCAGAGTAAAAAATGGCTCCAGCTCCTCCTATTTATACATACAAAAAATGGTTTTTCCTATTCAGGTGCTTGGTATGGCTGGCTCCTCTACTGAAGTTGTTGCCGGAGCCAGAGCCAAACAGGCCTTTAATGTCTGACCCTCACAACTTAATCCGAACAGGAGCAACCAGGTTACCTCTATTTATTAGCACCAACACACAACCCACAATTTTCACCTAATCACCCACATAAACATGAACAACCGAGGATAATCGCAGAAACGGGTGGTTCTCTAAGGAGAAGCACGGCCACAATGTGCGATAGTTGAGCAGTAATCATCTAACAAAACTCAAGAGAAGTAATAACCAGATCAAGAAGAGGGGGCCCGGAGGGTGCTCACAGTTGGGGCGGTCCGCGGGCATGGAGATGGATGCGTCGGTGGACTGGAGCAAGTAGCGCAGGTGCTTCCACTGGCGACCCCGGGACTGGCCTTTGGGGTACTTGTCCGCCGTCTGCACCTTCTTGAACGGCAGCGTCGGCGGCAGCACCATCTCCGCCCTCAGCACCTCCGGCTCCATCCTCCTCTACTCCACTGCGCCGCGCAAAGAGAGGGGGTTGAGTGGTCCGGCCTTTCGGTGGATCCTCCGCCACGAGGTTAGGGTTCAAGGAGACGCGGGTAACGGAGAGGAGGGTTCGGCGCGCAAGGGCCAGAGGGCAGAGGAAGGAGGAAGAAACAGAGGCGGCCGGCGGCGAGGTTGGACAGTAGGAGAAGTGCACGGCCAGAGGCTGAGATCGACGCGTAAGTGGAGAAAGGAATTCCATAAAGCCCATTCTGATATCAGGAGCCCACCGACCTCAACATTCGGCCCGATTAGATGTTCCAGAACTGTGTCGTGAAAAGACATCAAATAGATAAATTATGAAAATATAGTTAATAAAAAATCTAATAATACTTAGTTAGCATTCTAAATATTATTATTTTATCCTATAAATTTGATCAAACTTGAAAAGCTTTAAATTTCTAAGATTTTTGGAAAGACTTAAAATTTAGAAACAGAGGGAGTATTTCAAAACAAGAATGAGCTAAGCAAGGCTTAGCTCGCCAAATAAATCAGTTTAATTGCTCCCAAAGGGCATAAACCTGATGGATTTTTTTCAACAAGTAATAAAAGAACTTTGAGATTTATCCCTAAACAGTATAAATCTATTGGATTTTGCAACAAGCGATAAAATCACTTCGAAACTAACAAGTAAAAACACTGCATCCATTGGAACAACCGTTGAATAAAGTATCAAGAATAAAATAAGCAGTAGAATAAACTTTTTGTAATATAAATCCAAGTAGCTCTCCAAAAACGACAATAAAACCTTAAACATTTGAGTCGAGCAACCAACTAACATCAACAGTCGAGATCCTGCATATGCTGGGGCCTTGGAATATATCATTTGATCACTTGATTTGGCCCTTCAACTTGTTGGATGGATCCACTCGTCTCAGATTCAAATCTCGCTGGTGGCAATGGTGGGTGATGTTGAACTGCTGATGCAGCAACTAGCGTGGCGCAGACCCCACCAGGGCACCAGCACACCACATGCCACGCAAACCAACCGGCCCTGTCCAACGGCTCAGCGGGACAGGCCCCAGCTGTCAGGGCAGGAGCAACGCTGGCTGCGATGAGCGTACTGCCCCAGGAAAAAACAATGAGCCATGTAGATAGGGCAGTATATGCCCTAGCTATTAACTCTTCAACTCTCCATAGCCTCATCTGACTTCTGACGTAGCAAGGACTGATGCATTCTACTTTTGTTCGGCTTTACGGAAGGCGGGGCACCCTCCTCGGCACACAACGCGTTCTTGCTTGTCTCCTGCGTGCTGCTTCTTACTTTTGTCAGATGGAGCAATTGTATCTCCTGCAAGAGACTCTGACACGTTCTAGAGCTACTACTCACGGTGACATGGCCAACCAAAGCGGATGTGGCAGTTGGGGCAGCACGCCACGGTGGCGCGTTGAAAAAGCCCTCATAGAGCCGGAACCACCCCGTACGTACTCCCAGCACAATCATTTTCAAACTCCTCGGGCCCGCCCCCAGACTATTTTGACTCGGGATCTCACCAAGCTTCCCCTGTCCTCGCTCCGTCGAATCGCCAGCTCGGACACACCCAATCGCGTGACGCCACGCCAGTGGCCAAAGCGTTTGCTGTTCCACGCCGTAGAGCGACAGCTTTTCTCGCACGGGAGGACGACCACCCAACCACTCCGTCACAGCAAAACCACCCGCCACAACCGTCCATTCCAATCCACGCATCAAGATCCGCGCGGCGTGTGGCAACCCTCGTGATCGATCCCCGCACACAGATCAGGAATTTGAAATGCTGTGCTCAAAAAGAGCCGTTGCCCGTTCCGAAGCCTCCACCGCCAGGTGGGCCCGGACCCCGCTCCTGCCCCGCGCGTCAGCGCCCCGCTCCGCTCCGGATCTTTGAACGGCCGAGCGGGGCCCACTCGCGCCCAAACCCCCAAATTCGAAAGCACTGCGTTTTTAATACCACTCTCGGATCGACTCTCCCTCCCAGCAGCATAAATGGCCGGCCTTTAGCGGCGTCCCCGATCTGATGCTCCCGGCCGCCTCCGTCCGTCCACCTCCTCGCCGCCGCCGCCGCCGCCGCTTGTGGCCTCCGCTTCTTCGTCCGCGCCGCGCGGCCGCCTCGAGCTCGACACCACGCCGGTAAGCACGGAAGCACCTGCCTTTCTCTCTCCCTCCTCTCGATTCGCTCGCTTCACGAGTAGACGAATGCTTTTTCGATTCCAGGACGCCGCTTCACGAGTAGATCATGAGTTGATAGTCTGTTCCGCTCAGGTGTATTTTTCTTGTTTGCATGATCTGGAGCAGGCTGTATCGGTGATTTTTCTCTTTCTTCTGGGGATGCTGCGGAGCCAACAACGCTGAGGAGAGGCGAGGAGTTTTGACTTTTGACTCAGGTGTAGAGAGATTCTAGGACCTATGGGGCCCGAGAAAGGTGGAGCGAAGGTTATTGGTGGCGGTGGAGGAGGCGGCGGGATCTTCAACCTGTTTGATTGGAAGCGGAAGTCACGGAAGAAGCTGTTCTCCAACTCGCCCGGTATGTGTTTGTAGGAATGCCTCGCTTCCAGGAAGAGCTCTTGTCTCTGATTAACGCTTTCTTATTCCCGTTTCGTGATCTGTTCGCAGAGGGGTCCAAGCTTGTCAAGAGGAGCGATGAAACCTTGCTGTCAGGGCGTCTCCACTTGGTGAGCAATCACTGGGCAGTCTTGCTGTGAACAGCAATTCCTTCTTGCTGTTATACTTGTGATGGGGATTGCGTTCACTAATGTTTAGGTGGATGCATCTGTGTAGGGTGATGAAGATGAGGGGATTGGTGTATCAAGCTTCAAGGGGAGCAGCGACTACAGCTGTGCGTCTTCAGTGACCGATGAGGAAGGGCGTGAGATGAAGGCTCCAGGTGTGGTGGCCAGGCTCATGGGCTTGGACGCCATGCCCACCTCGGGTGTTCCAGAACCGTACTGCACACCGTTCCGAGACACAAGGTCGTTCAGGGACAGCCACAGCCTCAAGAGGAGCCCTGAGTACTCAATGAATGACCAGTTTGGTCATGTTCCTCGAAGAGTTGATGGCTATATCAGGAAGCCATTGGATCTCAGAGTACAGAAGATGCCAAGCAGCCCGATTGAAAGGTTCCAGATGGAAGCATTGCCACCAAGGTCCGCAAAGCACCTTCCAATGTCTCACCATAGATTGTTGTCCCCCATCAAGAATCCAGGTTTCAGTTCAGCCAGGAATGCTGCCCAGATCATGGAGGAAGCAGCAAGGATTCCTCAGCCAAGGGCACAAGCCAGCTGTAGGGAGAAAATCTGCTCTTTTAGCCCGGCACGAATTCCTTTGAGAGTTTCTGAGCCAAGAGAGAGCATCCAGCCTTCTCAGAGAACTGTGCCTCTGAAGCCGCAATCATCGAGGACCACTCCTGAGCTACCAGATGTGAGTTTCTCCAGAGCACAGCAGATGAACCGAAGCTGGAATAGCGAGGAAGATATTGTCATATTCAGATCTTCGATTGATTCTTATGAGATTAACAATCCTAGTTGTTCGAAGAACAACAAGGGAAAGTCTATTTCTTTGGCAGTCCAAGCAAAGAACAATGTCCAGAAGAGGGAAGGTGTAACTGGTCCTGGGAGGAATTCAGGATTACAGAAAGAGCATGATGAGCAAAGAGCAAGCCAACCATTTAGGAGTCAGTCTAATCTCCAGAGAAACAAGCAGCAAAAGAAGCCATCATCATCTGGCACTTCTTCCCCTGTCCTTCGGCAAAATAATCAGAAACAGAACTCTTTGGTAAACAGAGGTAAGGTGGCACCAAACAAAACTGTCTCAACACAGCAAGGCAGAAAGCTGATGGCAGGAGATTCCTCTTCTGGGAAGATCAAGAGTGGTAGCAAGATATCTAAAGTTGGTGGCAGAAAAGACGTCGTGGAAAGCATAAGTGGTGATAGAGAAGGATCGTCGTCAAACAACAAGGACTTCCCACAGAAGAAACGGTTGATAGAGAGGAACTCCACCAACGAGAAGGGTACGTTTGTGCCTGAAAAACCAGGTAAACCTAAGAAGCAGGTTCAACCTAATGTTGTTATGGATGAGCACATTAAGTGGAACAAGGAAAGTAGAGATACTACAGATGTTGTGTCATTTACCTTCACCTCACCCTTGGTCAAACCATCGGCAGGACCATCCAGACTGGCGGGTAAGTGGGATACAAGAAGCAATCTTGATATGGATGCAGGCTGTGATAAAGATGATTCAGATAACAAGGCTGAAGGGTTGTCATCAGTGGGTCTGAACTTTGTAAATGGTGATGCTTTGAGCCTTCTCCTAGAAAAGAAGCTGAAGGAGCTAACATTAAAAATTGATCCATCAATCACCTTTACGAGGGGTGACACATTTGTGCCTGCTACTTTTACCTTGGAGGAACCACCAACCTCTTCATGCAGCAATTGGGGCTCGGAAAGTGGAGTATTTGACTGTAGCCCTTCTGAAGTGAAACCTTCTCAATATGATTATTGCCCTTCAGCCCAGTCATCTACAAAAGGCCAAATTTTCCGAGGCAGCAAAATAAAGGTACATATTTGTTTGCATTACCTTATGGTATATATATATATATATCACAACAACAATTCCTGAATATGATGAGTATCTTTGTGAATAATATGATAGCACAGTAATACAATCTAATTACAGGAACTATCATTTTACATTTTGCACCAATAATTTATTTCTGAAATGGATTTTGGGAAGGATTCCATGTCATGGTAGAGTAGTGTTTCTTTCACTGCTCAATATGTTTAATTGTTTATGGTTTAATGTTATTACTGAAATCTTCTTGTGAAAGAATTTAAGGAACCTCTGTAGCTGTTCTCTGGTGACTATTCTAATGGCAAGAATTGGATTTCATCAGTGTATTGTGTTTGACATAATCATGAGTCATGACTCATGACATGGCACCAATGTTTTGCACAAACTAAGTGCCCTATGAGTTTCTGCAATGGTGCTCTTTTCTGGTAGTTGCTTCTGTGGCGATTGCCTCTGAGCTTTAGTCACAGCTCCTTATAAATATACACAAGACCCTCTCTGCTAATCCCATCAAAGAGGAAGAAATAACATGTAGAATAATGAAAATGGCAGGGAGTTTTCTTTGTTCTGACATGTGGAATAATGAAAATGGTAGGGAGTTTTCTTTGTTTTGGACGTGCTAAAGGTTGCTTAGTAACTTAAGATTTACATTCTGGAGACTCAAATGTGTGGCAGTATAGTATGTAGCATGGCTGCGCAAATCCTTATTATCAGCTTATGCCACTTTCTAGTATAGTTTCAATTCTAATACAATATTTCACATGCATTTAGGTGGAAGAACAAGCAGAATGCAGCAGCATAAGCAATGCAAGGAAGGAACAGGAAAATGAAGACCTAAGTCCCCTATCAGTGCTTGAACCACCAACCTCTCTAAGTGAGAGTTGCTGGTCTTCCGAGTGTTCAGGCAGCAGCATTGGTAATTCACCTAATATGAATTTTTGCTATTTCTTGAACTGTTGATATTTTTTTACCCCTGAACATTAATCATTATTGCCTCATGACAGGGAGTAAGGGTTATTCATCACTTTTTGATGTTAAGAGTGCCCAAGGGAATTTCTTGATCAACCCAGCATCAGTTGATATTGAGGCAAAGACAACAGACTCAGCCTCTTCCGCATCAGTAGATACATCAGATATTTCAGATGTCACCCAGTGTTCTAAAATATCAAGACAAACAGAGCTGGAGTACATTGCAGATGTGCTAAGCAGTGTCAACTTGACAACAGACGAACTGGGATCACTCTTTGTCAATCAGGATAGATCAGCTGTGGACCCCCTCCTCTTCGAGAAAATGGAGAATATCCATGTGTATACACAGGGGAAGGAACCTTTTTGCCGTCAAGGGTACAGGCGGCTGTTGTTCGACTGTATAAATGAATGCCTGGAGACAAGACGCACGACCTACTTCCGGGCAGGATATGCAGCATGGAGCAAAGGAGCAGCAACGCTTAGCCGGGGCATAGAGGCCGAAGTCTGCAATGAAATCACCAGCTGGAAGAGCATGGGAGACTGGATGGAAGATGAGCTTGTCGATAAGGACATGAGCAGTGGACTGGGCACATGGGTCGATTTCCGGGTGGAGGAGTTCGAGGCTGGTGAGGAGGTGGAGAGGCACATACTGAGCTCACTGCTTGACGAGGTCATCGGCGACATGGTCGTGAGACGACGGCAGGAGTGTAAATTTGTAATTTGAGATGAATTCTGTAGTTGTTGCTCTGTAATTTTGTTTAATTTTGTTGTTACATATCCCCTTTTTATTATGTCACCCAAGACATGTTCAAATCAGTGATAAATGTTATTTACCAATGGGATAGATAGTTCATCGATCACTTTCAGCTTGATTACTGAATGAGCTTGCCCTGCATGACATGGTTTCTGAAATTTTTACCTCTGTCATAGGGAACTCTATGACCGTTTCTACTCGTAATTCAATCATGACATCCCTGCGTTTGCTGTAACAATACATTTACAAGGGAGGAAAGCATTCTGTTGTGCCTCCCACATTCACGTTGTGGTGCGTTGTGATGGACCTGTAAGTGTCAGAATAATGTGCCTGGCCTGCATAAATCGGCATGGCATTATAGCACGATTAGATCTTTTCATGGGCTCGCCAACAGGTGAAGCTGGTATGTCAGAATTATTGGAATTCGGTTGGTTTTATTTCTTCAGGTTTGATGTAGTGTCTCACTGTTTTGTTGGTGTGGTTCAGACTGTATCTCCGACATTCAGTGTTAGGATAAAGATTGAAAATGAGACAAATACTGAAGCTTGACATTGTTGTAGCAGATGACTGGTAAGTATCACTTGATCTTTTACCTTGTTAATAGGTCAGAATACAATCATTCAGTGATAGGCCTATAGTTTCTCTACACGCATGAGAGCTGCGTATCATTATATATTGGCACTACAGATTATTTTTATGGATATTGTTTCTGATAAAGAATTTATCAGGTTCTAAATGACTCATTTTATTTCTTGGCAGTGGTAAAACTGTTAGTATTTCTCTTTGGAATGATCTTGCATCTATCTCTGTTCAATTTTCTTCCTGGAAATCACTAATTAAGGTACTGAACGTGTGTCGTGATAACTGTGGTGCTGAAATTTGTCCTGTAGGTTGTCTCTCTCAGCTATAGGCAAAAGTACTCTTGCGATTAATCCAGACCTTCCTGAGGCTCAGAATCTTAAATCATGGTACTACTTTTCTCCTAATGATTTGAGCTTGTTGTATGTTTTTAATAGTAAAGGTGCTTAGATGCCAAATAGGTTGACTCTGAAGGCAAAGATACTTCACTGGTAACAACTGGTGCAAATTTTATTTTATCAATGAAATCCTGTAATGGATCTTTCGGAAAAAAAAAACAAATAGTGCAGAAATGGGGCGCCACACGGGCTGGTGCCTTGAAGTCCATGTATTATGATAGAGTTTTTGTGTCTCACATCACCAGTGATCTTGATATGGGCCAGGAAAAGGTACGATCCTGTATATTCACTAGAATATGATATATTTGTCTCTTTAACGGGGGAATTTTAAATTTTGAGAAGCCCCAATTTGACTTTGTTTCTGCTTTGCAGCCTGTTTTCTTCAGATTGAATGCCATAATAAGCCACACCAAGCCTGACCAGAATATGTGGTCCCATGCTTGCAAGACCTTCAACAAGAAAGGTGACTGAAGCTTTTGGATCTGGATACTGGTGTGAGGGATGCCAAAAGAATGACTCTGAATGCTCACTGAGGTAAAATCGTTAGCAGAAGCCTGCTACTGTTATCCATTTGGTGCCATTCCCTTCGTCCTTCAGATACATCATGGTCATCAAGGTTTCTGATCCCACTGGCGAGCACGGGTTTCCGTGTTCAACGAACATGCAGAGAAGATCGTTTGCTGCAGCGCCGATGGGCTGGATCGGATCAGGAAAGAGGTAAATTCTACAATCTGAGTAGAGCAAATACTCTGCCTTGACAGCAACAGCTTTGAATTTCTGCTGTTTGCTTGTTTGCCTTGTCCTTGATAGTGGGTTCGCCATTGATGCAGGAGGGGGACGACAGTTACGTTGTCAAGCTCAAGGAAGCCACCTGGTTTCCTCACATGTTCTCGTCAGGTTTCTGAATCCACTTTCATCTTGACTACTGAGCGAGCTTGCCCGACATGGTTTCTGAAGCTTTTACCTCTGTCATAGGCAACTCTATAGCCGTCTCAACTCGTAACTCAACCCAGTACTTCCCTGCGTCTGCTGCAACAATGCATTTCCAAGGGAGGGGAAACAAAGCATTGTGTTGTGCGTGGCACCCACGTTCACGTTGTGGTGCGTTGCAATGGACCTGTAAGTGTCAGAATAATGTGGCTGGCCCTGGCATGCATAAACCGGCGTGGCATTATAGCGCGATCAGATCTTTTCATGGGCTCAGCCTCAGCTTGCCGACAGGTCAAGCTGGAGGTGGTCAGAGTGAGGCCGGGTCTACGCGGGTCTAGTAGGCGCTAGAACCCATCATAAATTGTCCTGCATTATTTGCTCAGACTATCAGGATGCTGTCTTGAAAACGATTTTCGTTAGATGTTCGCGGTCATTAGATATTTGGTGTTCGCCATCATTACATATTATTAAGTGTACCTTACTAGCAAGCCTAGTAGGTGTTCCGGTATGAAATTCGTCATTGACAGTGGCATGCTACGATCCCTTGTCAAACCGGCACCAAATCTTGACAGTTTGCATCTGTTGAGCTAGGAAGAAACAGGTGCGTATGGTGTGCATGCCATGTCCCAAATGGTCACGTCAGGTCAGGGGATGCGATCCTTCATAATAATCGGTACTTACTGTTCGCTGGTCAGAATGTATGGAAACATGTTCGGTTTGGATTGGTGTGAGGATTTTCAGCCCAACTTCTCCTGCGAATTGCACTTGCTCCTGTGTCAAATTCTCCAGCCGTGGTTAAATAAATTTGTGAGCTACGGCAGGCGATCGCCGGCTAGAACTTTTTTTATACAAGAATTGTGAGCTAGAGGCCAAGAATAAAACGCTAGCTAGATGGAGTAGCATCGTCCAATTGGCCAATTAGCACAGAGCGAGCGAACTGCCCCTTGGGCCCGAAGGTCTAGGCCGCGTTTCTTATGATTTGCCACTGACATCATGCTTACTGAAAATCTTTACGTTCCGTCCCTGGCAAAGGTTCCACGGAAAGGATCTACAGTAATCACCATGGATTGACACGATTCCCCGCCCAGGCGGTTCGTTCCGGACAGTTATCACCGCTGCATCGCCATTCTTCTACATTTATTTATAACCTCTCTCGTCCCTCCTCTGTCCAGCCTCCCCTTCCCAGTTGCAGTTCCATCCCACCACCTCCACCTCCACCGCCACCTCACCACAACAAGGTCAACCCCGGCGCAAGGAGCACGAACACCCCATCAGAGCAAGCGCAAGCGCAACCGCAGCAGCAGGCCATGGACGACGACATCGACAGCACCTGCTCCACCCCGTTCGCCAGCGCGCCGTCGAGCCCGGGACGTCCGCACGCCTTCGGCGGCGGCGGAGGAGGCGGTTACTTCTTCAGCGCGCCGGCCAGCCCCATCCACCACCTCCTCCTCTCCGCCTCGTGCTCGGCCTCCTCGACCCCCACCGGCGGCGCCGGTGGCGGGCCGCGCGGGTGCGCGGGCGACGCGGAGTTCGAGTTCGGCGGACCTGGCGGGCCCGGCATGATCTCCGCCGACGAGCTCTTCCACAACGGCCAGATCCGCCCGCTCACCCTGCCCCCGCTCCCGGATCTCGACCCCGGAAGCGACGACGACGACGCGCTGCCGACGCGCGGCCGCGACCTCACGCCTCGGAGCGCGTCCGTGCACCGCCGCGCGCGGTCCATGTCGCCGCTCCGCAGCGCGTCGCCGCGGCTCAAGCTGATCAATGCGCTCGTCCCGGCGCCAGATCTCGGCCCCGGCCCCGCCCCCGACGCGACGGGGTCGACGCATGCAGGGGAGGCCGCGCCGCCGGTCACCGCCTCGTCCCGCTCGTCGTCCTCCTCCTCCACGTCATCATCCTCGTCCGGTACGTCGTCAGCGCGCGGGTCCCGGCGGTGGGTGTTCATCAGGGACATGCTCCTCCACCGCAGCAAGAGCGAGCCAGGAAGCAGCAGCGCCCACTCGCGCGACGCCCCCGGGTCCGGAGCGCCTGCCGCCGCCGGCGCTAACAACAAGCCCGAGCGAGCCTGGCCGTTCTCGCCGGCCTGGGTGGCCAGGGACAGGCTCGCCGCGAGGCTCCGCCCCTCTCGGGCGCAGCCAGCGACGACGGAGGCCGCCACTGCCAGTGGTCCCGGCGGCGAGGATGAGGCCCGGCCGCGGGCGCAGGGCAGGGGCGGCCGCCGGCGACGTTCGACCACGGTGGCGGCGGCGCACGAGAGGCTGTACGCGGCGCCGAACCGCGCGCAGGCGGAGGAGATGCGGCGGCGCACGTTCCTTCCGTACCGGCAGGGCCTCCTGGGCTGCCTGGGCTTCAGCTCCCGCGGCTACGGCGCGCTCCACGGGCTCACCAAAACCCTCAACCCCGTCTTCTCCCGGTGAATGAAAAGTTTGCCGTCGAAAGGCTCCCAGCAAAAAGTGAGAATTGAAAACAATCTCAACCGGGAGCTTGAGGAAAGTTGTTGTTGTTAGCGGACTTGATTAGCAACCACCTGTTCGTCGTGTACTCGTGTTCATGTATGTATGCGAGCATTTTTACCTGTCTTCGTTGTTTGCGTGCGTTCTGTAATTGTCTGTAATTCTGTATATATGCGGTGTAGCAGTGTCAGTGTTGTAGTTCTTCGGATGGCGGTAGTTTGGGATTTTTTCTTATTTTTAATCCCTTTTTAATCAAATAATCAAAAATATCCCCCCTGGAAAAGTATTTGCACACCATAACCCCCCGTCGCGCCAACGGTGGTGGCGTGACATAACACTACGTCGCGCCACGCAAAGCGCGACCGGACGCTGCGTGGGAAGCGCGTTGACCGTGGGCCATACCCGTCGCGCCAAATGCAATGGCGCGATGGGCATTGATGGGCCGGCCCATCTGCACGTCCAGAAGCGGCCAAGTTCAGAAAAAATCAAATCATTCACCCGTCGCGCCATTGGCGATGGCGCGACTGGGCTTTTTTTATTTTTTATCAGAATTCTCGGGGGCATAACTCTCGTATCCGGACCTCAAATTGGACATTCCATATATGTTTTTCGATCGGCTCGACGAGAGGAACGCAATGGTGAAGTCATTTCTTGCATTTGAGCACTTTGATCAAGTCGGCTTAGCCGACTTACGGAGCGGCTAGCCGACTCTTGCACGTTATTATATATAATTTGGAACAAGGAAGTAAAGGGAGTCAGTACACTACATTAGCATGATCCAAAAGTCCATCTCATCGATCGAGTAGTTTTCACTGGGTATACATTGTCTAAACATGTTCAATGCATGTCTTGTGTGTCGGAATGGAGACTCGGAGAAGGATGGAAGGTTGGTACATGGCGAAACGATGGTTTTGGCCTTCCAGCTTCTCTAAGCTAAGCTCATGGCGTTTTTGGAGGGGGCGATTTTGTGCAATGCCAAGGGCTCTTGTACCCTGGCATGGGCAAGTGGCCATTGTACCAAGAATAGCTTCACACATTTGTTATTCTTAGGGCAGTGGTTGTTAGTGGTAAGCGGAAATAGCGGTTCTTTGACAAATGTGATTATCTTACACTACAAAGCGAGACGGTTGAAGTTCGGACAACTCAATCATCCTCCCACCAAAAGAAGTCAATGATGAAAGTGTATCAAATCATCTTAGAAGCCTTTGAAAACCTTCAATTTTCTAACGATTGATCCAACTAATGTTTGCACATGACTGATAAACATAAAAAGTGACTGGCATAATTTGTTACTATCATCCATTCGAGTGCTATTGGATCATCTTATTTCCACTAAATGGCCATCAAATTGGAGTGTCCCTTTGTAATTTATGAAAGTAGTTACCTACAATGAGACAACCAGATCATACCTAAAATGGCACTTTTAAAAGACAACAAGACACCACCTTAGCTTATCTAGAATTGATATCATTTTCCTCCTAACATGTGTGTGTTCGTGGGGGCGCATGCATGTGTGTTCACGAGTGTGTGTCACACCCTTAGTTTGTGTTGGACATGTTTAGATGATATATATACCCAGTGAAAGCTACTCGATCGATGAGATGGATTTTTGTTACATGCTAATGTAGTGTACTGACTCCCTTACTTCATTTGTTCCAAATTATATATAATAACGTGCAAGAGTCGGCTAGGCCGGCTCCATAAGTCGGCTAAGCCGACTTGATCAAAGTGCTCAAATGCAAGAAATGACTGCACCATTGCGTTCCTCTCGTCGAGCTGATCGAAAAACATATATGGAATGTCTAATTTGAGGTCCGGATGCGAGAGTTATGCTCCCGAGAAGTCTGGTAAAAAAATAAAAAAAAGCCCAGTCGCGCCATCGCCGATGGCGCGACGGGTCAATAATTTGATTTTTTCTGAACTTGGCCGCTTCTGGACGTGCAGATGGGCCGGCCCATCAACGCCCGTCGCGCCATTGCATATGGCGCGACGGGTGGGCCCTTGGTCAATGCGCTTTGCCACGCAGGCGTCTGGTCGCGCCTTTGCATGTGGCGCGACGTAGTGTTATGTCGCGCCACCACCATTGGCGCGACGGGGAGGGGTTATGGCGTGCAAATACTTTTCCAGGGGGGATATTTTTGATTATTTGATTAAAAAGGGATTAAAAATAAGAAAAAATCCCGGTAGTTTGGCGATGGTCACGTCAAGCATCTGAGGGCAGGACCAATGGAGGCAGTACGCTCTTGTGGTTCCAGACAACACATAGGAATACACGTACACATGAATGGTCTTGGACTCACAAGCTCTCAATGCACACTGTATGCCTGCTACTTGTACCATCCTGACCCATGTCTGCCTTCTTTAGCCTTTTCAGAAACTTTGCAGAGTAGGGAACCCTCTCGCTGCTGCGCAACGCGTTCCTTCGTGCTGCCTGCTGCTTTATGTCAGATGAAGCCGTGTATCTTCTGCAAGAGACTACAGAGCACTGCGGGGCAACACTGCAACATGACGCGGACGAGCAGTGCGTATGTGGCATCTGAGGCAGTACGCCATGTAGGAGCGTTGGACAAGCCCTGAGAGAACAGATAGAGACGCAGACATGCAATGCAATGCAATCGATGAATATGCCGCGAAAGCAGCTGCTGGTGGCGCCTTTTCTGTGTCTTGTGCGTCGTGGTAGAGTGCACAAGTATGCTGCTGCAGCATCTTGAAAGCAATCTCACTGCAGCAGATCTGTAGTACTCCTACTCCAGTCCGGTACGTGTCGCTTCTTCAGCTCGGACTTGTGCCCACGTAGCAACAAGGCACTACTCAGCTGAGCTGATGAAGCACTGAAGGTCTGGAGCAGCTTGGTTTGGACGGGCAACATGTCCGTAAAATACGTGTATTTCGACGTCGCACTGAGACTCTCGACTTGGACGTGGTCGCAGCTGGGCATTCCTTTTTTCTGCTCGATTGGCGTACGAACCATCTTTGCAGCTCCTTTACGCCGCCCCGCTTTTCAGATCCAGTACGGTAATGGGTACGAACAAAAAGATAGGCACACATCACACAGGCACGAGCACGAGTCACGACGCATCCCATCGGCATCGATCCATCGACCGGAAGATCATCCGTACCATTCACTCGTGTCAAATGCATCTCCTTTCCCATCTTCAAGCAAAGGTGGATTGGACGGACGCCGATGCCATCCAGTGAGGAGCGACTGGATTAGCTGCGGTCGGATCGCGTGCACTGCTGCAGCATCGGCATGGCGCCGCGAGGTGGTGCGGGAACTGGGCACCACGGGTGGTCCGTGCATAAAAATGAATGTGGAGGCACATGGGCGGAGGGGCCTCGCGTGCGCACGTGCCGTGTCGGGCTCGGCTCGGGGGAGTCATCGTCCTCCGCAGTGGTGGTGGCCGCCTCGTCCTCCGCTCTCTGCCCCCGCATCATCGGGGACGGACGTTTCGAGATCCGGGAGGCGCGCGCGGACAAAAACGGGCACGCCCCACGGCCCCCACCGCCTCGGCACGTCGCTGACGTGTGGGCACGCCCGCAGGCAGCAGTCCCGCACAGCATTTGCCAGCTCGCTTGCGATCACAGTCCCAGCGGACATAGGTTTCGTAGGAGCAATTCTTTGTTTATTACAGTTGAGATTTTGGTAAAAAAAATAACTACCACCTAATTAGATCTCTAAACATAAATAGTTCTCTAGGTTTGTTTGTTCCTTAATTGTAACTTGGACTATTCTATCCTCTTAATTAAATACACGCATAAGCGTGTTCTAAAAAAAAAAACATAGATAGTTCTCTAAAGGTTGCAATGATATAGAAAACTATCTTACTCAAAAGCTCTTCGGATGATAATTTAAAGATAAACTTTACAAAAACTCTAAGAGATGCTCTAAAATAATCTTAACCAACTCATAACAAATATAGCTAATAAATTTCAAACTGTATTTGTTACGAGTTATGAATTTCTATCAAAAAACTCAAGGGGGTGTGAATGTCACGACCAAGAAGAAGGGCGCAACAAGAAAGACCATGGAGTGTTCGACTGTGGAAATGGCGTGTTGTAACGAGTGATTGCAAGTGTGTCTAGTGTCTGGTATTAGAAATTGAGATGTATTGTCCGAACCTGGTTTCTGGTGTATAGAGGCCTAGCGATGATTTGGAAATTGGAATGCGTTATGAAACCAAAACTCTATGAACATACCTCTCTTATGCTTTGTTCTTCTTATTTTGCTAGAACTCCCTTCTTAGCCCGTCCGATTCGTAGTGGAATCATCATGACAATCCGTTAGAGTATTTCACGAACATTTGATCGACCAACATACTCAATGTCATAATTAGGATTTATATTAAGCGACATTCTGTAATATATAACTCAACAATTATTCTGTGGTTCATTATCTCATCTCTTAAGTAGAAGAACACATCAGCTCATTTGAGGATTGTTCAGAGTGTTGTCAAGTCATATATCTATTCGAATTCCAACATTCGACGGTACAAGTGCATCCAAGAACTCTTTTCTCTTGAAAAAGGTACAAGTAGATGCATATATATGCCAATAATAATTATGAACATCACAAGCATTTATATTGATCGAAGTATTATTCATTCAACGGGATGCATGCACAGCAGTCCGTTAGCTTTTTTTTTTTTTTGAGCAAAACAGTCCGTTAGCTAACAGCGACATCTTTTTGTCCGCGATACAAATGCATACAATGCACCTCAGAGTAGCGACACCAACCGAAGCCCAAGGCCCAAGCAATAGCCCCAGGAACAGCATGTTGATGAAGTTGGCCGCTATCCGCGTTGCGATCAATGCCAAGTGACAAATTTTCATGATGGCATTCAACAGTCCATGCCGGTGAGCGATCCAATTCGATCATCAGACGGTCTATGGCGCCCACATAATGATTCTCGCTCGTTTAGAACACGAACAAGCTGGCACATTAGGCAGCGACACGCCGAGAAGAGAAGGCGCTGCTACGTCATTGATCATGCATGATGGATAGATCATCCATGAATTTCGATGTCGATATGTGAACGCAAAGCATGCACGGACGAGGCTTTGGTTGAGGAGCGAGGTGAGACGTCATGGATAGATCAGGGCTCGCTCATGTGGAAGCATGTGATCGATGGCTCTCCCGGCCGCAAGCTGACAAGCGCGCGGTGGGCACTGGCCACTGGGCACAGCGGCGATTGGTCCCTGCTCTCGTACGCAGTACAGCAGTAGGCACGCACAATTATTCGGCCATCTGAAGATGCATGCAACGGCAGCGAGAGCGAGTACATCTTGGCTAGATCGATCGATGGCCAAATAATTGCGCGAGGGAGCAGCCGACACATGGATGGCGAGGAAAAGTTGGAGCAGGCAACAAACCTTAGGTTGAGCCGAGCCCGAGCGAGCTCATCATCGTCTGCCTTTCCACACTTCACTTTCGATCGAGCCTATTCAGACGCAGCATCTTAGGCAGCTAGAGAATGTACCGTGGCAAATCAACTGTCAGACGCAGATCATGAGAAGCGTTCGTGGATGGAGCATGTCCTGGGGCAACACCGCAACATATGGATGCATCGATCTGCAGTGCCTGATGGCAACGGCGGCAGCGACAGATTGCCACCGGTTTCTGACGCGCCAAACCTGAGAAACCTGACGCCGGGAACACTCCGTCCGGACGTGCCGGGCAAGCCCGCACACAGCCGCGGACACTGACCGGCCACCGAACATCGCCCGGAATACAAGGCCGGTTGGGGCCGCACAGGGCGCGGCCACTGGCGGTGTGCAGTGCGGGAGCGAGACCAGACGGGACGGGAGAACGTGGAGCCGTCGTAGCTTGGAATGACTGATCCACGACAGTGACGACACCTCCGTTTGCCCGCAGTCGTGTGTCCCATGCTCTGCTGGTGCTTGATATGATCATCGTCAATACCGCGATGTGTGGTCTCTCCTGAATTCCGTGTGGTTCTGGGTTGACTAAAGGCAACAAGTGAAGTGCTTGGTGAATGACCCACGCCGACCGCGAACGCGCTGGCGCGATGCACCGTGACTCTGGGGGATGGTACGGAACGGAGGGGCTGCAATCGGAGGGGGCCTTGTTTAGTTCCCCAAATTGGGGGTTGCCAAATTGGCACAGTGAAAGATTCCCTATCACATCAAAATACCTAAGACATTTACGTAGACTAAATATACATAAAATTAAAAATTAATTGCGTAATTTAGTTGTCAGATTGCGAGACGAATCTTTTGGCTAATTAGTCAATATTTGGATAATATTTCACAAATATAAACGAAATGCTACAGTGCACTACAGTGTCAGGTGCCAAATTTGGCGTCGCCAAATTGGTGGAACTAAACAAGGCCTGTCAGAAGGGCAGAACATATTGGCAGCGATGCCCGATCTGACATCTAGCGATCTTATGACGAGGGACAAATCAGCTGAGCAGATCTTATCCGGTTGTACTGCGTACGCAGTACACGCGCGCACGGTACCACCCTGCTAACCTTTTTCGTGCCGACACGGAAACCATGTGATCGTGAATCGAGATGGACGCAGGCAGCCACAGGCTGTTCACTGCGGCGGCCTATACCATGCAGTTAGAGCTTATTGCTTATTTGACCCTCGAAAAAAGTTTTGTTATCTATCTGGTCTAAATTTTTTCGAAATTGTTTATTTGGCCTCAAAGTAAATTTTATTTACTTTTGCGGCCTTCCGTCAGCTCTGTTAGCTACTTCCGTTAGAACTCCCACTCCAGGATATGCGAAAAGTCCAAAATAGCCCTCACCCCATCAACTCCCCAGACCTCTGAGTTCTAACGGATGCGCCTCCGCGTGGTATAGTGGCGGCGGCGGCGCATGGCGGCGCCTCCGCATGGCGGATGCCTGATCCGCCGCCGGCGGCACGCCGGAGCCGGTGCCGGCCCTCCCGGCTGTAGATCCGCCGGCGCCACCCCTTTCTGGTGGCCGGGGCCGACCAGGCGGCGCGGCTGCTGCCCTGGTGCAGGGGCTCCGGTCTCTGGACGGGCGGATCGCCCCGGACTTTGGTGTGACTCTCCTCGCCGAATCGGAGCGGCTAGGCGCCAGTTTGGTCCGAGATCGGGAGGGGAAGCAGCCGCGGAAGGCCCCCGGCTAGCTCTACAGCTCTTCTCCTTACTTTCTGGAAGCCTCTGCCGA
Organism: Themeda triandra; assembly: GCA_018135685.1. NCBI lineage: Eukaryota > Viridiplantae > Streptophyta > Magnoliopsida > Poales > Poaceae > Themeda > Themeda triandra. Next base: position 1,002,958 of record JAENPR010000160.1, on the reverse strand, counting down.
CTGCGGTGTACGGCCGCTAGCATCTTGGTCTGGGTCTGTGCACCAGGCTCCGCGTGGATGCGCTGCGTCCCCGGATCCGGAGCTGGAGCATACGACGAGGCTGCTGCTTCCGGTCGGGGAACGGGGTCCAGGCCGTCGTTCTTGTTCCACCTGCTGTGGCTCTGGGTGGGGATCGGCGGTGGGAAGTGAGCGGATGGAAGAGGACTGCACTTACTGTTACTGCTCCTGAGTACTACCTGGATTCCGGACTAGCAAGAGAGTGGGAGCCGATTAACTGGGTGCTTCTTAATATATATGTTGGTTATATGAATATTTGTGAATATATATATGTTGGTTATGTGAGAATTCCCATATAATTGTGTGCTTCTTAATATATATGTTGGTTATATGAATATTTGTGAATATATATGTTGGTTATGTGAATATTTGGGAATATATACGTTGCTGATGTGAATATTTGAGAATATATACACACACTCAATATATACATAAAACAAGCAAAACTTTGTTTTTTTATTTTTTTTACCCCAAGGGTAAAATGGTCATCTTACATGCCACTTAACACCGTTACCTTCTCAAAACTGACGGAAGGCCATAAAAGTAAATAAAATTTACTTTGAGGCCGAATAAGCAACTTCGAAAAAATTTAGGCCAAAGAGATAACAGAACTTTTTTCGAGGGCCAAATAAGCAATAAGCTCATGCAGTTATGCCTGCGCTGCGCTCAACAGGAGTGATCGTGCTGCGTCATTGCATGCTGTCGGCTACCTCTTCTTACAAAGGAGGAATGAGCTCACTGCTCACGAGCCAGATGGGTGCTTGTAACAGTTGTAAAATGTCTGGCAGAGCAGTGAAAGTTCGGCTCATTCCATTCCAGCCGATGATTCAGGCATTCATTCAGCTTCGAGACAAGCGGTGTTTCGCTACTAGAGCTCTGTCAAGGGGTCTTCGCATACAGTACAATCTTGCAATGAGGAGAGGAGATTGTCAGGTACTCGGATCAGAAGGAACATTTTCATCCCTGTTCACAAAGCCAAAGCACACACTGACAAACGCCGCCCTCCATACAGGCTACAGCAACGTCTGCTGCTGCGCTTTTGTTGGTCTTCATTAACTTGACAATGCATCATGCAACTCTCTGCTCTCTGTTCTCTGTTCTACTACATGCAACCTGGTTTGTACAGACGAACAATACCTAGCTGCGCCGACCATACGGCCACCACCACCTGGTTTGTCAGATCGGTTTGACGACGCAATTGTCAGAACGAGTCGAACAGGAGCCAAGTCTCGAACGGCTCCAGCTCGTCGTGTTCGTCCGGGGTGCAGGCCGCCGCAGGAGGAGGAGGAGCAGTAGCAGCCTGCGGCTCGGCGGCCTGCTGCAGGTCCGCGCTGTGGTCATTCTGCTCCAGCCCGCCCGATAGATGGGCCGCGAAGCCATCCCAGTCCATGTCGAAATCGAACAGGTCGTCCACCTGGGCCTCACCGCCGACCGCGTCAAATTCCAGTCCTTCGTGGGTAACCGAGGAACGATAGACATCGGGTCCTCGAGCTCGCTGCAGGCCTCCCAGAGGTCCTCGGGCTCTATCGTGTCCAGTACCCACGGCCCGGTCGCGGCCTCGACGCAAGGTCCCTTGGATCCGTACCCGGGTCGCGCCCCAGCGCCGTGCGCCGCCGACGTCGTGGCGGATGCTCCGGCACGGGCTAGACGACGCGCCTTTTGCGTCGCCGGACTGGCGGACTCCGGTTCGGTCTCAGGGTGCCTGCTTGCTCTTGGCGGTCTCGCTGCTGCTGCTGCTGCTGGCGGCACTCTTCGACGACCGGCCCAGGGTCCTGCCGCCGCGCCGCTTGTCGGCGCTGCTGACCTTGCTCATGTCGATGGTGATGGTGGTGTCCGGCCCGGCGGCGTATTTCCGGTGGGACGTGTGGGTCTGCCGGCCGAGGTGCGTGTTCCAGTCCAGTGGTTCTTCACCTCGTTGTCTGTCCGGCCGGGGAGGTGGCTGGCGATCAGGGACCACCTGTATGTAGAGGCATCGGAGCAAATACGTAAATCGCAAGGGAAATGGTAATAAGTGCTTGGGCACTTGAGTAACATTAGATTGGGTGTGCAATATACATTTACACTAAATTCATTTGAGGATATAAATATATTAATATTATTTTGGCAAAAATTGGCACATGACACCGTTAAAAGGTGTCTTTTGCTACAAACCACTTAAAAACTGTATTTGCCAAAAGACATTATACAACGTTACTAATTTGCTAAAGGACACTAGTCACGCGAAATGATGAATGTATCCTTGGCCTTTTATTCTCTTGACAAAGGGCAATGGATTCTCCATTCATCTCGCACTCGCACGGAAAAGGGAAAGACCACAAGCAAGCAAAATCGACTGGAAGCGAAATATAGAGCACCAGAGCGGAATCGGCTGGAAGCGAAATATAGAGCACCAGCAGAGCATGGGACACACGACGATCAAGCAAAATATAGAGCACCAGAGCGGTAGAAGCCTGCCTCTTACTGACCAAGCCGTAGGATGCTAGAGTCCGCCTCCTCTTGACCTAGTGGCAGAATCTCGGAGCCTGCCTCCTCCTGATCTAGCTGTAGAACGCCGAGCCCGCCTCCTCCATCCTCCCTTGCTATGTAGTTGTCCGTCGCCATTGCGTCGTTGTGTCCCTTGCCCCCCGCGCTTTGTGGGAGTGGCAGAGCAGCCCTCACTCTCAATCCTCTGGTGCGAGCAACCATCATTCTCAATCCTCTATATTTCTCTAATCGAGTAATCCATTTGTTGATTTGTCTCTCTCAATCCAATTATCCTATTCAAGTCGCTTGGACCTTTAAATTAGAATTTAAAAGGCTTTTGCTGCAATACTGAAATGACTGTGGACCGTCCATTTATTCCGATCCAACGGTCATGATTATAATATTTATTGAATTTTTATTTTATAAAAATAGGGTAAATAACGAAGGTTTGAAATATTAAAAATCTTTTTTAAAATTAGTTGTTAAGATTTGATTGCTGCATGCGCTAAACAATATGGGAAATCATTTTTATTTTATATTTTTGTACTTGTATATTGCCGTACGACTTAGCAATCATTTTTATTTTATTTATTTGTACTTATATATTGCCGTACGTGACTTAGCGTGCTAGTTTGTACATACGTGTGTTAGCATGTTAGCATGTTAGCGTGGGTGAGAGTTCATAAATGATATGAAAAAACTTTTTATTTTACATTTTTGTACTAATTTTGTACGTGAGTTAATTAGAATGTCTGTGTACGTACGTGTGTTAGCGTGTCATATCACTTAAAAAATATATCATGTCATATACATAATCCTCTGTATACGTAGTTAAATGGCTCAAATTTCGTTGAAAGGCCTAAATTAAGACCCCATCTCTAGTCTACCTTAAACGCGCCCATCTTCCCTGATTTGAAGGAGATTTAGTTCTGAGATTTGAGGGAGAAATCAGATTGAGATGGGGGAGAAGAGGTGCGAGCGCACCTGGCCGGGATTTCCCGTCCCAGCGGCTGCGGCTGCGAGTTTTTTTTTTTTTTTTTTTTTTGAATTTGGCGTGCGAGGAAGTCGGAACCGGCATGCGGTGCGAGGAAGTCAGAACCGCGGCATGCGGGAAGCGGGATTTCCTCTCCCGTGATTAGGGGCATGCAGGTGTTTTATTTTTGTTTTCTTAAATTTATTAATTTATTTAGTATTTTATTAAATTGTAAAAAATCAACGGTTTAGATGATTATGAGATATTACCTCTTTATAGGTAAATAGAGTACCTGAGCATTGCCAAAAAAAAAGTAACATTCACGGTACAATGTCTTTCAATCACAACACAACAATTGGAGAAACCATAAGCCGGGCAACCCGAAAGATGATCAAGACTTTGCCAACACTAATATAATGCATATGCTAACGCCACGGATCTATTTAGGGATGCTCACGAAAACCAAATAATATATTTTTTCTATAATTCAACTTTTACAAATTGTTTGCAGGGCTCTTCAAAATGTCTTCTAAGGATTCCGTTCTCGACGCTACAGTGGTGTCGAGACAATATAAATCATAAAACTAAAAGATTCAATATTTTTGATGGAAAATACAAAAAATAGAATCAAAGGAGCACCAATTTGTAAGCTAAACCTATGGCTCCTCCAAGTAAACTACTTTCAAAGCTCATTACACCTTTTGTTATGCGCCTCTAAACATGGGGAAAATATGTTTACGATAGGAGCACATAAAGAAATTTCTGAAAGAAACATCTAAATCAGCCAGTCACCTACCAATTGGATCATGATAAAACTACTCTCCGGTGCACAAACTCTGCAGAATTCAGCAATGGCAAGCCCTTCGATGAGCAATGAATGAGCATCAAAGCATCCATTCATCATCTGAGAGCTTAGTGGTACCTGCTAGTGTTGACCTGAACAAGCTTGTGCACCAATTGCATCACCTTATCCCACTTGTCTCAAGATCCTGATGTCAAGGGCGTCCTCGAGCCCGTGCGGACCGTGCGACCGAACAGGGCCTCCAAAGCTCATGGGCCTCAAGATTTACTAAATATACTAAGTATATATATATATTAATTTTTGGCTTTGTTTTAATTAAAAAATCAACTAAACATGCATTCCGGGGTCTAAAACGTGGCCTTCTGTACCACACGTCCATCATGCATCACGATCGTGACCCTCAAGCAGTCAAGCTTCACGAGACTGAGACTGAGGCCCAAAACATGGCTTGATTTCTTTTTGTATTTTTTTTCTCTCAACTTCTGCTGTCTTCAAGTTATTTTTGGTCCATATTCTTTGTTTTGCCTTTGATTTTTGGAAACACATACATCGCAATCATATGCACAAATCTTTTAATATTAGGCCTCCAATTAGTGATGGGCCTCATATTTTCCCGGACGCCACTGCTGATGTAGACGTTCATATTTCCACTGTGTTAAGATCACGCATGCAAATGAAGCAACTCAACTTCTACATCCTGGTGTTGATGTAGACATGGAAAATGCACATACACCTACAGTATTCACTAGTTATTTACCTTCATGCGCAATGTGTGTTGTCTTAAGTTTTAACACTTTTAGTTCAATCATCGTATCTACTAGAAAATTTAGCTTCGTTTTCGTTATTCGTCTTTGTAACAGTAATGGGTTATTTTCCCCACTGGATACAGTTACTGCTAGCATCGTTAGAAATCCGGAAAACGCCAAGATGGGCGAGGAAGTGATTTCAATGGGTGCAAATTAAATAATTGGTCAGCCTCGTACATTCTTAACTTCATGCGCCGTTATTCCGGCACAACGCTCAACGGTCCAGGCATCCTGTCCTTCAAGCTTGGCCCTGTTTGTATCCCACGCTAGAAATTTAGTTTGGGACTTTGAATTACACCAAACTAGTTTAAAAGATGCAAAACAGGGAGCTGTAGCTATTTACAACTAAATTTACCCAAAAAAACTATCCCCTCAAAGGGGTGATTATTTGGGCTAGTTTGTTGAGGGGCCCACAGAAATTACTTTTTTTACTTCTCTCCGCCCGCACGAGATCCAGGCGTCCGCTCGGTTACTCCTGTACGCGTCGCCGTCGTTCTTGACGCCGGGTGGAGGAAGCCGCCGGCCGCAAGGCGAGTCCCTCCTCCTCCCTCAGCCCCTGCTCTGCTCGCGCCGGCCGCGCTGCCCGTCCCCGACTCCTCCTCCCGCGGTTCGTCCTCAAGGTCGCCGCGCCGCCCTCCCCGGCTCAGGGTCGCCGCGCCGCCAGGTCGCCCGTGGACGACGGGTACACGACCGCCGTCGGAAGCACCGACGTGATGTTGCGGAAGTCCGTCGAGGCTGCCACCGTGGCGTTGATGCTGGTCCGGAGCCTGCCCTTCGCCACGGCGCGTCCCTGCTGCTGTCCAGCAGCAACGCCGACGTGCGGGAGGCAGCCCTGTCTTTGCCGCGCCGCGTCCCTGGTGCCGTCTTGCTGCGGTCTGGATGCTGGCATACAGGGAGATCCGGCTACCTCCTGCGTCTCCTTGCTTAGTTAATTCGCGATTGATGATGCGTTTGATTTTCTTATGTTGATTTGGATGTTGTGGCAATAATATTCTAATCCCGTGTCTCGCTTCAAGAGATTCTGTAAATAAATATTTGATAGATGTATACGGACAGAATATGTAATATATGGATTTGATGTAAAATTCAATGTATAAAAGATTTGTTTGTGATTTGTTTGCGTTGGATTGATATACATTTGAGATGACTTAATGGATAAATGATACTAGTAAATTTCATCACTATAAATTATAAATTATTATGTTTCATGGAGTTTAATTTCATCACTATAAATTTTTTGAGCAGGAGAAGGCCATACAATTGCTTGCCACACCAAATCTGGATAGAAAGATAGTTTAAATGAGCCAAATGATTGTGAAAGTATATTTATTGCTAATATAACCCTTGCATCCAAACACCTCAATGGCTAGAGCTAGTTTAGGGATAGAGTTAGAGCTAGAAACTAACTCTAGCTCTAGCCGAGCTAGAGGGATCCAAACAGGGCCCTTGTTTCTAACCGTCGGTTGCACGCCATCTCTCCAAGTATATAGTATACAACTACTCAACTAGCTAACTAGTCCCAGCTATAAGAACGTACCACGAACAAGATGGAGTTACAAAGTGAAATGTGGTTATATTTATCTAGCATAAATATTAGAATTTATTGTTGTAAACATTTGCTCCAATTTTAAGAAGTTTAACTCATTGTAAAGTGAGAGACGTGCGATTCTTTTAGGACGGGAGGAAATACATCTTTCCAACGAGGAGATCGTCAGGACTCAGATCAGAAGGAAACTTTTCATCCTTGTTCACAAAGCCAAGGCACGCACTGGCTACTGCTGCGCTTTTATTGGTCGTCTTCACTGCACTGAGAGATGGAATAGCACCTGGTCATACTACCCTTACATATGCCATGCATCACACACCTCTTTGGTCTCTGTTCTACTGCTACATGCATGTGAGGAAGAAAAGGGCCCATGCCAGTACGCCATGGAGGTACGAAACAGCACCTCGTTATTACGAGCTAGAAACAAAATCTACAAAAACTGTACACACGAACAACACCTACTAGCTGCGTCGATCATTTGGGCACCAGGTTGGTCCGATCGGTTTGATGGCGGACCTATCAGAACGAGTCGGACAGGAGCCAGGTCTTGAACGCCTCCAGCTGGTCTTCGTCCGGGATGCCGCCGGCCGCCGCCGCAGCAGCAGGCTGCGGCCCGTGTTCGTCCGGGATGCAGCCCTCAGCATCACCAGCAGTAGCCTGCGGCTCGTTTTCGTCCGGGGTGCAGGCCGCAGCAGCAGCAGCTCCATATTCGTCGTCCTGCAGCTCGGCGGCCTGCTGCAGCTGTGCGCTGTGGTCGTTCTCCTCCGGCCCGCCCCATAGATGGGCCGCAAAGCCGTCCCAGTCCATGTCGAAGTCGAGCATGTCATCCACCTGGGCCTCACCGACGACCGCGTCAAATGCTTCCAGAGGTGCGGCGTCTATAGACATCAGGGCGTCGATCTCGCTCTCGGCCTCCCAGAGGTCCCCGAGATCAATCGGGTCCAGCTCCCACGGCCCAGTCGCGTCCTCGCTGCAGGGCCCCTCGGCCGTGCTGCCACTGCTGCTGTTGGGCCGGTTGTTCGGATCCGGGTCCACCACGGCGCTCCGTGCCCCATCGCTGTGCGCCGCCGACGTCGCGGCGGTGGCGGGGCTGGACGCGCCTTTCGCGTCGCCGGCCAACTCCGGCTCGGGCAGAGGGTTCGTCTCCTTGCTCTTGTTGTCGCTGCTGCTGGCGGTGGTGGTGCTGGCGGCGCTCTTGGGCGACCGTCCCGGGGTCCTGCCGCCGCGGCGCTTGTCGGCGCTGTGCAGCTTGGTCAAGTCGATGGTGACGGTGGTGTCCGGGCCGGCGGTGTATTTCCGGCGGTAGGTGTGGATCTGCCGGCTGAGGTGGGAGTTCCAATAGTTCTTGATCTCGTTGTCTGTTCGGCCGGGGAGGTGGCTAGCGATCAGGGACCACCTGCATGCATGCACCGGAGAGCAAAATACGTTATTAAATCGCAAGGACGATGTTGGTGAGGTACGTGATGATCACTACTTGTTGGGCAGCAGGCCGGCACACTTGGCGGCTCCGTATTACACGGCACAGCAACAAAGGACAACCGAGAAGAGCACGCTGCATGAGCAACCGATCGATGGCGACATTAACTTCAGTGTGACTAGAGTGCGCGTGGCAATCGTGACTACCTATAGTAACATGAGCTGTGAGTATAGTGTATACAGCATATATATAGTGCTCTTTGATGCAGCTCGACAATTTGGTGCAACTCTCATTGATCGCGCCGCTCATCGTGACGTAGGGCGGCCGTAGTACTAATCATGTGCCTGCGTGTGTTTATGGCGCTAATGTACACATCATGTGCCGAGGACGGACGTGGGCGGTAGCGCGCGCAGGCTGAATGAACTCCGCCGTACTATACTAGTGTCCAAAGTGGGCAGGCGCCGGTGGGTCGGAGCCGGAGCGTGGAGCGGGCCTCTCGCCGTCCACCGCTGCAACTCTCTGCGTCCGCAGCGTCAACGTAAAGGCGGGAAATCATTTGGGCCGGCGTGGCCCCGCCATTAATCCGACCTGGACCTCTAGGAGCTGCGACAGTACTCAGCGTGCAATCAGATGAAGGCGACGGGAAACTAGAGTAGCCAAAGTGCATCTGTGCACAGTACAGGACCGGCGGCGATGGCTAAACAAGGGAACGGTCGAACGGACGCCAACGCCATGGAGATGGACGTACGGAAAGCGCCTGTTTGCCCTGTGTTTGCGCGCCTCAAGAAGACCCGGGAGCCGGGACCGTGACCCGTGCACACGTGACACGGCAGCAGGTCTAGTCGTATCTGGGCCCTGGCTATCTGGCATGCGAGGCCGCCGTTCTCTCGCTCTCAGGACTTGAAGAAAGTTTGTTGCACCATGTTTTGATGAGTGTGGCACAGCTCTCGCAGAACCATGTGGGCTGTGGGATGTACGTAGCTAGGGAGAATAATATGCCGAGATCGCTACGCCACTACAGTGACATGACACTAATATGCTGCAGTGTGCTGGTACGTTTATATGTGTGCGCTGGTCTCCCGGGGGACGTGATGAATTGACTAGTACTGTACGTGTACGTAGTATTTATAGGTGTGTGTGTTGCATGGTATTTCGTGGTCCATATATGGCACATGTAAAGCAATCAGCTGGCATATATAGGAAGGGCGGAGGGGAGCGCTCTTGCATCCACACGAGGGGTTTAGGGTTTTAATCTCTGTTCCCTCCAGTCATGTGATATATAGCTTGCCGATTTTGTTAGAGGATTTCTTCAGCGCCTTCTAGTTATTCGGTATATATACCGTCGTGTGCACACGCACTTTTGCCCGCGTGCTGATTGGACTAGCTCGGTTCCTTTTCAGTCTGACTGGTAGATAGTAGAAATAAATTAGCCAGGACAGTGGAGATGCTCCATCGGTCTATCGTTCCGTCAGATGACAGATGCTGTCGACGAATCGCATGCTATGTGCTGTTCTTTTTGGGAATTTTTTTCTGTACTGTACAGCTATATATGTACACTATTACACCCTATTCGTTGCTTTGGTCGTTTCTGATTGGTTGATTCTCGTTGTTGTTGATTTGTTGTGAGAGAAAAATACTGTTGAATCACTGGCTGTTAAGTGCCGGTACATGAAACGAACAGGGCGTTAGTTATTACTAGTACCGTACAATACTACTCTCACTCTATTCTGAATTATTGATTGTAATGGTTATCCTAATTTTACGGCAGATGAAATAGTTTAGTTGTAAAATCTATTGTTAAGAGGTGTCTTGGCATTGCTTTTTTTTGGGTATTATAAATACTTTACTACTCCCTCCATTCCAAATTATAAACCATTCCAAGAATCTTGGAGATTTAAAGTTTTCAAGTTTGACCGAAGTTATAGAAAAAACTATAATAACTTGTACATCAATTAGGTATGCAATGAAAATATAAGTAATGAAGAATCTAATGGTACTTAGTTGTCATCATAAATACTATTATTTTTTTGTATAAATTTGGTCAAACTTGAAAAAATTTTGACTCTCCAAGATTCTTGGAATGCCTTATAATTTGGAATGGAGGGAGTAGTACTTTTCTACATGTTCACTCAAAATCAAAGAATTTTTTAAAAAACAATAAATTTTAAGTAGAAAAAGAAGTGCATTTTATGGAATGGAAGGCGTATTTATATATATGTGCATGATGCTATCACAGTACTGCTTGATATTAGCCTTTTTTAGATAATGAATAGTTTATATCCGTTTTCGTCTATCAACAGATAGAATTAGACCATTACAAAGTTTCACCGAGGGCGCACACACAGACTACAAATATAGCTTAATAGTAGCTTTCTCCCTTTAATTGTACGTATCTTTGAACACAAGAAAGTGCCTAGATCGAGCATTTCCTCGTGCTGCTGCTTTTCGTCTTAGTGAAGAAGATGACGTACGACCATATGAGTATATGACCGATCACGATCATCAGGCTGCATATCATATATTTAACTAGTTTTAAGCCCTTAGTGCTAGTGCCCCATTATGCGCGCGAACTACGAAGCCACGAGCAACGGCGGGCATCATGCCATATATATCGCCATGCATGCACGTACACGTGGCCTCGGAACACTATGTGAAAAGTTGATTTATTCACCAGCTAGTTAGAGACGACTTAACCAACAAGCGTATGTAACATCATATCTCCGACGCTCGTCCACCAACGCGCGTCGGCGCTATTCTGCCGACTGGAGGCATAAGTGGGGGGTCGATTAAACAAGCGTCTGTAATATCAGACATCTGCGACGCGTGTTAGGTACAAGCGTCTGAAATATATTACAGACGCGCTTTCATAAGAGACGTCTGTATGAATTTTCGTGTTTACAGACGCTTGTTACTAATTCAGACGCGTGCTTTCTATACGGGTCTGACGATGTAGGCGGCGGCTACAGGTCGCGCGCCGCCCGCCGGCCTGATCGGCGCACCGTGCTCCTACATGGCGGCGCAGGTGAACCCGGCCTCCGTATCCCCATGTAGCGCGTGCGAACGGCGGCGCCTTGCTAGAGCGTACGCATGCAGCGCAGCGCAGGCGCCCCAGCCGCGCGCCTGCGAGGCGCGCGCCGCCGGCCCGCCGTGGGGGTGGGGGGGGGCGGCGCGCGAGGCGGCCGGCCGGGGGGGAGGCCCGCGCGGTGGCCGCCGGCGGGTACAGTGAACTCGGCGGCAGGGCTGGGTGGCCGCACGGGCCGCGGCGAATCGAGAATTCTCTGCACCTGGACGACGCCCGCGCCGCGCGCCTTCCGGTTCAACCTGAGAATGGGCTGGAATCCGCACTGAATCTACACCAACCCAAACGTTCTCGTCATGTTTAATTAACCCAATCCAGTCCGCCCATTTTTTGCAGAAACTAAACCGGCCTGAATTATCACTTCCATCGCCGCGTAAGAAACCAAACCAAACTTGTCCAGTCCATTAATCCATGGATCCGCTGCCATCAGACGAGCGCTGCAGACGCTAAGACTCCGCGAGCACCTGCTGTTCGCTCGGAGGAAGTCCAGCAACCTCTTCTCCACCTTGCCATGGCGTTCGATTTGTTTGCCATGGCGTTCGATTTGTTTACATAGTGGAAATCACACGCATCTGATCACTGGCAGTGAACTGCCACACGTACGGACAACTTCAGAGACACACACATGCAGTGTGCCAGTTACAAGGACCGGACTAACAGTTACAAGGAGCGCACCAATACGTACTAGCTTCGTATAGCAGTACTATGCGTACTAGCTTCGTATGGCAGTACTGCTCAATGCCCTCAGCTCTGTAGAGCAAGCGTGCGTAGAGCCCAGGTGTAAAAATAAATTAACACTGGAGATGCTACATCGTTGGTGAATAGTACCTTACATCAGAGGGATCGGAAATCTGGAATGGCCACGTTGTTTTCAGCTATGTAGTCTTTATATTTAGTACTATTGCTACGCCCTATTCCAGCAGCAACGTTTGCTCCCTATATTTCATTAAAGCCTTTTACATATGTGTGTACGTGCAGCAACGTTTGCTCCCTATTTCATTAAAGCCTTTTACATATGTGTGTATGTGTATGGTGTGTATGGCGCCGTCCCAACTCTCAACCGATCGGGACAGCCATTGAAATGGAGTATAAGGTTGTACTGTCCATTGAAAACGCATACGGACGGAGCAGCCACACTCTTGCTGCATGTACTACTCGAGGAACTCCTATGCGTGGTATTCCCTCAATTAAAGAAACTCGCACATTCATATATTCAACACAAGTGTTTGTTATAAATATATTTCATACTAATACAGTACACAACATAAATTAATATTTCTATCTTTATATATATATTTGATTCCATATTTGATACTAATATTGTTCAACGAGATTTCCCATTCTTTGTCAGTACCAAGCTTCTGGGGTCTGGCATACGTGGCGTGCATTGACACCTCTTGTTGTGTTCGAAGGAGGAACTATTTTCTAGTCGAACGATGCACACTCGCTGTCAGTGTTGATTATTCTATTAGTCCGGGCGCGCATCAGTTACCTGTTGCCGAGGGTGGCGTGGAGCTTGATGATGATGTCCTCTTCCTCCTTGGTGATGTTCCCCCTCTTGACGTCGGCCCGAAGGTAGTTGATCCACCGCAGCCGGCAGCTCTTGCCGCACCGGAGCAGCCCTGCACATCGCACACATACACCACCATACCACAACCACAAAGCAGAAAGAAATTAATAAGGTGCACCTCCGGCGGGCTTTGCTAGTTGACTAGCTAGCTTAGAGCGACGAATTGAACAAGATGGTTCGGAATTGCAAGATAGAGCTGATGATGCGTGGCGTCTACGTACTGTATAGCTTGCAAATGGTTACCTGCATTCTTGGGCAGCGACCTCCAGGATCCCTCGCCGTGCTCTGCAATGTAGTTGGCGAGTATCTGGTCTTCCTCCGTCGTCCACCTCCCCGCTTGAGCCCCACCTTCTCGCAGCACGGCGCCCTCCCCATCGCGCGCTATCTGCCGCCGGCCGGCCGGAATCGAAACCCACCAACCCGCAGCTAGCTAGCTATAGCGTGGTTCCCCGGCCGGCCGCTGATCACACCGTAGTGTGCCTGTCCCGCGGATCAAGCGACGACCCCGCCGGCGTACTCGCTGCCGAGTGCCCACTCTCACTCGCACTAGCTCCCACGCTAGTGCGCACGGTTCGCAGGTCGCGTGCGTCCAAGGGAGTTGGTGTCCGTGCGGGCGGGCCGCCGGGTGACCGGTCCGCACTACTCGCTCCTTGCCGCGCGGAAGGGCGCCGGACACACGCTGCTGCTCTCAGCTCGCAGTGCGCGTGTGCTGGCTGGCGAGGCCACGCCACGGCCGGCCATAATATAGCAGTGGCGCGCGAGGGGCGTGTGCTGTGTGCAGAGTGTGCACCCAGACGGAGTACGGTAGCGCTTACACGTAATGGACACCGTTACGTGGGGCAGCGGTAAGTGGGGAGCGAGTTAGTGTAGCTCGCGGCGGCCGTACGTGTGGCCGCTGGCGCGGGCACGTGGGCGCGCCCGGCAAAGTGGGCGCCGTGGCTCGCGGCCGCACCACCGTCCGCTCCCGCGGCGTCGCCCGCGACCACGTTGTCAGCGGCGGCCCCCCCCCCCCCCCCCCCCCCGCCCCCCCCCCGCGATTTATTATCTCGTGCTATGTTATATACGTCGGCACTCGGCGGCAGGGCTGCGGGAGTGTACGAGCACTGGAACCTGTAGCGAATGTACCAGCACTGTCACTACGCAACGTGGAGTGCTCGCTACTGAGTACTAGTACTGACCGATCGACGACGGCGACCATATATACAGTAGTCAGGTTTATTTAACGAAAAAAGAAAAAGAAAAAGAACGTATCATTTTTATTTCTTTTTAGCAACGCGTATGATTTGATTGGGTTGGCCTAGTCCTGCCCCCTGACGCATCCTGCACCTCGGCCAGCAGCCAAAAGGCCCGCGCCGTGAGCCCGTGATTGTGCACGCGCAGCCAGGCTAGCTAGAGTGAGGCCGCATTGTATGATTTTCTTGCCTCCCCTCATCCTGCAAGATTCCCTTGCATTGCATTGCATGTCTGGCAGGATTAGTGGCACACAAAAATGGCATTCTCTTGCGTGCCAATAGGACGGCTGCTTGCATGTGAATGCACGTACAACGGTCATTATTAGGCTCTCTATTTAGCGTATATTTTTTTTTTTTTTTAAAAAAGTCCTTCGTAGTAGAGACAATTAAATGAGGAGGTTGAAGATGATCGTCGTAGTTGTTTCTCATGAGGCGACGAAGGGAATGCTCCCTGAACTTACCAACGGTGAAGCCTTGTCGTAGACAACTGATAGACATTGTGTTGATATGGTAATCGTGACGGTCAAACTTGTAAAATTTGAGTAGATATTAACAATATTTGTGTCTCTAGATGAGTTTATTATGAAAATAAATTGATCAATCTATCTAATGACACATACTCAAATTATTAATATTTTCCTTTCATATATTTGATGAAATTTGAATACATTTAACTCTTTAGGAAACGAAACGATACTTATTTTTTAGGACGGGGGGAGTAACATCTCACTCAGTTGATCGATCACTATATGCAAAACTTTCTACTGACTCATGAGATAGACCTGAGAAGCTCAAATAGATAGAGTGCAAAGCCAGCCACCGGAGCAGCAATAGGTAGACTGCATACTCCTCCATACGTACTGTTGGAAGCATCTTATGAGCTTGATATAACAAATAGGGAGAATTATGAAATTGGTCTAAAAAAAGCTTGCGCTTAGGAAATTGACTCCTTTTTTCTTGAACTTAGGAACCTGGCCTCAAAACCAAATTTTCTTAGAAAACTACCTTCCGTCAATTTTGGTCGTTAACGGTGTTAAATTTGGGGTAAAAAGACCATTTTACCCCGAGGAAAAAAATAAAAAAGAGTTTTGTTTATTTATTTTATATATTCACAAATTTCAAGCACATAGCCACATTTATATATATTTCAAGCACATAACCACACATATAATAACATATATTTTTGAAGTTACCAAATAAATAATTCTACAAAAAGTGGCCAGTTTTATTTTTTAATAAGACCTAGACATCTCAAGGAGTACAACAAAATTTGGTTCACCAAAATTGGAGTTACCAAACTCCAGATATGAATTCCAAAGATGAGGGGCAAAGTGGTCTTTTCGCTCACACTACAGTGTCCAAAATAACATATTTGCCTCACAGACCTGACGGAAGGTCAGTTTCCTAAAAGAATTGGTTTTGAGGCCAGATCCCCGAGTTCAAGAAAAGGGCCAATTTCCCAACCGTAAGTTTTTTAGAGGTCAATTTCCTAATTCTCCGTAACAAATATGTACAAGATATATCTATTGTATTGACGATTCTTAATATTTTTGCTCTTATCTTATTTATGTTTGTTATCACTTACTTTATATGAAATAAGCAATAAAATGGCATACATAGATCTTATTTACAGCTATATATATACTCCATCTTTTCTATAGATGATACTTTTGACTTTTAAATATGATGTTTGATGATTTGTTTAATTAGTTTTTTTGTGTGCAAATAATAGGGTGATGATATTGTAAACTTAGGTTAACCGGGTTACCTCCCTCGGTCCCTGGGTTTCGTGTTATATAGACGAGGAATAGCCCCCTCGTGGTGGCATGTACATCAAGAGATTGTTACAAGTTGTTACAACAATATCATCTACAATCTAGGGATCGATCCCTATCATCTAGGTACATTGTATCTAGACACTAACTAAAAGATATTTATCATCTAATAACAACTATACTACATGCGTTTGAAATCTCGGGTTTGTTCGAGCGACGATCTTCGTCGATGCAATCTTCAAGCGTTTGGAATTTAGGAAGTGCGCAAATAATAAAATAAATAAATCATTATTAATGTATTTTCATGGTAAGGTAAGTCATAATAAGATAAATAATAGTAATATAATAATAAAATAAAAAATAGTAATATAATTTTTTTGAATAAGACAAACAATCAAACAAAATGTTAAAACCAAAATACTGTCATAATCCCTCTGTCCTTTTTAGTTGTAGTTGTTGGTGTACGTGTCACAAGTTTAACTTGATTTATAGAAAATACGTGTAACATTTGTATCTCCAAAAAATTTATTGAAAACCATATTTAAATATATTTATAATGGTACTAATTATGTATTATAAATACTAATATTTTTTAATATATAATTGACAACATTTGTTTCTTGAAAAACGTAAGTGACAATTAAAAAGGGACGAAGAAGAGTATATTTGAAATAGATGAGGGAGTATAAATAGTTTGCTGACAATCAAACCCTCGTTTAGATGGTTATATTTCTAGCCCAAAAAGTATTGTAGCATTTCGTTTGTATTTGACAAATATTATCCATTCATGGTCTAACTAGGCTTAAAAGATTCGTCTCATGATTTACAACTAATCTGTATAATTAGTTATTTATTTTACTAATATTTAATACTCCATACATACTCCGTACGACACAACATATAATATGATAGAGAGACTCATATTTGTAACCTTTTTTGAGGCATTTAAACAAGGCCTAAGTTGCCTACGGACAGGATTGCCCTAACTTGTCCAGTCAATCTATCAGCCTCACAAAACACATGTGGGTGGTGCACGCGGGCGGACAGTAGCCTCGACCGGCCTTTGGTTCTGAGTTCTGACTGACGCAGTGACGCCCAGGCACGGTGTTGGTAATCCGAGGAGCCAATCAAGCGCCTTCTGCTCCGGGGCCGGTCGCACACATGCCCCTGAGTACTCTCTACTAGCTGGGTATACCGCCTATACGTTCAGAAGGCCGGATCGTTGTCGTGATGCAGGCATTAAGTACTGATCCTGCTGCCGCCGGCAAGACTGCAGTAATAAACGCAGCTCCGGCGAATGGCCGCTCTCGATCGTGGAGCACGAGGTAGGCCGGGTGATTTACTCACTACACCTGCCATTCAAACCGCTGTACGCGGACCGCGCGCCCCTCGGCCGTCCCCCGCTTTCAGCGGCCGTCCCCTGCTTCACTCTTTCACCTTCAGCAGGATGTGTAGCCGATGCCGATCCTAACGTTTTCACGACGGTGTTCGCGCTGTACATAACGGGTCAGCGGAGCTCCTGTAGCTGGATCGAATTGGCCGGGCAGGAGTAGGCACGTGTACGTCGCATCATCGCACCCCCGGCCCTCGGCCGGCTTCTGTACGTCCAAGCGACATCTATCTACACGTACCAGCGCGCGTTACTATTCGCGCGTGATGGCTGCACAGGTACAAAGCACAATGAGGCGCGGCGAGGACGACCGCCTACTCGTGTCTCCAGGGCTCCAGCCTGCAGGCCCCCGGCCCCGTGCGCGCACGATCGAGGGCGCGGCGCGGCCAGCACGGCGGGGCACACGGAGTCTATTAGGTCGATCGATCAGCCAGTCCGGTCACGATCCGTTTCAACCAACAAGTGGAGTCCGGCCGGATCCATCCGTGTGCTAGCTGGTGCACGACGACGACCGTACTGGAGACACGACTGTACACCTGCTTTATTTGTTTGGTCTTTACACACAACTGACCATATTTTCTTCTGTGAACATGAGAAGCTGATATTATTTTCTCAAGAAAAGGAGAAACGACTTTAGTACCCCAGATGCATCTATTACTGGAGCCATATGGCCACGTTTTCTCGTCGTGATATTTCTCTTAGGTCCCATCAAATAGAGAAAATGGGTTGAACAGACAATATATTAGTTGGTTGGGTTTCTTGTAGTGAAACTTGCCCACCAGCATTCAAATTCTGGTGCTCGTATCTTTTCTTACATTAATTTTAGAGAATTTTCCGACGTTATACTTTAAACGGTAAGCGATGTTCCCGTCGACGATGAGGCGTCTATGGTGACTTCGGGAATCTCTAGATCTGTCGGCTCAGTCCTTCGAATATGCTCATTAGGAAAGGGTTTACATACGTATATTTGATAGGGGTGAGTGTGTGTACGTGTTTAACGTTTGTGTTGTACTGTGTAATCTCAAAAAAACAAAAAAGAGAAAATGGGATATACAGGAAAAAAAACTGGTTAATAAACACTTCGAACGAGAAAAGCCAAAGCCTTATATTTGGGACAAAAGAAGTAATTCATTATTCATGCAAAGTTGGTATCGCGGTGGACCCTGATGAGCATCTATCTCTACAATATACCGCTCTTTCTGGTTCATTTTTTTTTGAGGGAATCTTTGTGGCTCAATTGAACGTAGTTGAACGACCTACGAGCCCGACCTGACATATGGTCCAAAATCTTGTTTCATTATTACGAACATGTACGAGCAACTATTGAAAGAAGGTACAACGAGCCACGAGGCCTTGTTTCTACTCTTTTTCACATGTCATATTAGTTTTGTTTCAAGTAAAATATTTTTAATCTTTTGGCTATCAACTTTAAAAAATCTTTTGTGAGTTATTAATAACATACAAGATTTATGTTTTAAGATTCATTATAAGAAATGTTTTCATGATATACAGTTTACGCGTTGTGAAACTAAGGATACTTTGAAACGATGGTTAAAGACAAAAATATTTGACTTAGAACGTACCTAATACTGACTGACGAGTAGAAATACATAAAACGGTCACGAACATAGCAATCAAATTTGAATATGTAAGTAAAGGTGGCCGAAGGATATGGGACCGCGCACATGTGAGTGTTATAAATTGTGACAAGTAGTAGTTTTAGAAACACAGCAACACCTGTTGCTTAATATATATGTGTTCAATCTTGTGCGCCGTTAGTTGTTGAGCTAGGTGAGTGATGAATATTCTTCACAAATCGAGCCGGACGGCTTAATTTATTGCGTGCACCTTGTCGCGGGCACATTGACGGGGACGGCACCCCAGAAATCTCTACTAGCTTGCGTAGTGCTGTACACTCTACTTTTCTCTCTGTTTCAAAATATAAGATGTTTAACTTTTTTAACTTAAATTTGATTGCTTGTCTTATTTAAAAAATTATATAAATATAACTAAATTTAAGCTATTTTTTTTAAAAAAAAATTATTAATAAAGCAAGGCATAACAAAAGATATGATATTTTGTATATTTTTTTTTTAATAAGACGAGCTTGTCAAACCTAGGATAAAAAAGTTAAATATATTATAATTTGGAACAAGAAATAGTAGTATAAGAAGCGAGTATAATAAAGCTGACTAGGCAGATTGTAAGGTTGTCCACGTCACAAAATCCAACATGGAGGAGAGATGATACAGGAGAGAGAATTGAGCGGACGCTCTGCTCTTCGATGGACTGAAGGGTGGGAGCCAAGGCAAAAACGCCCGCATACAGCCGAGGCAAGCGATAGAGCTGGCGTTTTCGTGGGCCTCCTTTCTCCGTCCAAATCCCATGTGGCGTGTGCATCGCTGGCGCAATGCGCCATGCACCAAATTTCCCTGTGCATTGCCGGCTATAGAGATATAAGATCACAGTGGATGATATACAATTTCAATCATTAAATACTAGCTCTTTAACACAACTAGCCTAACAGCCAACGTATCAGCCGATCTATTATACGAGTTAGCTATATAACGAGCTGTACGTGACATGGCACTGCCATACAGCCGGCAGCCGGCTAAACCATTAACCTTGCTCTCCCTCAATCTCTAAAAAAGTGTCGTTCGCTTTTTGAAAAACAACTGTCAACAATTATATATTAAAATATATAAATATTTATCTTAAGTAATTAGTATCATCAGAAAGATCTTTATGTCTAGTTTTTTAACGAATTTATTTCGAAATAAAAAATATTACACGTATTTTCTATAAATTGAATCAAACTTGTGACACGGAAACTCACAATAACACTTATTTAGGGACGGAAGGAGTACACTATAAAACTGCTTAATACCGTACAGGTACAAATATAGTATTTCTTCGTCGTTAGTAAACAAAAAATCTCCCTCCATGTTCATATGGAGAATGAGACGCGAACACTGTGCACTCACGCGTCCGGCATACGTCACGGGACGTCGGGATCGGAGCCGAGAGTGTACATGACACTAGGCGAACACGTAAGAAGCGGTTTTGTCGCGGAGCTAGCGAAATCAACGCAACCTCGCCGGACTGGCCACTTTTTTAAAAGGCATCGAAAAGGATGGTTTAAAAGGCATCGAAAAGGATAGCATGCTGGGCTAAAAGGAAGCTACGTAGCAGTGGAGAGAAACTTGAGATCTCCGGCCGTGATACGACGACGCTGACACGGTTCGCGCCACCGGCCTATCATTTGGCCCCGATGCGCACACGTACATATCAGGTGACCGCCGGCGGCCGATGGCACGTACTGTACACACAGTACGACTAGCTTGGCTCGTGCTTTCACCGCACACACCCAGCTACTGAGGTACCTGAGGCTACGTATACATATAGAGCTGGGAAATTGATAAATTGGGGAAGCTATGGTGGAGTATCTCTGCCGTGTCGACGGGCAATGTGTCCTGCTCGACGAGCGAATGATCTCGGGGCTGCGAGGAACGGGTGGCTTCCAGAACGTAGACCCTAAACCGGTCGCAGTCCGATTGAGCGGGAGGCAAAAGATCTATCCGACACACCCTGTGGAAGAAATTAACAGACGGAAACACGGAACTACTAGGCAGAAACAGCAAAAAAGAACTCTGCAGAGATGAAACTTGGTCATCTTCAGTGAGATGAAACTAATTTTTGTTCTATGCTAAGTTCCAGTACGTGTTGAGTGCGTCGATCCACATCAATCACCTGAAATTGAAACTAGTACAAGCCCTTGACGCTACATATGAATGAAAACCACTTCTTGGCACCTGGAGAAGGACCAAACATGGCCATATTAATGTACAGTAAGCACAACGGTGGTTCATTCATCCCGTCAACTCCCAATCGCCAGGCTGCATGTAGTACGTCAGTCAGTACGTGTTCCTACGGCGCCTGCAGAAAAACATGTGGGTGCAGGGGTGTCCACTGCCCACTGGCCGGCCAGCGACACGACGAGCTCCGACGTCGTACGCGAGCCTGCTGCGATGTGTTGCCATGGAGCGCCCCATCTTCACTGGCCACGGATGAGTGGACCGGCCGGAGGCGCGCCGCATCGGGATAGCAGCGGTTCCGACCGGTGGCGGACGATTTGATCACCGTGGGTGGCGGTGTGGGCTTCACAAATTAAAGAAAGCTGCCCGCTTAAGTACGACGTGTTATTGTTAAACCTGTTGGTGTCGTCGGAAAGTGCGCCCCGCGTCCCATCATGTATAATGTAATTCATTCATGTCCCTTCAATGATGGGAAAACATTTCTTTAAAACCAGGCTATTATCAGCGATTAAGAGCAAGCCTAATTTTTCTTTGAGCAACAAGAGCAAGCCTATGATAGAACCCGCTGCTAGCATATGAAAGTTTACAGTCTACCTTTCGGGCCACAGATACAATAGTTAACTCATCTATAATCCGTTTGTTTCTCTCATAAATTTTATGGTTGTATACGTACACCCACACCCACTCCTTAACTTCTACAATGGTGCTTATGAATAAGCTGGTTGTAAGCTTAGGGCACCTCTGGCATGATTTCTATTCCTATTAATTACGTTGTCATGTAGGTATGTTGCTGATATGCAAAACAAGTTATAGTGCAGAGAAGGGAAAAACATTGAATCCGTTTCTAATTTAGAAATGATGTCTTTACGCGTCCGTGAGTCGACAAAACCATCCACAGTGTGTTGGGAAGATACATGTCTCGATTTCATCGGACCTGCAGATCCCTTATGCTCCTACATGGAGGTTGGACCTGGACACACCGACAAGCCACACTATCACCCAACGTCGTCGTTGGAACTCTCTCTCGCCCAACACTGCCCACAAAGCGTCACAAGGCCAACCGCGAGACCTCACCGCCTTCTAGTGTCGTTGCTGGACCTCACGACAGGACCGCCTCACCGCCGTGCTGTCACACAGTGTCGTCGTTGGACATCTTTGCCGCCCAACGCCGCCGCGGGATCTCGCACCGCCCTCAAAACGTCGCTAGGCCTACCGCACCGCCTTTGAGTGTTGTTGCTAGACCGCGTGGCAGGACGAATTTGCCGCCGCCTGACACCACGGTCGGACCTCATGTGCCACTGCCACATCACTTTGCGTCGCAGGACCTTGTGCGCAGTTGCTGCCTAGTGCGGCCGCTCGTTTAGCGGGTTGGCATGAGACCTCGTGCCAGTGTAATGGTGGATCATCCGGTGCTCCCTGGTGTGGTGTTTGCGCGCGCGGACCTCTGCGGTAACTGGAGGAGCGGCTGCAGCTTGTTGGAGTGCAGCCTTGTGGTGTGGCTGTTGGTGACTGAGGAAGAAGGGCATCCCGTGGCATCATCACACGTGACACGTCGCCAGGGATGTCATGTTCGCATGACCTGGTGGATTTTGCCATGGAACCCCGATTGCATCAGAGGAATGGCGTACTACCACAAGTCATCTTTTACATCGCATTTCTCCAACTTCTTGCTTCATCTTTATCACGTATCGACTATATTGTTGATCAATCCTATTCTTCGGCATTTTACATGATCGTATATCAGGTCCGTTAGAGACATTGGATGTTGGCCACACGCAAAAACACAACGCAATATTTAGAGGAGTGTGGGAGAGGACACACAAATCATTCTTGACGTTTTTTTTACTGCATTGGCAACTATATTTGGTATAGGTAGCTTCTGCACCTTACAATGCGCTCTCTCTTCTCTCTTCTCTTTGTTTCCTCCACGTCAGCTCACATTCCACTTTCAGCCCTTTATTACGCTTCTCTTCTCTAAGGCGTGAAGCTGCCTGGCTGGTATCATGTCCCTCCTCCGACGATGGGGAAAGCCTTTAATATAAACCGCCACAGGCTTTTATCAGTTATTAAGGCGTGATGCTGCCGGTGGCTGGCTGCCTGCTGACACTGTGGCGCATAGTACCTGGCCAACACGATCCCAGGAACGGAGGACGCACGGGATGATGGAATCTGCAGATTCTCCGTGGTCCTGTCGTTTTCTCATGATGGCGTGGTAGGTTAGACACAGCCAAATATTTTTTTTTTTCATCGTCAGGCGTCAATTCTACGTAGGCAAATCTGCCAACTTTTTGCAACCACCACCCCGGGTCCAACTGACTGCCGTCGCCTTGTTTAGATCACAAATTTGGTGGCCAAATTTTGCATAGTAAAGGTCTCGTCACACTGTAGCAATTTTGTTTTTATTTGGTAATAATTGTCCAAATATTGATTAATTAAGCTTAAAATGTTCGTCTCACAAAGTACAACAGAACTGTGCAATTAGTTTTTTATTTCATCTATATTTAGTACTTCATATATGTGTCGACATTTTGATGTGACGGGAATAGGAATTACGTAGTAGAATTTGGGAGTGAAATCTGGAATCTAAACGAGGCCTATATATTGGCATTGAAACATATACTTTCCACATTGCCCATATAAACACACCATGTGCACGTACCAATAAAATACTAGGCCCACAACAATCACATGAAGTGAACGAAGACTTAATGTTATTATAACCACTTATATATCCCTAATTTAAATGTTATTATATAGCCGCTCTATTTTATAAGAGATATTGTCGAAAAAAACCTTAGGAGAGTTATTAGGGATTAAAAAATGAAAATGCGACAATTTCCCTAATAACTCTATTATTAGGGATTGTTGTGGGCCTAATACATTGGCTCTTATTAGGGATTAAAAAAACCTTAGGAGAGTTTCCTCGGGATAGAGTGTTGCCGCACGTCACGTTACCCTTGGGCGATCAGATGTCGCGGCTTGAAAGATAAAACGCCGCTGCTTGTTGGTGTAGTAGGCACGAGAATAGAGACGGCTAGCAACACAATGGGATAATTGTCGGGCCTCCAACTCAAATCTCCATAATATATCGACTAGGTACACATATATTGATGGGTCCCTATATCACATGGCTGCCCCTCCGGCGGTCGCACTGGCTGTCTTTCCTGTCGAGTCGAGCCTGGTGGTAGATATGGAGGTATGGGGCTAGGGTTCTTTTATCGCCTGCTAATGCTTTGTAATACAACTACCCATGTAGTAAAGAAGATTTTCTATGAAGGAGATCAAAATACAATGATAGTAGTAAGTACTCTCTCCATTTCACATTTTTTCTATGTACTTAGATATACACTAGCAACATCGAGAGACATAGAAAATATATATCTATTAAAGTTAAAATGTCTTATAATTTGTAATGGAGAGAGTAATAATTAATAGTATCATGTTTGTAGTAACTGTTAGAGCACGCAATGTGGCAACGTTTTAAAATAACAAATTTCTTCTTTATAAAAGGTCAATTTGAATAATCTTTGTAGGGTCAGGGCAACAAAATAGAAGAAGTTGTTAAGGCTCTGTCTGGCACATTGGCGGAGCATTTTGAAAGAGGTATATAATACTGCTTTTGGATGGAGTAGTCATCATCGATCTTTCACTTGCAATGAATAAAAGATTCTCTAAAATTAATAAAATATTCCTCTAACCGGTACAGATTGCATATGACATTACAACAACCACGATCAATAATTGTTTATCACTGTAATAATACAGTGCATTGCGTGGATGGTCCACGAACCATTTATTTTAAAGCGTACTATGACAGTTGACAGTGGTAAAAAGAATCGCTATTCATGATAAACCACGCTGATTTAATACACAGATGGTCATGTAAAAACAACGAGAATTTTTACAATGGTTGTCGGAAATTGGATGGCTCATGACGCTCGATCCAATGGCTAAAAAGGTATAGTTACACAGAGTTACCAATTTAAGAGTTCTGGGATATGAATTCAATAGTGTGTATTAAATGGTGGGCCCATACGCACCAGGTGTGTACTAAAATTGGTGAGATCAACATCTAAATTTTATTTCTCTAATTCTAATTTTGAATTTTTTTAATGTAGTTAAGGGTAATATGGTAAATGTTAATAAGAATATAATGTTTAGAGTACTTTATGAAATGGTTAAAGTTATATGTTCCTGAATTGTATTTCTCGTGTTGCAACGTCTTCCTACTCTCCGACTTCCCATGCTGCGCTGCGGCGGCGCCGGCTGGGCGAGGGCGAGGGCGAGGCAGGGCACGCAAACTCTCCAGTCCTGGCGAAGGCGTAGATCCACGAGGCCCCGCGCCTCGCCGCCCTCGTCGACGCGCTCCTCGCCGCCGCCAACCGTCCCAACCATGTGCCCGTCCCTGCGCGCCCTCGTCGACGCGCTGCCGGGTCTCCTCGTCGAGCCCTCGGGCACCTCTACGCGCTCGCCGCCACGGAGCACTCCCCGGCCGCGCTGTCCTACCTCCCTCGGAGGTGAACGTCAGGGACATAGGAAGGTGCTCCCTCTGCTCGTGGACCGGCCGCAGGTGCTCACGCCCCCAGCAGGAGATGATAGCCATCCTCGCCGCGGTCGTGTTGGCTGTGCTCCAGTGGGCGCCAGCGATTGCAGTGCAGCTCACGCTCTTCGTCCAGTCCCCGGATGCCTTTGGGGCTGAGGATGAGCGCGCGATGGTTGGTATAAGTTCAAAATTGGCTTGTGTGCGTTGCTCTGAATGATGAACTCGTGATAATTGGCTTGTCATGTTATCTAATTGGCAATTATCAAGTATGACCCTCACTAGTGTGCACACTTGCACTTGTGTTTGACTGCTGAAGAGAAACAGGCATGGTGATTTGCTCAACAAGTATATGTACCTCACTGTGAGGGTGGATATGAGGCAAATTGAGAAGACAATTCAGTATCTTATTGGCCCAACAAGTATATGTATCTTACTGGAGAGTGTTTGTATGTGTTCTAGATATGTTTATTTTTTTGTGCTTTGGTGTACAACCTTATAATATTCTTATATAAAGTGATAATTGTATAGTACTAGAGTGTTTCTGCAAATTTTGTTCACCTGTGTTGGCTTGTGACAATTGACGTTTCAGTAGCTGAACTCGGGTGCCCAACAGAGTCCCTTTGCAATGTTGTTTTTTCTGAACTGTTGGGTCATGTGCTTGGGTAATCAGGTTTCTTTTTGTCTTTGATGATATCGTGATGTTCAGAAAAATCTGATCGACATGATATCGTGACTGAACGCGAGGTAGGGACAGCGACCTGGACGACGCCGGCAACCCAAGGCGAGCGAGAGGTGCAGGAGTTTCTCGTGTCTCCTTCCAAATATGATTCAACAAGTCATGAACACTTAGGTGCATACATGGACGTATACTTGCTTGCTAGCTTCTTCCCTTGAGATTGCTAGCTTCGTCCCTATTTCGCGAGAAACTTCCTAGCTTATTGTCGCTGCATGGTGACGTCTCACAGCCATCGAGTGTGCGACGTCGCCCGCGTTGGAAAGGCTCTTACCACGCCGAGCAGCGTCCAGGTGCCGAGGGCTTAGCCTCGCGTGGCGACTTTTCTCTCTCTCGATGTCCTGCTGCTCACGTCGGGCGTCGGGCGGGATCAAGGAGGTGGAAGACACAATTACCTTACCAACCTTCCACTTAAAAAATTAATAGTGTTAATTATTTGCTTAGTTACCAAGAATAACCGAGAAGTACCCCCAACCACTGTAAAAGGGCTCAAAAACAACATGTGCATGATGGGCATCTTCTATTTACAGCAGTTCGTTTTAAACCTAATCGTACTGCAGTCTACAGTAATAAAGGTAAAAAAGGAACTAGCACTACACTACCGCATAGTACACGCACACCTAGTGAGCCGGCTACATCGGTCGCGTTGAATAATGCATCGATTGTTATGCACGGACCACAGCGACAAATATGAATGCGCATCTACTACCATTTGTCCTGCCGTTGCCGTATCGATCATCGGACCACTGGCGGCTATCAACTGCGGTCTGCGATTGAATGCTAACGTGGACGGCCGGGCCCCGACGACGATCGTCGCGGCCCCGGCGACAGCTACATGATCGGCCGAGGCGAGGTCCGATGAAGGCAGCCAGCAGAGGGCAGTGCACATCCGCGCCAGCATCTCCTGCACCTGCACCTGCACCTGGACGCGCCGCTGTATATACTTGGGTGAATCGTCGAATGGCTGACTCCTCGTAAGAGGAGTTATCGAGTCCACCATCGTCTACTACCAGGATTCAGCAGAAGTGTCACGGTACGTACCCGTTGAGCTTGCTCCTATGTACAGTACAGTATGTGGAATGGTACATTATTCTACTCCTATATATTGTGTATACTACTCCTATTGTGCTACAACGTTAGAAATTCGGAAAACACCAAGATGGACGAGGAAGCGACTTGAATGCTTGCATATAATTGGTTTGTCTCTTCCGTCCGGCAGCGAAACAAAAGAGTACGCTAAACTTGATGCGCCGTTACTGCGGCCCAACGCTCACTGGTCCAAGGCACAGGCACAGGCACCTCCTGTCCTTTAACCTCGTTTCCCCCGTGGGCTGCATTGCATTGCATTATGCATGTCATCTCGCGTTGCATTATGCATGTCATCTCTTGAATGACATGGCAAATGCAGATCCTCCAACAGCAACAGCAAGTCCCCGTCACTGACGACCCTGACGGCGACGGCCACCTCCTCCGTCTAACGGCCTGTTCGGTTAGTTGTTTTTGGCTGGCTAATTCTCGCTAATGCTGATTCTGTTGAATGGCTGATTGAAAGCGCAAATAGGACCAAACAAACAGGGCGCAAGATTCATGAGTTTGTTGCCGGAGAGTCAGATCCGGTCTTCCTCGGTGAATCAATGAGGCTAATCGTGCCTATTCTCACTGACGTGCGCATGCACCGTACCCGTTCTCAGGGAGCAGCAGGGAGTAGGAGTACTCGTACGTACCATGCACCACTCTCATTGGCTCTTGTCGTTTACTGTACAGCGACTGCGAGACCAGGACCATTTCATGATGTTTCTGGAGGAACGGTACCATATATTTCAGGGACCATATTTGTTGAACAACCCGCGGCAGGCTGTCTCCGGCCGGATGCTAATTCATTTCGTGAGTGGAGGAGAAGTTGTTCAAATATTCTGGCAGGATGTGCACTGTTCTAATTTTGTATGAACTTGTGCAGTGAGTGGGCGGTAAACCAATTAGGACACTCTAATCTCTAACGGGTCATGCACTAGTACTACTCTTGTGCTCCACAGGGTGAGGTGACACACGGAATACTCTTTTTCTTTTAAATTACACATAGACGCCCACAACATTAGTAAAACTAAAACTGAATAGAATTTTTATTCTTTTGAAGATGAGAGGAATATACCTAGTAAAGAGAGTGCAAAAATTTAGATATTTTTTCCCTCTGTTTAATAATATAATAGGCTAGCAAACGTGTTCATGCGTTGTATATAGCGCCCACGGGACGAGGAGCAGACACGACAGGGCCTGGGGGTGGAGAGGAGTTGGGGCCTGGCACTCCCCAACGTCCTGCGTGCTCCCCTGTATACCCTCATAAATTAGCTACAAAACAATGATGATTACTAGTATGCACTGGTTAGTTCTTTATTTATTTGATCTTTTTATCTACAAAACTCTCTAGTTTGTTTGTGAATTACACTGATGGGATGTTGGTTAAAGACAAATGCAATTTAATGTAATCCTTCCTTGTTACTTCTCCATCCCTATTGATTTCTATTGGTGTCTGCATGGTTTATAATTGCCTCATTGTATTTCTCTTACCTTCCTCCTCTCCTTTATTCTTTTATTACAATAGATTATTTCCCTATGAATTATATTTAAATTTATCAAATTGAGGTTAAGGACTTGGTGCTAATTATTTTCCCTATCTTTGTAGTTTTTAGTATTATTTTAGTTTTTTCGCTTTCTTTTGTACAACGAAGTAAATGTTTGTTGATTTAATTATCACATGTACTTTAACCAAGTCAATATTTTGGCAGCATTATAAAAATGCGCCCCCCAACCCCCCGCCCCCCAATGCACAAATTGTAGCTCCGCCCATGGGAACAAACTCTAAGTAGAGTATTCAAGAAATCTGCCCCTATCAGCAGACAATGATCGCTCGTGAACCTTAGAGCAAGTGTTATAGCGGGTTCTAAGTCAGCTAAATGCTGAGGTGGAGAGAAGGAAGAAGAGAGAGAGGAGAAGTGGGTTGTAAGCTTACAGCCAGCTTGGGGACAAGAACCAAGAAAGTCCATGACAGGGACAAATAGACCATACATTAATAGTAATAAGCGGACTGAGAGAAGGCTACATTGCAATCGGCTTGCTAGTTGTATTATTAAACTTGCTCTTAATGACAATCATGGGTACGACTATGATAGCGCACGGATGGCGACGCATGGGCCGACGCGTGACTTTTTTTCGAAAGATCCGTTACCGGCTTTCATTGATAATATGGATGAAAGTATGTACAAGAATGGCACAAGGAGCGCTTACAACTACTTGGTTTCACCACAAGGCGAAGTCAAGCCATCCCTACCACTAATAAGTTGTACTTACAAATTAACTATGCCTGGATCAGCCAACCGAAAAGCTTGCAGAGTCGCCGCAGGTACAATGGTCATCAGAGCTCTGTTTCCCGCTTGCATCCATAAAACTGCTTTGTCTTTGATCGCGCTGAACAACTGCCCGGCTGTTCGGCCTGGCCTGTTAAAAACCCGATTGTTGCGCTCCTTCCAAATCTCCAGGATGCATGACTGGATCGACCGATGGCAGTCTCACACACCGCCAGCTAGCCTAGGTGCACAGATACAATATGGGATGTGCGTGCAAATATAGTATGACTGGGTCAAAGGGTCGGCCCTGCCGCGCCTGTTAGTTGTCATCGTCGCCGTCGTCGTCGTCGTCCATATGTACACCGGCCATGCGCGCCTATCAGCTCGACTAGTTGCTAGCTCTTGTCTCTCACTCAATCTCTCATCACGAGCACACAACGATGAATGCGTGGTCGATCAGGATCTCTCTCAGCGTTGTACAGGTAGGCAGCTCTCTATATCTTGATTGAATTCCAACATGCAATGTGAGGACACTCACAATGCAGACTTTATCACGGAGTTCAAGACTACTTATTATCCTCCTCTTTATATTATTTTGTTGATATGACGGTATATTTAGTCTTATTTAGACTCCAAGTCTACACTCTTTGAAAAAATAATTAGATTTAGACTCTATATAATAGAGTCTTGTGAGTGTCTGCGTCTAATTCTACTGTGGGTTATCCAGGTACGATCGAGCTACTAAAGAGTGCACACCTTTGCGTGTTGACTTCGTCACTGCTCAGCGGGGGCTGCTGTGAATGACGCAATCAGCGGGTACAAGTACCCGACGTCTCGCCGCCGGCCACCCTTTATCACACAGGTCAGTGACGAGCAACCCTTTATCTGACAGGTCAGTGATGAGCACGACTGCCATCTCGTTGTCTGACACCTAGTCTTGGGATCACATATTCTCCGCACACAGCCCATTCTATTGTCACTTCTGGAGCTAATATATAAGTCTACTATCACTTGTTGTTTAATTCTTACTCCCTCCGGCCAGTAGCGGACCTAGAACTTCACGTAACGGATGTAACTATAGGATTTGTATAAGTGGAAACTAGCTTAACTTTAATCAAATTTATAATTAATAGTACTGACATTTATGTCTCCAATCGACTAGGATTACTAATAAGAATATAGTATATATTTTTTCGTAATTAATTTGATAATTATTATTTTGTATCGTAAGTGTTAGTACTTTTTAATAAAATTTTCATTAGATCTTGAATCGTTTGACTTCTTCTTTTTTTTTTTTTGCACCGGGAAAGTATTAACTTTTCAAAAGTTGACCAATCATATGAACTAGCGAAGATGGCATGCACATATCTGGCTAGTTTGAACTTTGAAAAGTTTGCCTGGTCTCCACCAATGTAATCTTCTAACAACTATTTGTGCACCATTCTCTGCCTTCCTATTGGGCCACGTAGCTAGCTTCATTCTCAACCATAAGATCTAAAACCAACGGTACCAGGCACATGAACTTGGCACCTACTACAGCCGGCCCTAATGCCTTCGTGAAAATTCGAGACGTCACGGCCCGAAGATAAAGCGAAAAGTTTTTACCCGGCCCTTCCCTCTTCTAGTCTCTTCCCACATCTGCTATTCCTCCCGTCCCTATAGCCGCCATAACCGAAGCCGAAGAAATCTCCCGTCCAAGGAAAAGCATGCCATCTCCTTCTCCAGGTAAATCGAGATCTTAAAGCCTAGCGCACCGCGAGCCTGATTCAGAGCGAGTGCGCGTGAGCCCAGGGCAGACCCAGCCCAAATGCCACCACACTGTCGTCGGCCACTCTTCCTCTGGCCAAAATTGACAGTGTGAGCTCTGCTCCTGTGGGAAGGAAAAAGGGAAAAAAAAAAATTAGGATCAAAGGTCACGCGTACGCGCTATCCTAAGCACAGGCCGCACGCACGGCCAGCAACCCAGATCCGTAGAGCTGCAGCACGGGGCCAGCCAACCCTCGGGGGATTTATTTTGTATTTATTCAAGTCCTGCATATTACAATAATTAAATAAATAACGCTTAGATAAACATGTACAAAATATTTCATAAGTTAGAGAAATATGTTATGTATACAACAAAAATAATTTTATAATGTTTGGATCTGTAATTATTTTTCTATAATTTTTGCAAGTGTATGCATATATTAGTACCGAAGTGCAATCTCTTGTTAGCTTGCATTGAAGCCAGGTAACTGTACCTGGCGCCTGCTGCAATACAGGCCTCCAAACAAGCCTTGATCCCACCATTCAGATTACTATATGTTCTGCTATAGTGCTATGTCAATTTGTTTTGCTTTAATTTCAGTACTATTTATTCTAACAGAAATTTATTTATCATATATTTTCAGGAACCATCATGAAAAACTGATCCCAAAAAGTAAAGACTAAGGAGTAAAAAATAAAAAGGTATGCTTGCATTGTGCTATGGCCTATAAACATTGAATGTATAATTTTAATCCTAAAATTTTGTTGACTTCTTTGTTAAGTTGTCATAAAAATTGGTTGACTTATTCGTTAATCTAGCTATAAACTATAAAGAAAAAAACGAATATAACTTTGTTGAATAACAAAACTTCATATGTAAATTGTGTAATTATTCATAGTGGCTATAACATTGTATTGCTTTTTAGAAGCATATTTCATAGATATACAAGATATGGACTTAGACCACTATCAGTCTGAGTAAGTGTATTCTTACTTTCCCATACTCATACACATATCACATTTCTCTGATTCTAATAGTATTTCAAATAATTAGAGTGCTTGGATACCACAGAGAAACATATTGAATCACAGGTATTTCTTTTTCAGTTTTTTTATTACCAAAACAAAAACAATTACAAAAAACTATAGAGTGTAATATGTATCTTTTTTGGAGTCTTTTCCTAGAACAATGATGATGCTGAAAAGAACCATGAGGAACAGGTGAGGAAGAAGCTTAAAGTTCGCAAACGATCATAGGTAAGGTACCCTCATTATTTCTACCTATATTCTTCGTCAACCAATTACACAAAGCAACCAATTACAGGTGAGTATATTTTGCTTAACTGCTGCATTTTACTAATAACTCATAAACATATATTCATGTTAGTTTAGACTAAACTTCCATCTGCTAATATTCTATAGATGTCATGTTTGTCCCTACATTTGGAACCCCTAATTTATTTAGAGATATCTTCTACATACGAAACGCGGGTCCAAGCTCTGGCATGCGAGCATGCCACGTCGCATGCAAAAGATCAACCGTTAGATCTTGATCGGACAGCTAAAAGCACTCCACAGGTCCCTTTCTAGGTACTGTTCACGCACTGCACAGGCACTGTTCATACGCTGGCTAAACAAAAATTGCTACAAGTACACGAGAAAGTACCCAAAAGAATAAAGTAAGCCCTTTTTCTTTCTAGAAAAAAATATAAAATTTCCAAATAAACTAGAAACACTCTAGAATGTACCCAAATATTTTTCACCCCTTCTTTATTCTCCAAAAATTCCAGAATAATTTCAAATTCCTCTCGAGTTTTGCCGATAAAATTAAGAAGTTCATATCTCACCCATTCTAACTCGAATCCTGTAATTGTTTCACCGAAAAAATCTAAAATAAAGCCCTACTTATTCAAATCATTTTACCTAATTTCCAGTGATTGTCGAAATGGAAACAGCCTTTCGTTTGGAAAATTCCATTGGTAGTCTAATCTGCCTATATCAAGAATTTGTCTCTTTTTCAGCGAACTTCAAGATCTATACTCAGCTCATTTATAAGCTCTTAGCTATTCCGAATGCTCAAGCTAAAAGTATGCTAACTTATTAGAACATACGTAATTGAAATCAAAGATAATATCAACGGGTAACATTAGCTACCAACTCTAGGTTTAAATGAGGTATAATGAACTACATTGATAGTTTAAGGATCAAACAGAGTACCAAAAAGTTATAAATACATATATATTACTAAACATTATCTAATTTTTTACCAACAAAATTTGTACAATTAAAAATCCTATAGGATCTCATTTAATATTGCAAAAATCATATAAAATTTTATTTTGGTTCAGACACAATTATGATGACTGCATGACAAAGTGCCTACCGTCTATTCTATTAGAGTCTTAGCCTATAGACAACCACCGAAAAGTACAGTAGGCAAATCCTCAAATTATGAATCTTGATTTATAAAAAGAAAAAGGAAACAACTAACAGGTCCCCAAATTATGCATCATTGCTTTACAAATAGAAAAAAGAAACAACTAACAGGTCGTGCCAACATAAATACAAACGCCCTGTTCGTTTGCTCTTATCAGCGCTTTCGGCCAAATGATTCATCGGTGTTTTTCTCTCACAATAAATCAGCAACGAATGAGAATCGGCCCGGCCCGAAACGACCAAACGAACAGGGCGAAAACCAAACTAACTCAAAATGGTAGGCATTCCACGCACGCGCGCGGCAACGCCGCGCGTTGCTTTCTAGTGCTAACATAGAATCAAGCATATGAAATTAGATGTCTAACATAACACACAAAATTGTATATTTTAAATGAATTTATTGGTTCACTTAAGACACGACAAGGGTTAGATGCTTGATTCTCAAGTTCTCAATTTTCTTGGCAGTCATTGTGTTCATCTCTGGATCTTACACATAGCAATGTTTTGGAGCAATAATTTGCTCCTTGATGACATTGGATGATTTGGCCCTCAATCTACCGGGACATTTCTCCCTAATATATGCTATTATATTTTTTTGCCAAGCATCTAATCTAACAATAAGGAAACCAAAGACAAGGATATTTTGGTGTACAACAATGTGGACTGCTGCTCCAAATGGAAGGATATTTTGGTGTACAACAATATGGACGGTTGCTTTTGCTTACAGTTATGGATACGCTCCCACTGTGTAACTTTTGGTCGAAAACACACTTTCGATAACCCAAAATTTTTTGGGAGACCTGAATCAACATAGGTGATGTGATGACAGGTTGTAGGAGATCTACCTTTTGAGAGGAAAGATTGTGTTCACTGCCTATTATATTAGTTTCTGTAATACCAAGATTGTAAGCATTGTGCTCTTTCTCACTGCTCACCATGTTCTAAATTACCTCCTGGTTGCTCAATACTATAAATGAGCATTGTCTCCTTGGCAACCAATAATGGCTATTTTCATACTGCTGCTACTTGTGCGATCTGTTTGCCATCCTTCATCTTCAACATATATACTGCATAAAATGGGTCTACAAGAGCCCACACATTGGCCACAAGCGGCAACGCCGCGAAATTTTTTATTTACATCCTAGATGCTCAAATTTGATTGCCTTATGACTGATGTTATTGCCTAGGCAAGGCAAGTTTCCTAGACACAAACCAAACAACTCATATCGCGGCTAGACTTGTTATGACTTTTATCATATGGTAAAGTCCATTTTCCGATCCCCAATTGCACGGTTGTCTTATTTTCACCTGAAATAAAAATATGGTTTAATGTCTAAGTTTCACAATTAATTTATCTTAAAATAGGAAAAATGGTATCAATTTTTTTTCTAAAAACGATATGATAAGACCATGGAAAAACTACTGTATTGATGCCATTTGTGACGTGCTAGCATCAATTCTGAAGGATTCAGAATTCATATGCTATAGATATATGAATCTAGTTTCCAAAGCAACAAAAGGTGCATCGTTTGGACTTCTGGTATAAGAGTTATGGCTATGTTAGTGGAAGCTGCTCAAGCTATTTCGTGGCTAATAAGGGAGATATCGATGACTCTTCAATTTCTCTACCAATGTGATCTTTTTATTTTAGCATAATTTGGTAGGTGCTTTGCGGTTTTATTTTGGTTAGAAGCAAAGGTTCAAAGGTTACAAAACAGTTAAACTATCCGGAGGAAAAACATCAGAGGAGACAAGGGGGTAAAATGAAAAGAAGAGTGGCAGTAGTAGTTTTCGGTCTACGTCTCTTGTTCTTGGGTCGCCATCTGCAGTAGTCTTAACTCATTTTTAATTAGTTCTAAGAGCTCCTATGCGTTGCATGTTTTGTTGTTGAAGATTCATTTGCACCACACCCTCCAAATATTCCAAGCGATGTAAATTATAATTGTGGTTCAGATTCTGTCGTTCCCCTGACTGGCTCTAAGGCTGAGTTTGTTCGACTAGTCCTTAATGTTGTTCCTAGTGATCGCAAGACATTGTTCATTCCTCCAAGCTCCACTTGTCACCATAGTCGCTTGGTGTAGCTCTAGTTTGCCATCATGTGTAGGTGACTCTCTTGTCGGCATCGACATAGTGTGCATATGGGGTTGGCTTGCCCCCCTTTTGTTTATTCGGGCAGCTATTGGTAGTTTGGATTGTAGCAGGAACCATATGAAGAAATAGCATTTGGGTGCCACTTTATCCTTCATATCTTAGCCCATTGTTTGTCTTGAGTTGTCCCAAAGAACTGCAGATTGTAAAAAGTTTTCGCTGAGTACTGTCCAGATGGTTCAAAGCACCAGGAGATTCAGTCTTGATCCTAAAGTTGAACCATTTGCAGCCACTTTGCTTTCGCTTATGCATATTTTCATACCCAGCTACGGGGGGTGGGGGGTCCTAGTATAAATGATCCTTGTATTATATCACTTGAAGAGAGTTAGGATTGATAATTATGAGAATTTAGCATGGCTCTTCTTTTAGAAACCAGTAGAGAAACATTCAGTGCTAGTTGATTTCATTGAGTGATCTCTGAATTATCCTAGTTCAAAAACGCATATAGTAACCTATTGTGCTAGTTCATACTAGATTCTAGTTTTATCAAGTCTACTAGCACATACACTTCTAGGATTCGATCTTTATCATTTGGTATTTAGAGCTTAAGGTGATGCCTGGTTGTTGATGTCATCTTGCGAACTCTAGCAGCGATAACGTCAGCCAAGAGCTTG
Organism: Themeda triandra; assembly: GCA_018135685.1. Taxonomy (NCBI): domain Eukaryota; kingdom Viridiplantae; phylum Streptophyta; class Magnoliopsida; order Poales; family Poaceae; genus Themeda; species Themeda triandra. Next base: position 966,472 of record JAENPR010000160.1, on the reverse strand, counting down.
ATCACTATGATGTGATCCTCGAAGGTTTGGGAGAACAAATTCGTCGTGTAAGAACACCTAGAGCATCTTGAGTTCATTGATCATCATGTAGAATTTCATTACGAGGTTTGTTGTCATGATGCTACTACCTGTGAGATGGATGGCCGTCAAGGTCATCATGATCCTTCTGTTTTTGACACTGCTCTTATCCAAGTTGTTAGTTATGATGTAAAATTAATGCTCCTATCCAAGTTGTTAGTTATGATGTAAAATTGTTAATGGTTCGCAGTAGAGAGACATAGAGCTATTTTGTTTAGAATTGTTGCAAGCACTGTGGTCTTGGAGTCACTGATTTATATGGTGTGTTCAAAAAAATGGGGTTACCGTATTCCACCGCTTTGTGATGAATAACAAGATCATGGAGAACTTTTATGTCAAGTTTCTGGCCTTTGAGTTGATTCTTAGATGCTATAGCTCGTGAGGAACTAGCGATGGTCCTGTTGTACCTATATTGTGTTTTGTACTAATAGAAGATTACGGTATAGCAGAGTTCAGAATTAAAGAACCGTACCTAGATCTTACCTCAGCATTCAAATTATGCAACCACTAGATAGGAGTGAAATAAAACGAAGAAGGAATATTTAAGCCAAAGACTTGGTAGATAGTGTATATATAGAGTTCGAACTGATTGTAGAGCACCAAGAAAGTACAACCATAGTCAAACAACTAATGAAAACTTCCTTTTTTATATATTTTTACATAGTCTTTATACCATACTTAATAAACACCCAATGGTTATGATAAGAGAAACTAACTACTCTCTACTCGCGCGCTATTTACGCGGATCCTTCGTTCAAGGGCCAAGGAGGAACACGGCACCGCCAAGAAACGCGAGCAACCCCAGAGGAGCTGCAACCTTGCCGCCAAAACTTTCCTCGTCACCATAGATGTCAGGGTAGTCGCCCAGATGCGGCTCCAGATCGTTGAAGTCCCCTGCACAGACACGAAGACGATCGAGCCAGTCAGTTGGCATTTAGCAAGTATATATTTAGCTAAATGAACCGGGGAGCCTGGGGACCTCTTCTGGCGGTGTGGCTGCAGCCCCGCCGAAGTGCGTAGCGCACGTCCTCCACGGAGGCCCCGTTGTAGAAAGCGAAGCCGTCCAGGGCGCTGGCCACGCAGTTGAGCACGTCCTCTGTCTCCACCACGCACGCGCCTCCGCAGTAGTAGTCCACCGCCCCGAGGGGAACGGCGATGATCCCCGATGGGTTCAGCCTGTACGCGCCCTCGCAGCAGCTATACACCTGCAGGCAGCATGCGCTTACGCACGGCACCGGATCAAGTTTTTCTTAACAGAGCACGCAGGTGCGTGACGGCGACACAGCATCACATCACAGGCCTCGTAATAAGCTTACCTGTTCGTCCTCGAAGCACTGCAGCGACCTCGTCGGCAGCAAGTTCGTCGGAAGCGGATCCATCGGGTGAGCATCTGCATGCCACGCGCGATTTAGACATGAGCACTACGTAGCAATAAACTTTGACGTGTTAGACGATGGTAATGACGGCGCTATATCGATTGGCAAGAAGGTAGTATGTGTAGTTGTACTGTGCTCCTTGGCGTGTGCATGGGCTGATGAGTAATGACGACGAGCATGCACCTGATGGTTTGCAGAAGGTCGCGTACAGGCAAAGGGCGGCCGCGAAACGGCCGCACCAGCGCCGGCTGTGTCGAGCAGAGAGCTCGCCCATCGATCGGCGAGAAGGGACAAACAGATCGATCTCGCTCTGCTTTTTGTTTTCACGAATGTACCTGACGATCGCACGTACAGCAGATGGATCTCTCATTCAAGCTTGCAGAAATTATGAAACGGGCAGTGATTTAAGAGCGGAGCAACCGAGCAAGTAGAAGTTGGGACTGTAGTAGGAGAGAGTTCAAACCTACCTGACCTGCCCGCTCTTTTTCACTCGAGTCTCTTGCTTCTCGCCCCTGCTATTTGCTGCAGGGTTGGACTATCTCTGCAGCAAGTAATTGCATTTAGCGGCCCTTGGAGTTTGAGTAGTTTGACTAGTAGAGACCCTTAAGCGTATAGTGGAATTACTGATTAGCTGCTCTTCTGTGAATGTTTGGTCGGACCTGGGGAGTTCCTTCTGTGTTACCGTTTGGTGGGAAACACGAACGTGGGGAGGAGGCCTGCCGTGCTTGACTCGGTTTACTCTTGACGTGCCGCATGCGTGGTCACGTTTTCGCCGGAGTTGGCCTAGCCACAGTGCCACACACACTAGATTCAAGTTCCGTGCAAGCTAACTGCAATGTACTCGCTCCGTCCTGAATTAAAAAAAATATCATGGCTTTTGGTTGGTGTCTCTAAATATAGTGTATTGGGGAGACATGATGATATTTTTTTCTTAATAAAAATAGTGCATGATTATGGTTGATTGTTCTTTCCATATTTTGTATAAGGAAACGTAGATTGATCCCAACAATCATGCAGAATTGGATCAGATTTAATTATATTAGGAAGTTAAGTGAGAGATATATGCATCTATCGCCATTTCTCTTATTTTGTCTTAAAATAGCTAGGATGCTCTTTAATTCAGGACGAAGGGAGTACGTTTATGCGCTATCATTACTTCTAGAAGCATATGCTAAGAGCATGTTCGCTGCAGTTGCACGCAGATTCGTCGTCGGGTTAAAACCCACCCCGTAGTTATGGGATTCGGCCCGAAATGGACCCAAATTAATTCGCCCATTTCGGCCTGGCCCGACATAAGCTAAACCGATCAAAATATTTCAGCCTGATTTAAACTTTCAGCCCATTCTATGATCCAAGATGAATCCACAAACACTCCTCAACGCTGAAAAACTCCCTCAAGCTCGCTAGCCTGCGCATCGTTCACGCTAGCATTGCTGCAGCCACCGCGCGAGATCCGTGGTTGCTTCCCAACATTTGAGCTCACACCAGGTACACTCCTCGACGCCTTCGGCCTTACCATCACCGCATCGGAGCATGGTCGCTACCATATGCACCGCCCGCTGCCACCACCGCGACGTTGTTGTCCTCCCGCCACCTATGGGCTCCGTGTCGGCGCCCCATGCACCTTTCCGAGCTCACCCCATGTCTGATCACTAGTATCGGGCGCTACATGGCAGGCAAATATTTTGATTGACTGTCGCGTATGAAGATGTGAAAGATCTCATAGAAACACATCAAGGATGGAGAAAGATTTAACATTCAGTAGCGTTTGTAACGCATTTCAGTAGCAGTTCACTGGTGCATATCCAAGTTACAGATAACTCGCAAATAAGTTCTAGATTATTGTCGATTACAATACCTTTGTACAGAAAAGTTATGCAGTTCTAGATAACTTTATATCAACAAAAGCTGGGACGTCGGTTACGCTAATTAATATTACAGCCACAATATGTGATTGAGAAGATAAGTTCAATGGCTGATCAAAAGCAGGTCTTCTTGTTGTTGTGTAGGAGTCAGGTCATGGTTCATGGTCATAGTCCCGGTCCAGCGATCACCCCAAAGATTAGGTGTCTCATCCAGAACCACTATGAGCATGTATTGGATCTGTGGTTGTGTACATGTTAGGAATTAGTCTTGGTGAGATGCATGATTATAGCAAAGAGAATTCAAGTGTCAATGGCAGTGGGGTATATGAGTGCAGCAAATAAAGGCCTAAGTGTGTGTAGCAGTGTACCTTGTGGTCTTCAAAGCGGTTGTACATGTGCTGGATTGTCCTGGAATGAGATTTGATTGCAGTAACAAGATGTTTTATTGGCTCTACCAGTTCATCTGGTGCTTTCCACATCATCTTCTCAATGATAGCCGGTAAGTTTGTTTCCATCGTAAGCGGCATTCTTGGGCGATATGGCACAAAAGGTTAGATATGTCATGTCTTCATTTTGCTTGTTAATTGCAGCTATGAGTTCTTCCGAGCATCAAAGTTGATATCCATGATTTTGTGGGAGAGGACATTTGCTATGAACCTTAATGATTGACGGATTGCAAGAAATTCAGCTGAAGCCTTTGATATGTGTGGAATACTATTGTATAAGCCCCTCGAGATTAAATTCCCGAAGGAACATAGATGCCTCATATCCACCGGTTGGGTCTCCTCGGCTATGATCTCGGGATTCACGCCTACGGTCACTTCGGTGGCAAGTGAGTGTATGATCTTGAGTCTTGCTACATATGCTCGAGGTGCTCCGTTCGCATTTTTGAAAGGATGGAATAATTTTTAGAATAAATATTTGGAAGCATGATGTTTGGAAAAGGAATGTTGTGATGTTCAACATGTGGTTACCTTAACAATGTCATTTATTTTTCTGAGCGGTCAAGATCAACCTCTGTTTCTGCAAGGTCACTTGTGACAAGCATTAGGTCCATGTTTGATTCCGGTCAAAGACATGGGTCCACATTGCCTTGTTAAGCCGAGCACTTTGAGATCTTCATAGTGTTCATGTTCTTCATAGAACTCTTGGGCTTTGTGGGTAAGAGCATCCGTCGGCTTTGTTGATGGTTTTTTTTGAAGCCTTTCGGAATTGGTATCATGATGTCGACTACATCCATGCACTCGGCAAGTTGTGCTCTTTTCGGTTCATAAAAGGGCTTTAGCTCGAGCAAATGATGTAACGAAGTCGGGCGACCTAAAATCATCTTGAGCTTTGGCGATTTCCTTGTAAATATGTCCAATTACTTGAGCTACCTGAAACGTGATGTGATTAGTGAAGTGTAGATTAATTAGAGTTATGTTAAGTGGATATGTATTGAGTGTAGAATAAATTTAGGGTTGGGTTTTGAATTACACTGGGTGTTCTGGATTTGGAAGCGGTATAGGCGGGAGCTTGGGTGGATCTATCTTGATGTCGGCAGGGCTCCACCTCTAGACTGGATGGTTATATTAACTTGGATTATTTATTGTCTTGTTTTTGTAAGTAAAGGTGAAAAGCAAGAATGTGAAAAATAAAATGTAGAATTTGTATGTAAAGGGTGTTACCTGTCATCCATGGGATTAGGCATAGTTCATGCTCTCGTGACCGGCTACGAATGTCATTGCAATGAGCCTGTTTTGTGGATCTTGTCTGACAGGAGTACCTAAGATCATGTGTTGGACAAGTAGGGTGATTCACATGGATTATATAGTTGGGGTTCGATATTCAATGTCACCCGGTGAGATGTACTCGTGGGGTTCGAGTACAAGAAGGACATGATTGCATGGACCCTTTCATCCCTCACGTACGAGATCTTGTTTCTTGCAATGACTGCGAATTGCATGCGGACCACTGCATTTGAGGAATATGTTAAGCTTGTTTGGATTAAACAAAGGGAATGTATGGTGTTTTGAAGCATAGTACAATGGACATAAAAGATATACCTCTTTCAACGTCGACCGTGTCCATTGTTCTTTGATTCAGCTGGGAACGGTAGCACTTTTGAGGAATTGATCTTTTGTTGCTGCCGTTGGGGTTTATACCTGAGTATAGCAATGGTACATATTAGTGGAAAAGAACTTGGTAAAGGTTTGCATAAAAAATGGTTATGATGTATCATCAAGCTATAGATAAAGGCATAGATAGTCTTACATACATGTAAACCATTGTAGATATGCGGTCATTTGTGTAATATGTGCGATGATTATGATCTTTGTTAGTGAAAAGGCAGCAACCCGTGTTTTCCACTATCTCTGCTTTCATATCTCTCTGTCTTTATTCCCCGCTCGGTCTCTCTTTCTTTCCTTTGCCTCTCCCCCTCCCCCTCCTCCTCCTTACCCCCTCCATCTTCTCCCTTTCTATTAACTAACGTCCCATTCCCTTCTATCTTCTAATGTTATGCCTGTATTCTACCCTTGACTAATATAGGCACGCTCCCTTTTTTGGTATTCTAAAACGAATAACATATGAAGGTATGTATACATGGAGATAGATATGGTACCGCATATTCAATATACACGAAGAGGAGAACGGGCGTTACCGGCTTCAATGGTAAGACATATAATGCTAAAATTAATTGCAAGGTACAACCCTTTTATTGTGTTAGCAGATATTATAAAAAGGTTTTACGGGTACATCAACAAAACATGTGATTAGGTGGTTACCCGAATAGATGGAGGAGACACAGGGGACTGAAACGAGAGTGGTTAGATTGGTAAACATAGGATATATTTGAGCTATACTAAAATGCATAATCTATGAAGAAATAGTTTTTGGGTATTTGGAGTTTTTTTTTTTGGTTCACGGTTCTACGGTTTAATACCTTAAGAAGCGAGTAGACCTCTACATGGAAATGAAATGTGTAGCATTAGTTATGAAGATCTCCGAGTCTAGATCTCGTGTTTTTTGTGTGTGTATAGTACCTTAGTCTTTGAATCTGAAAGTGTGTCCCCACTGGAAGCTCAACTTTTTTAGTGAAGAAGATTCTGATCTCTGCAAGAACTGTGTCAGATGATGAATGGATCTACAATTGTTTATGTAAAGTATAGCAAGGCATTTTTGAGCCTTTGATAGCATGTAAAAGATTTATATTTTTATTGTGGGAGTTTAGTTGTGCTACTTTAGGAAGGTGTACATATGTTTGTTTGTCATCACATCGTTCATTCATTTTGACATTAAGGTTAGGTGCTCATAATCCAACGGCTCTTAAATATGAAGAAAGATTTGAATTTTTTTAATGAGGTACGGTGTAGTTTTTGTCAAAGGAATGGTGGATCTGGCATAGGAGATTCATGTAGAAGTTTTATTAGAGCGGTTTGTGTGTGTGGCTCATTTCTTTAGAAGAGCAAAAAGTGATAAAGGTAAATCGGGTATGACGTTTGTTCATTGGCGACCGTGCTAGATTCGATCGATTCTTTTTGAATGCGGTTCATTTTCTTTTCACCATTCGGCGGTCCCATTTCGAAAGGGGAGGAAACTACACTATCTTCGTGTACGATAAACCCTAAATGTGACGAAACAGATCGAGTTTTTGAGCCGGCATGCGAGCCTACCTTGCGTTTGCTTACGATGGCGGGAAGAAGAAGAAAAACAGACTAGACTTGATCAAGCGCCTCGGTCTCGTCTTGGAATCTCCATTTCGCTACGCCTTGACGGCTTCAATGACGAATCCGGATCGAGCCGTAGGCGAAAGAGGAAGCGAGATGTTGTTACCTTGGATTGTTTTGTGGCGAGAAAGGAAGCAAGAGGAAGTGCGGAGGAGGCGATGGCGGGAGCGACGCAACAGTAAAAACGGCGATGTAGACTTACGCGCTGCGGACAATTCCTTACAGGAGGAGGAAATGAGAAGATAAGGATCCCGACGGGTCGGTCGGTGTTTTTATAGTTTGCGTAGTCCTGGGCCTGCGCTCGGATGGGCCAATTTCCGTGGTGAATGACTGGGAGCTTCAATGTGGTGGGGTCAGGGCCGGTTTCTTTGTTATAGTTGGACCCCGTAGCTCTTTAAGGTATTGGTGAGTTTTGGTGGTTTACGTTTTTTTTTCCTGCGAACGTAGTCCTATAGATGAGCCCGTGTTTTCTGGATCATTGGCCCAATATCGGTGCCCTGTGTGTGTTTGTCGTGCCGACAACCATGAGCGATCTGTGAGGCCGGCAACGGGTTTTTCAAAAACGACTATTTACAATTGGGCCAACGTGGTTTACGTGAAGTGTCTCGTGTGTTTAGATGGCGGCCCACCCACGATTATTGTAACCGGACCAAGCTTTTGCCGGCCGATGGAGCCGGCCAAGCCCACAAACCACATCGCACGCCCGGGCCGTTGCCTCGCTTTTGTGGGCCACGGACCGCCGGACGAGCGGGCCGCTTGCCGGCCGCACACCGCGGCATTGTCTTCGCTTGATGGGCCGACGGATTCGTTGCTTGGCCGGGCCCCGTCGGCGCCCTTGACGGGCTGCCATTGCTACGGCGGGCAGGGCGGCTCGAGGCCTTTGTTTGCTATTTCTTGGTAGCTGTTTTTTTCGTGAGGCTTTGTTGGCTCGGGTTTGGATCATTTTGCGCCAAAGGAAGAAGTTTGGACATGGGCCCGTAAAGCAAGGAAGGTACTAAATCGTAATGGACATGGGCCGACATTATGCGTTGGTTTGGGGGCCTACTGCGGTGTATCTAGTTACGACCCATAGAAATAGTAGCGGGCACACCGGCCCACGAGCGTAGCTAGCCCGGCCATTCGGCGTGACGGGATGGGCTAGTTTTGAACATTGGCGTGATGGTCCTGGGAAGAAAGCGCGGTCGAGTTAGCGGCGCGGTCGATCTAGAGCGGGAGCGTTTTGAACGGCCCATGGGCGGGCAAACGGCGACGGCTCGCTTAACTGGATGGTATTTCTAAACGATCTACATATGGTTTGGGCCTTCTTTTTCTTATGTGGTGTCTTTTTCTTTCATTAGTTTTTTTCCCTTTTCTTCACATGGAACTCAAGATTAGGTGTCAAATTCGGGAATAATGGATGAAACTACACCGCCAATTGTTTTGGTAAGAAGAAGGTTTATACTAATAGTATTTTTACGCAAGAAAGATGAGCCCAAATGGAAATTGCATAGAGGTCTTCTCGGAATATTCTAAATGCACTACTTGCCTAGTATAATATAATACATGTTATATCTAAGTAAGGAAACGAGGAGGTACATATAATATAATACAATATTAATTGTACGAGATCTAAATTTGTTATTCATAGCTTCGTATGATACTCAGTGCGGACTTGAATTCGTTGACGTGGTAGGCCGGGTTGATTGGTTCAGTGGTTAGCTGCAAAGGTGCAAACAAATAATATAATTTGTATAATAACTGCACGCATTACTATTTATGTTTCTGTCATTTGTAAATGGATATATCTTACCCGCAAAATTCATCGCGTTGTCGGCGTAGCCAATACCGTCAATTTCATCAAGATTTGTTTCTTACGTATAAGTTGCACGAATTGTTAGATACTTATGGAACTGCGTTCAGCGAGTAAAACAAAGTATAGGTATTTTGTACCGTCGATGTCTTCTTCAGAGTTTACGGGCTTGGATGTTCTCGGGTAGGGACACACGATAACTCGTGTAGAGACTTCATAGATTAGTGGCCACATTTTAAGGATATGACCGGCTGACACTTTTGTTTTGACAGCTATATGTGCTATGCAAGGCACAGAACATGGTATTGCTTTTGTGTTGACGCAACATGACAAATCATATTTTTGGAATTGGATTTCCCTGACAGGACCAATGTCAGCGAAAAGACGATGAATTATATCTGGATAACGGAGCTGAGGTGGAAGGCCAAGGATCTCAACATCTAATTTTTCAGGACATGCTTCAGTTGCATGGTTGTCTGTGAGTTGATTTTCAGTGTATGGAATCAAGTGGAGAGGTAAGTCTGTTGATCCATAATCTAAAGTCCAAGGCATGAGAGGAATAGTGTATTGTTCAATTATGAGAAAGAGTTTATTCATGAGATTGGTTGCCACAGGAATTGAGTCGGCAACAACTATAAAATCTGAACCAAACTTCGAGATGTTATCTACCCCAATGATAATACCGGTTTGTGTTTCTATTGCTTGCTGGATACTTTGATAATGCACGGCTTCACGCACATCGATGGAACCTTGATAACTACAACACGTCCCGGGATACCGAGTAGTTCGGTTGACATTTGTTTCTTCGATGATTGTTAAATTAGGGCAACGAAATCACCCATCTTTGCTTTGTAATAAGAATATATTTCATGAGTGTACTACTAGGATTGCGAAAAAGACTAACTAAGGAGGCATAGATATAGGCACAATCAATAGTCGGTAGAAAGACCAAATCTAGGCAATGTGCAAAGCCTTGACAAATCTGCACTCTTTGCACTAATTAATCAAGGAAACTCAGTCATAGTGAACGGAACTAAACGAAAAACATAGTTCCTCTATTTTAGCTCATGGAGGGCGAAGGAAGGTAACGAAAAGGAAGTAAAGTGAAGGCGAAATTAGTACCTCACTCGCTCGAAATTTTCAAAGGATAGCGAAGAGCACACACGAAAGATCGGTGTAGGCGGAATCTCTGTGGTAAACAAGGAGATCGAATGTGCGAGATCTAGCACATAACATGGTTAGGAAATCATTGTGACGGTGGTAAGCGAGGAAACTGTAAAGGAGAATAGGGAAACATGCTCACCGGAACGATAGGCGGGTCGATGAAGCAATCGCGAGGTTGAAGAACGGTTGGCGTGCTTTCGTCGGCACCGAAACGATGGCGGCGTTGCTTCAGCTGTCGAGCTATAATCGGCATGTAACCTAGCAGTTGGATTAACCATCCAGAGAAGCACAACACATTTTAGTGCACAGATCTAGCAGGGAAGGAAGAGCATGAACCGGGAAGGAGCTGCGTACCTGGCGTGTTAACTTCACCATGGATCTATGGAGTTATCCAGAAGGGTTGGCTGCAAAGGGAGGAGAGGAGAAAGCAAACAGATGAAGCAACATCATAGGTTTCCTTTTCTATCCTTGCTGGACTCGGCAACAAGCTATGTTATGGGCCGTATGGGCCACGTCGGTGCACCAGGCCATAGGTGATATGTCTTTTTTTTGGACCAAGCATACATAGTGAGGTGGGCGGCCCTTTATGGGCTTTCCGGCCCATTTATTTCCTCTTGGTCCATCTTATCCGGGAAAAGCATCGGTTGGGTTCTACAAATTGTTTTCTCTTTTTTGAAAATGAAGTTATCATTCAATTTATTTCTCTTTGGTCCATTTATGGGCTTTAAAATGCCATTTATTTGTACCGGGCTTCGTATAGAGATAATTTCGATTTTGATAAATACGTTGAACTTATTTCCAATTTTGACTCATGTGAAAGTCACTCGATGTTGATCTAGGATTTTGTCTCGCACCATGCTATATTTTCGGCAAACAAACGCAACAGTTACAAATATTGTTCTAAAAATAGGGGTACATACATGGTTCCTGATATTTGTTACAGTTCTCGACACCTAACGAACGACCATCGTCTAAGGAGAATTGAAATTAAACCTGAATTTACATAGTATAGTCCCATAGCATGTGGACTACTGTAGAGGTAACCACCTAAGGTGAAATTAAACCTGAATTTACAACAGTTTCAAATAGTTTTAAATATGGTGAGTATACCTAAGTGTAGGCTCTATTTAAGGTGACGACAAATTTTTTCGAGGCTAACCTAGGAATTAGTTCGACATCTGTCAATCTTGATTCAGAAATAATAGTACATAGATGTCTCAATTATTTATCATAGTTTTCAGCATTCGGTAAATTTTTTAGTCATCATGCCACGTTAATCGGTACTACTAATGATGATATTAAATTTACGGGTACATAACTTAATTGTGCGGGACTGGATTGTTCTAAAAGTGAGCACCGAAGTGTTTCAGCTTATTTAATATACAATAAAACACGCTGAGTTTTTTAGTGACTTGAACCTAGCTTCTTAACGGCCACAGTTGATGAGCAGTGAGTGATGCAGCCGATGATTCCTTCTGCATGAAAAACATGGTCTTAGTTATGTATCGCGTTAAATCACGTAATGAATCCTAATTATCTATGATGCATGGAGCAAAGTATTTTTATGTTATTAAACTTACGCTTAAGATGAACCTTATCTTGTTTCTTTGGACTTGTTTCTTCCTGTTTTGTACCACTTGAGCGATTCTGTCATTTATATTTCGTCAAATAATGATATATGTTATGTAGAATAAAAAAAACCTCCAAATCTGTGACTCGGTAAACCTTTTGTTTGTTGCGAGTAAGGTGTCATCATCTAAATCTGCTCCAATATTTGGGGTATCATCGTGGGAATTGTTTCCTATATAATATATGAGGCCGTTCGGTATCTATCCGCACATGTATAAGTCATAAGAAATGTAACGAGGAACTAAACAAAGGTTTGAAGTGACCTTATCTTTTCCCGAATCATCTCGCAAATGTAAGACTTCTACGAACACTTGCACGTGTCGATAACACCATATCTCGTGCGGGGTCTTTGTATCAAAAATCCAAATGTTAATGTATTGGTATGTAATGTCTGGGTGCAATATATAGAAGGAATCTATTTTAAATCTGGCTACGTCACCCTTTTTCAATGATTGCGGCCTCGATGTTGCTTGTTGCTGGTGGAGTCTATAGGGAAAAGGAAATATCGTGGGGACCAAAGTAATTAGAGTGGAGGGAACTCATGAATTAAATCAATAGAATGAAGAATTGTCGAATACGCAATACACGATCATAAGTATCCATAATGTTGAGTAGAGGCTGAAGTGCCGAGTTTCTTGTGAAGGATTTTGATATGATGACGGTGTTGATGGACCGGACTTTGGTTACGATGTGGTTGGCTGGATAAAACGCCTTGATGGTTTTGCTAAAATTGCTTTAACTATATACTGCCTGATTGGTTCCTCTTCAAGGTCAACTGAGAAAGTATATTTTTTTGCCAATGATGTCCAAAACCGGTTGTGGCAAGCCTTCAGTAAAACCCAACGAATTCATAACTGCCTCACAATCTTTCCCAACTATGGTCCTAGCTTCAGTCGTGTGCAAAAAGCGAGCTTCGGTGATTCATCTCTAGCCATAAATGCTAAAAGATATCTCGTATAATTATTAAGGAACTAAATATCGGCATGTATAAAGTATAAATGGAAGCAACCGAAAACTTAGCGTACAACATAACAATTAAACAATTACGCATCAGAATCGTTTATCATTTTTGTTACCTAGCGACGAGTATTTGTGCCGTTGCGGTTAATACATCGATAGCGTCCATCACCTTGTTGAATTGCTTTCTTCTTGCATGGTTTACATGCCATGTACCACCATCGAGTATTAGGAATCACGGATGTAACGATCCTTGTGCATTTGTAAGCACCATCCTATAAAACCAAATTGGAAACAAAAAATAAAACATAAGCAAGCATAATCATATAGAAAATACCATAGGTACATGTATTGTGCCTACTAAACATAATCAAGGAAGTCGAGTGCTTACCTCAAATTCATATGGATCTTCGATGCTATTTAATTCTCGCAAGTGTCTTGGGCTCAAGAGTAATATTTTGACTGTTGTTTTGTTAGGATTTTCGACACGGTGGACGCTCAATGAAAACGGATCGTGCTTGAACCTGGGTCACGAGACAAAATTTATAAGTAAATTTGATCCGAGATAATTAAATTGTGCGCAAACATAGTCATAAATGATACCCGCTATAAAATGGTTCACCTCGGAATGCGTGGGTTCGGGTGATACGAAAAAGGTTGGCGCCACTTAGATAGATTTTGTCTCGCACAATGGACATTATGTGAACATGTATAGTACATTAAATGAAGCGTGTATATTTGTTGATTACGGGATCACCGATTAGAAAAGTTAGTAAACATGAAAAATATGTACTTACCGTAGTCCCTAAACTCCCTGTGTGGACCACAACCGAGAATTAGACAAACAACAATATTTCCAGCCTTTTCATCATGAACGTGTTCAATACTGAAATTTGTTGCATAGTCACCCCATATAGTCACCTTTAATTCTTTTCCACTACAATAAACAAAACATGGAAACAAACGAAATGTCAATTCATGGACAAGATGTGTTTCACATTACTGTTGAACATATCATTGTTACCTTAGATCTTTGATATAAAGTTCACGAAGCATCAAAACATTTTCTCTATTCTTGGGCACAAAGCGTTAACCTCGGTATACTTGACCAAGTACCCGATTACGTCTAAAAGATTAAGCATGTGTTAGTTGGTACCATAAAAGTAAGTAAATGAGGCAAGGGGACAAAACATAGATTAATAATTGCTTAATATTTTAGTGAAAAGAATTGTACCTGTGTATTGAACAATAGGACCTTCCGATGGTGTAATAGCTGCAAAGTCAGTAAGAGTGTATACACGCTCAGGTATACTGCGTGGTGGATCTCCGACAGCTTCAATAATTGTATGTTGAGATATTTCAATCATCAGTGGCCTGTCAAGAACTTTGAAGTTTTGCTTGCTGTTTTGCACCATGAATTTCATAATCTTGTAAATTTCACTGATCTGGAACATAGATTGTTGTTTCTCCATATGCTGTCTTGGTATTTCAGCATAGATAGCTTGACCCTAATGACCAACAATAAACATGTAAGTAATAAAATTAGCATGCATAAGCAATTTGGGACAATATTTAAAATATTTTAAATGCATTGTTAGGTAACCTGAGCATCTGCTAGAACCATGCCATCATACGAGAGGTTCTCCATTGCCTTGGCTCTCTTTGTCATTGTATATTTTCTTACAACCCCGACAATAATAGAGCGCTTTTCTTTGCCTTTGCGCAGATTTGCCAGAAATATTGTTGCATCCATGGTAAGTGATCTGGGAAAAAAATATAGAACAGTTAGCTTATCTGCCTAGAGGGAACAAAAATTTAACCAGGAGTTTAAACTGAATCAAGACAAAAGTTTTACTTGTTTGCAAGATAAAATAAACAAAACATTAAACAAAGAGAATAGCATAAATTTGTGGGAAAAATACTTGGAAATCTGTAGGTAAATAATATAAAAATTGAATAAATCATTGTCATATGGTAAATGTGTCATCCAGGAAGCCTTAGTTCATAATATGAACTTACATATCACAATATTGGCACAGCAGAGTTCATGATTTATACTACTGAAGCTGAAAAGTAAAGCATAATTTGCAGGAGAAAAAACTGGGCAGCTAAAAACTACAGAAGCACTAAACAGGAAGATGTTGAAGCACTTCTTTGTAGACAACATTTCGAGTTTCATCAGTGCAGTTGCCATGTTCATCTTCTATGAGAATCTTCAAGCCTTGCCTTCTAGTTACACGTGAAACAGCTACATAAAGTCGCCGTGGTCAAGACAGTCTTTTTAAATAAATGCCAACAAAGTGATTAAAGTTTGGCCTTGGCTTTTATTAATTGTCATGGCATAACAAACTTTGATAGGGTATTGCCGCCTTCGCAATTCAAATGGCCACTTGTTGCTCTTCAAAGTTAACTCGATCCTAGGTATAGTAAATATCCGGTTCTTGAACTGACCACACATGATTTGTGCTTCAATAGTCCAATGTCCTAATGAAACAACAATAAGCCTCGTACCGTTACAAAGACCCACTTGTTTGATTTAGATTCCTCAAAGAAGATAATTGGCACACCCTTCTTAAGTCGATACGATCTTTGTGGAAAGTTATTACCATTCGGAGAGTTAAGATACTCAACAGGATAAAGCATGTTATATGCTTCATGTGGTCCATTTGATTTCTCAATGCTATCAGCGAGATATTCTTTTTCAAAGATCATTTATTAAAGACACGCCATATTCGTTAACAAGTATCGGCAAGTTCATTTGTTGGTGTTAGAATAGCTCTATCTCCAAGATAAGCTATGTCCAAATAATTTTCGTAAAATTTGGATATATAGGCGAGAAAATACAAGCAAGTTGATCTCCATCGTTGACAATAGCAAATCTTGAGGTATTTTTACCCAACTTGGCTCAATCTCTCCTTCCTTTGCAACCGAAGGCAACTTACCTTCTCCAACATCTAATATCCACTTACTGAACAATTCAACCTGATGTTGCTGATCTGGATCATCCGATGAACAAACAAGACACATGTTCTCAGTTAAACTCAAGATTTGAACATGAGCCCATAGGCGCGATTTGATTACTATTGCATTCAATATCTGCAGCTTGTTACCACCCTCAACAACAGGTAAAATCTGTCTCAGGTCCCCTCCTAGGACTACCACTTTCCCACCAAATGGAATATTACCAGCCTCTGGATCACTGGCTTTCTGGATGTCTCTAAAAGAACGGTCCAAAGCTTCAAATGCTTTCCTATTAGCCATCAGAGCCTCATCCCAAATAACTATGCTTGGTCATTGCTATTAAATCACCTAGCATAGTGCCCCGTCCTACATCGCAAATTGTATCATCATCTAAGTCACACGGTATTCTAAATCTTGAATGCGCTGTACGTCCACCAGGCATTAACAAGGCAGCAACACCAGAAGAGGCTACTGTCAACACAATCTTGCCCTTCGCTCTTAAATATCCAACAATACAATTCCAAAGGTAGGTTTTCCCCGTTCCGCCATAGCGATATAAAGAAAAACCTGGTTCCTTGTTCATAACCCTTTCCACAATTGTATCAAATGTTGTAGTTTGTCCAGTATGTGTTGGGGGGATTAACCTCCGCTAGGACCCCCCTACTTAGCTCCGCGGCCCGGGCAAGGGCCAAGACACGCAAAAGTGCCAAGCAGCCATGGGCAACCTTCGCTGTGGTGACCACACGCACAGCGAAGGTCGCCAAGCCCGCTTCAGCGACTCAGCGAAGGTACGGCACACCTTCGCGTTTGTGCATTTTAATTCTCTTATTGCGCAGGAATACGAGGTTTCGATGAAGTCTCACAAGACCTCCGCGAGGAGTTGGGTTTCCGAAGACCTTCGGAGCGGTTGTTCAGCGTGTTCAGCACCAGAGGTGGCGAAAGTCCTCCGGGCGAACGCTCACAAGGCCGATACGGAGCGACATCGAAGACCTGACGCGTGGCAACGGCGGAGGGCGACGCGTGGAGTCCTTGAGGGCACGACACGTGGCGCTTCAGGATAGGGTTAGGAAAAGATCTTTTAGCTCTACAATGTACAAAAGTGCCCTTGATGAGGCCCATTTGTAAGTGTAACTAGAGTTGAAACCCTAGGGTAAAAAGCCACATGACCCTTGGTATGGCCTATAAATACCAAGGGCATGGCTTGTGTAAAGGGAGAGGGCCTAAGGCATTTTTGGTCCCAATTAATGCAAGATCCCAAAGAGAATCCCATTGACTCTTAACCCACCACTGTTTGTCTGGACCCCACATTCCCCCCGTCTGCAGGAAACCTTCGCCCTCCTCCTCCGGATCCGGCGAAGGTAGGGGGCAATAGTTTATCCCTACGGTTGGCGCCGTCCGTGGGGTTCGGACAAAAGAAACAAGCCATGGCTCCGAATCTCGCGAACTCTCCTCGGCCACGGGGAGCCAACGGATCCAACCCTCGGCGGCGGAGGTGTCGCCCGCCAAATCCCCTTGCCGAGCAACCTCCGCTTGAGCAATCGGCAAGCCCGGCGCGTTGATACCAATCCGAGATCAAGTTGCTTCCGGAAGTCGGCGGCGAACATCGATAGTCCGAGAAATCATCGTCCGGCCACACCCTCACACCTCCGGGAAGGTATTGGCAACGGATCCGCAACGGACAGCGAAGCTTCGGAGGAAGAAAAGTTAGCCAAACATCTAGAACAGCTTCAGGAAAGCATCCTCGCTGGCAAAAGGCACCTAGAGCAAATCAACAAAGAATCGAGGGCGGCAACCATCCGGCGCAGGACAAAGGAAGCAGAGGCAGAGCTTCGCCGCATCGAGCAAAGCATCGAAGCAGTGAGGGCGGATGCGGGCGAAACTACAGAGACCCGACTTCCCCCGCGCGCCCCCCAGTCGTGCAACCTCCAGTCGTGCAACCTCCGCTCCTGCTGCAGCAAGACCCCCACCCACCGCGCCCAGAACCAGACCTCCGCGCCAACATTCTTTACCCGGCAGCCGCAGGCGGAGGTGCTCCAGAGCCAAGAGCTGCACCACGGGCTCCGCACTATGACTCCAAGTCCCCCTTGTCGTACGACCTTCAAACCATCGAGTGGCCTCAAGGCTTCGCTATGCAGCATCTGCCGCGCTACGACGGCACCTACGAGCCACGTCAGTATCTAATGTCTTATGAAGCTGCTGTTTCGGCCGCCGGAGGTGACGAGGACATCATGGCCAAGGCCTTCGTGATTGTGGCCAGAGATATCGCTCAAACCTGGTATAGCAACCTCCGACTAGGGTCCATCCGATGCTGGGATGACCTTCGCGAGAAAATCTGCACGAACTTCAAAGGCGTCAGCCGGTCCGCGGCCCAGGCCGCCACACTCCTCAACTGCAAGCAAAGAGTCGATGAACCGTTGCAAGATTGGTGGAAAAGATTCGTCAACACCAAAAATTGCACCCCTGGAGTCACGGATGAAGTCATGATCCTGGCGGTAATAAGCTGCATACGACCCAGGACCATGCTCATCGAAGATATCAAGAAGGGAACCGAGAACCATCGCAGAGTATGACATCATGGAAAAGCAGATCAGAGCGGATAACAATGAGCGCATCAAATCGCAGTCCTCCCAACCTCCGCAACGACAGCAAAGAGAGCGCAATACAAACCCTCGCAATGACTACCCTCGCATCGACGTGGGAAACGTCAACGCCATTAATGGCAGCCAGAATCAGCAAGCTCGACAAAACCCTCGTCAGCCCAGGCAACCTCCGCCTGAAGTCGACAGAAGACTAACCAACTCAGATCAGCAAAGGCAGCAACCTCCACAACCGCATTATTGCCATTTTTGCGGGGAAGACAGCGACCATTACACCAAACAGTGTGTATGGTACATCAAGGGGCTCGAATGCAGAGATGGCTAAGCCCCACCAGCTCCGCAGGCAGGAACAGTCAACCACACTCGCAGAGCAGCACCGAACCCCCGCAATCACAATCAGGGATACAACCACAACCAACGAGCTCAGCAACCTCCGTATCAGCAACCAATTTATTACCCTCAGCCAACTTTCGCTCAAGGTCAATATGGCCACAACCAACAGCAGCAATACTGCCATCGCCAAGCGCAACAGCAGTATCAACAACCTCAGCCAATCGCTCAGCAAGCCCAAGTGCAAGCTCTACCTCCGCCACCACCTCTACCAGCATTACCCCCGCCACAACCAATTAAAGTTGAGGGGGAAGCACAGGGAGCACAGACAGCGGTCAACAATCCCACAGCTACCTACGGAGTCATCATGGCAATTTCCGGAGGTTCGGGGGAGGATTATGGCAACAAAAGACAGCGCGAGAGAGCACTTTCGCCGGGTCAATCATGTAGCTGCGAAGGTCCTCACGAAATGATCATTGGTCGCACATTCCCTTGACCTTCAACGGCTCGGACCTCAAGCTCAAGCAATACCCGCATACGACGCGATGGTTATAGAAACAAACATTGCGAAATTTGGGATGACGGTGACCAAAATCCTTGCGGACAACGCCAGCTCCGCCGACATCTTATTCACATCTACCTTCGACGGCATGAAGCTTGACAGAAATAAACTTCAACCGGCAGGACACCCGTTATTCGGATTCGGAGGTCGACGATCGAGCAATCGGAAAGATCACTCTACCGGTATCCTTCGGCAATAAAACGATCGCCCGCACGGAACACATCACCTTCGACGTAGTTGATATCCCATACAACTACAATGCTATCTTCGGGAGGGGCACCATCAATCAGTTCAATGCCGCAATCCATCCTGGCTACCTCTGCATGAAAATGCCAGCGCCCGGAGGTATCGTAGCCGTCTACGGAGACCAAAACACGGCCAGAATAGCGGAGCAAGCAGCCACTCTGGGGCAGAAAAATGTCCATTGCCTGCAAGAAAAAGGGCAGAGACAGCAACAAGAAGAAGAATGAAAAGAGCAGCGCGAAGCAGAGCCGAAGGTAGATGCAGCGTGGCTACCTTCGCGCGCACAACCGGAAGAAGAAACGAAAAAGATTCGGTTATTCCCGGACGATCCGAAAAGAAAGTCATCATATCGGCTCACGTTAGACACCGAACTTGGAACCCAACTTATTCGGTTCCTCGCGACAACGGCGAGACCTTTGCATGGACAACTTCGGACCTTATCGGAGTGGGTAGAAAACTCATCCAGCACTGCCTGAACGTCAGCAAAGATCACCCTCCAATAAAGCAAAAACTCCGTAAGATGTCAGAAGAAAGGAAACGGGCCGCCAAGGCGGAGGTAGATCGCCTATTAAAAGCGGAGGTCATCCGCAGGGTCAAGTATCCAACCTGGCTCTCTAATGTTGTGCTGGTACAAAAGAAGAACCTCAAGTGGCGAATGTGTGTTGATTTCACAATTCTCAACAAGGCATGCCCAAAAGATTGCTTTCCACTGCCCAGGATAAGTACCCTCGTGGACGCAGCTGCGGGTTGTGAGCTTTTGTCTCTGCTCGATTGCTTCTCCGGCTATCATCAAATCTAGATGAACAAGGACGACGAAGAAAAGACAAGCTTCATTACCCCCGATGGCACTTTCTACTTCAGAAGAATGGCCGAGGAGCTTCGCAACGCAGGCCCAACCTTCGCTCGCATGACGGCGGAGGTCTTCAAAGATGTTCCGACAGTCTCGGCCTACGTTTATGACATTGTGATCCAGAGCAAACTCAGAACCAACCACATAGCCGATCTGGCTAGAACCTTCGACAAGCTCAAAAGGCGGCTCAAGCTCAACCCCGAGAAATGCATCTTCGGAGTCAGCAAAGGGAAGCTTCTGGGATGTCTTGTCTCAGCTAGAGGAATCGAAGCCAATCCAACAAAAATAGACGCAATCGTTTCCATGTCACCTCCGACGTCAAGAAAATCCGCCCAGCGCCTGACCGGTCGGTTGGCTTCGCTTAGCAGATTCATCTCGCGGTCTGCAGAGCGAGGGTTGCCTTTCTTTGAAGTACTCAAAACCTGCGAACCTTTCAAGTGGGGCCCTGCCCAGCAGGCAGCTTTCGACAGTCTCAAGCAATACTTGCTCAAACTAACAACCCTCGCAAGCCCGGAACCTTCGGAACCTCTACTGCTATACGTCGCAGCTTCGCCTCACGCAGTCAGTGACGTTTTGGTCAAAGAAACCCTCGAGGAGCATCAAAGACGGCAGATTCCCGTTTATTACGTATCAGAGGTCCTCGAGGGTCCCAAGAAGCATTATTCAGAGCTCGAAAAGGTCGCATATGCGGTGGTTATGGCTGCAAAAAAGCTCAAGCACTACTTTCAGTCTCATCCCATCACAATACCTTCGCAGTTCTCTTTGTATAACATCTTCAGAAACCCGGAGGCAGTGGGCAGAATTGCCAAATGGGCTTCGCAACTCAGCGACTACACATTAACCTTCGTCGGAAGACACACGATCAAATCACAAGCACTAGCAGACTTCATTGCGGACTGGACCCCAGACCCTCACAACAAAGCAGAAGACATAGAACCTCCGTGGATCGTACACGTGGACGGAGCATGGGGAGCCCAAGGGGCCGGGATTGCAGCAGTCCTAACGTCACCTTCGGGAATTCATCTCAGATATGCTGCGAGGCTCGAATTTCAATGCACCAACAATTCCGCTGAATATGAAGCAGTTCTTTTGGCTCTCGCGAAGCTTCGCGCCCTCTCGGTACGCCGGGCGGTCATCCGGACCGACTCTTAGGTGATCGCCGGCCATATCGAGAAAACTTTCAAGGCAAAGGACCCGGAGCTTCAAAAATACCTTCACACTGTTCGCAAAGCAGAAGCTTTCTTCTTGGGCATCACCACAAAGTCCATCCCTCGCAGCGAGAATAGAGAAGCAGACGAAATAGCGAAGTCTGCAGCTCAAGCAATACCGTTACCTCCGGATGTCTTCTATGAGACTTTCACAAAGACTGCGATCGCACACGCAACGCACCGCATGTAAGGACGGTCAATGTCATATCCAAATAAGATTGGAGGGCTCCTATTACGACCTACATCAAAGGATTCTATGAACCCAAATCGAAGGAAGAGGAAAAGAGAATGGTCCAGAGAGCACGAGGGTACAAGATCGAAGGTCAGAATCTTTACAAGGCTTCGGTCACCGCTCCTTGGCTAAAATGTGTTGCCACAAGCGAAGGTATCGCTATACTCAAGGAAATACACCGGGGCATCTGTGGTTCACATAACGGCCCAAGGGCCCTGGTTGGAAAGGCATTCAGACAAGGCTTCTATTGGCCCACCGCCCTGTCCGACGCCACCATGCTGGTGCGACACTGCGAAGGTTGCCAGCGGGCCGCCAATCATTCAAACAGACCCGGAGCTCCGACCACTCTGATATGCCCAACATGGCCAATGCAGCGATGGGCCATGGACTTGGTTGGGCCCCTACCGACCGCCCCAGGGAAGCTCCGCTACGCGGTGGTAGCGGTGGAGTACTTTACCAAGTGGATCGAAGCTCGTGCGCTCGCGACCATCACCTCCGCTACAGTTCAGAAATTCTTCGCGATGGGGTTGTTTGTCGTTTCGGCGTTCCAAGAGATCTCACAGTTGACAAGGGAACTCAGTTTGATAGCTTCGCTTTCAAAGAATTCTGCTTCCAAATCGGCACCAAAATCCACTTCGCTTCGGTCAGACATCCGCAGTCCAATGGGCTAGTCGAAAGGGCCAATGCAATCATCCTGCAAGGAATTAAAAAGAATCTCAAAGACAAGCCATTAGGCAAATGGGCTGAAGAACTTATCACGGTAGTATGGTCTCACAACACCTCCGATGGCAGAGCCACCGGCATCACCCCATTCAAGCTACTCTATGGAGAGGAAGCTGTCCTCCCAGAAGAGCTCCGCCACGGCTCACCAAGAACTACCTCCGATGCCCCCACTCAAGATGAAGCATTGGACAAGGACTTACTCGAGGAAATAAGGTGCAAGGCGGTCAACAACCTCCGCACCTACCAGGTTGAAACCCAGAAGTGGAGAGACAAGAAAGTCTCACCACGGGAGCTCCGCCAAGGCGACATGGTACTGATCATGAAGCAGAACGCGAAGATGGCGGGCAAACTACAAGACAAGTGGCTCGGTCCCTACGTTATCACAAGCTCCGCAAGACCTGGATCGTTCCATCTGCAGGATGCCGATGGTCGCGAGCTACCGCATACATGGAACGTCGACGACCTCCGCAAGTACTACCCATAGCGCTCCATAAAAAACTATGTAATCTCTACCTTCACAGCAGTTTTTTCCTTTCCTTCGCAAGCACAGACCATTCCCGCGCTCTTTTTCCTTATGCCAAGGCATAAGGTTTTTTAATGAGGCAGGAAAATTATGTAATAAAATTTGATTCCCTGAGATTCGCATGTTAACCACCGCTGAAACGGGCTAGGCTACGCCTCGCCCTCATCAGCAGCCGCTTTTAAGTGCAGGGATTGCCTCGGGCCGACAATCGACCCAGGCCGAAGGTCACCCCGATGCAAGCCCATCCGCAGACCCCCGCCAGTCGGGCCAGGGGCTGCGACGAAAGCAAACTCCACCTCGACCCCCGCAGAGGGCGAGGAGTGGAGGTACCCAAATTCCGCAGACCCCCGCCCGGTCGGGCCGGGCTGCGACGAAAGCAAACTCCACCTCGACCCCCGCAGAGGGCGAGGAGCGGAGGTACAAAAATTCCGCAGACCCCCGCCAGTCGGGCCAGGGGCTGCGATGAAAGCAAACTCCACATCGACCCCCGCAGAGGGCGAGGAGCGGAGGTACCAAAATTCCGCAGACCCCCGCTAGTCGGGCCAGGGGCTGCGACGAAAGCAAACTCCACCTCGACCCCCACAGAGGGCGAGGAGCGGAGGTACCAAAATTCCGCAGACCCCCGCCAGTCGGGCCAGGGGCTGCGACGAAAGCAAACAACATACCAATCCCCGTAGCGGAGATGCGAACTTCGACACACCCTCGCTTCCCAAGCCAAAAAGAGCACCACTACAACGTACACATTACCCCAAAACCAAAGCCAGTGATACAAAGCTTCTCCCACGCACAATCAATGTAGCTCAGTCCCAAAACCTCTCCGTTCAACACTAAGCTCCAACCCTCCACCCGCAGCCAGCACCCCCTCATATATAGCCTTTACCCGTTAAACCCTCGCCGTACAAACCAGACAGCGAGTTAAAAGCTCCGTACGCCCACCTAACTACTACACCCACCCCAGTACCTTACAAATCCCAAGCATTCAAACCAAATCACAAGCCTTTACATCATTGAACCCCGGTACCATCAAAACACGCTTATATAAGCAAGATCCAATTGCCAAAACCAAACACATCAAGCCATGTCCGACCATTAGCAAAAACCTTTAGGAATGAGAGGAGTCAGGAAGGAGGGCCCAAGCCAGTGTTTGAGCCGAAGGTCTTGATTCTGCAGTGTAGCCACTTTAGCACCGCTCCAGCTAGCCTATAACACCCCAAAATTTGTACTTTGGGTTGTTATTAGGAAACACTAAATAAAAGGAAGGATTTTAAATATTTGAGTAAAAATTGTCAACCTAGGTTTAAATCTTGGTACATTTCTATACAAAGAAAAGTGTGCTTTTAATATTTATAAAATAATTTGAAGGGCTTTTGTTATTGTGATGCTTGTTTGTTGCTTGTGTTTCGTGGCTTTGTGTGCGGTAAGTTATCGAAACACGTTTAGACGACGTTCTATTCTTCCCGAATTTTCTCGACTTCTCCGGATTATTTTCCCATTTATCGTAGAGCTTTTTCCAATTTTCTTATGCTCTAAACTATCATTTTCACGGGTTCCAAATACTTTATTTGGATTCATCATGTCTCAATCTATCTTTGGGTATTTTCCCATAATTTTTGGAGACTTGAAAACATTTTTCAGGGCTTTAAAATGATTTCAGCTTTTTTTCTGGAATTGTTTTTGAACTGAAAATGGTTTTCTAATAAATCCAGAAATTATTAAAAATAAAATATTTTTCGGCGCTCCAAACCCTAGGCATATATATATGCCGGTGTTCTTCTCGTCGCGCTGATTCCATATCACAAAAGCCCATCTCGAGCCGCCACTCGTAGCTCCCGCAATCCATCGCCGAAGTTCGCTACAGCTAGGGTTCCGGCGAACTCTTCGGCGAGGTGTTCCGGCCATCTCGTCCGTCTCCGGCGAAAAACGCCACCACCAGGAGGTAGCCCTCTTCATTCTCTACGCCGTCACGACGTTTGTTTCGAGAATCCGCCGTCGTATGATGGTTCCCCTAACTCATCTTCTTGTTTTCCGGCGAGGTCATCCATGGCCGGGTTCGTCTTCATCTTCTCCAGCCGTCACTGTCCTCCACCGGCACCGCGCCCTCTCCGTCGTCCTGGGCTGAGAGCCCTGCGCCGCCGCCTCGCCTCCACGGCCCGGCGTCACGCGCGTGCGCCCTGCTCGGTGCGAGCAGCGGGTGGCCGCCGCCATGTGCGCCATGGCCGCCGGCTCTGTTGGCCTCGCGCGCGTCTGCGTGCCTGGCCGCGGGCTGGCGCCGCCGCACCGCCGCCGGCGGGCTGGCCGGCCGGCCAGGGCCGAGCCCCCTCCACGGCACGAACAGCAGCAGTGCTGCCCATCGACATCACGTCCGGTTCGTGAAGATGGAGGCCACGTTCTCGTACAGGCAGAAGGTAGAAGATGAACTAATTACAAAATTGCCATCGCGATATTATTTACAGAAATGCCATCGATCGTATAATCGCCGCCATTTGACCGTTTTAAGTCCGATTCGAGCGATTCAAGATGCGTTAGAATCGTGTCGTCGCGCTCTACGCAGTAGTGTTGATGGTCACCATGAAACTCAATTACTAATTTATTTATTTATTTAAATGTTAACTTGATTAATGATTATGTAACCCTTTTATAAATAAAAGTAACTTAGGTTAGCTTTCGATCTCGTTGTGACGCGACCGTTCCGACCAAAGTTAATATGAGCAATGACCTCGGTCATGTCGCATATTTATAAAATTAGTTATCCAATGCTGTTTTAAAATACGATTAGCCTAGTTTGATCTTGTTAGTTGTGCCCTCTCAACGATGGTTCTTTCGTCGGTCTTTCTAGTGCTTTCAAGACCATAGCTTCGTTTTCTACCTTTTTGTACGCTCTTTCTTTAGCTGTTTCTTTTGTATGGTGTATGTTCTTAGTCTTGTTTGTTTGTGTTGCATGCTTGGTGTGAGTAGACGACGAGCAGTCGACAAGTGCCGAAAACCAGGAGCTGGGGACCAACAAGAGTGCAGCTGAGGTTGGAGACCAGAAGATAGAGAAATTAAAGTCTACTGAACAGTTGGACTTTGGATTTAAGGCAAGTGCAGGCATTCCCTTTGATCATATTGAACCTTGAACTTTTATATAATGCATGCATGAGTCCTAAATGATCAAAACCTAAGGACATACTAGCCACTACTATCCATATATCACCCATGGGGGTTTATAGATAGGATCTAGGTCTGCTAGTGCTCCGCTTACCTACTCATTAATGTTATACAGTTAAAATGTGGCTTCTTAAGTAAAGCTGTTGGTAATGGCTGCGGCCATGGTGGAGATGTTCGATGCGGGATGCATCATTGGTTGGTGAAGCAAGAGAGATGCGGATGCTAGTGTGGAGACTCGTAGCGACGGGGCACACATATGACGGCCTCTGGTATTCTTTGTAAACCGGGGTGTTATATAGCCCCAAAACAACGCCGCCGCAACCCCCGCGCTTAATTCCTCCGAAGGTCAGGAGAATGAAGCGCAATACCCTTACCACCTGCCACTTGCACACACCCTCCGACAGCCACCTCCGCGGCCAAACCCAGCAGCTTTATACAGTCACGCGCAAGGCCACAACTTGACGTCTGGCACCGCACAAACCACCGCTGGGAACCCAGGAAAAGCAGCACTAGAATCAAAGTCCAAGCAGGCAAATGCAAACAAACTAGTCCTCGGCTCTAGACCCTGCCCGCTCACGACTGCCGCGACGCATCTAACCTCCGCGGCTCTACAACCTCCGGGAGTGCCTTAGCGACCAAGGTTTATCATCAGTCGGAACCTCCGGTGAAAAAGGCATTAATCACCCCATATAATAGCTGTTCCAAAGGCCAAATTGGCGCCATGTAAACACATGTAGGCTAAGCTCCGCTTACAGTTCGTGCAAAAGATCCTGTATCAACTATATATAAGTCATTGCAAATTTATACCTCCGAAAACATACGCGGGCCTCGCTTTGGAAAAGTTGGGCGTCGCTGCGCTTTACTACCTCCGCAAACATAAGCGGGCCTCGCTTTTGAAAAGTTGGGCGTCGCTGCGCTTTACTACCTCCGCAAACATACGCGAGCCTCGCTTTTGAAAAGTTTGGCGTCGCTGCGCTTTACTACCTCCGCAAACATACGCGAGCCTCGCTTTTGAAAAGTTGGGCGTCGCTGCGCTTTACTACCTCCGCAAACATAAGCGGGCCTCGCTTTTGAAAAGTTGGGCGTCGCTGCGCTTTACTACCTCCGCAAACATAAGCGGGCCTCGCTTTTTGAAAAGTTGGGCGTCGCCGCGCTTTACTACCTCCGCAAACATACGCGAGCCTCGCTTTTGAAAAGTTGGGCGTCGCCGCGCTTTACTACCTCCGCAAACATAAGTGGGCCTCGCTTTTGAAAAGTTGGGCGTCGGCCGCGCTTTACTACCTCCAAAAACATACGCGAGCCTCGCTTTTGAAAAGTTGGGCGTCGCCGCGCTTTACTACCTCCGCAAACATACGCGAGCCTCGCTTTTGAAAAGTTGGGCGTCGCTGCATTTTTATACCTCCGAAAACAAGTGCGAGCCTCGCTTTTGAAAAGTTGGGCGTCGCTGCGCTTTACTACCTCCGCAAACATACGCGAGCCTCGCTTTTGAAAAGTTGGGCGTCGCTGCGCTTTACTACCTCCGCAAACATACGCGAGCCTCGCCTTCGAAAAGTTGGGCGTCACCGTGTTTCATTATCTCCGCAAACAAACACAACTTTCATTAACAACAACAAGTTAAAAGTTTCCTTTACAAGTCACCTCTTCAAGCGACCATGAGAGTCAACATAATAATGCAACACTCGACCACGTTTCCGTCGAGACCGTGGCCGAGTCACCTCCGCAGCCATCGATTGCACGACCCCTTCCAATATGTCGTCGACAAACCATGCCAACAAACTCCTCCACGTCCGTGATAATTATCTCACGACCAGCAACATATTCGTCGCCTTCGTCGTCGCTAATGACTATCACCTCCGGAGGAGGCCGCCGGGTCGCGTCGGTCTCATCATCGCTGTCATCAATAAGAATCGGGGCGCTCCAAGAGCCTCGCCAGCTTTTTGCCACAAGTGGTAAGTCGCCTTCAAGCACCCTCGAACGAAAACATTGGCGGAGATCACGCGTGCCTACTTCCACCGGTTCCTCCTTCGGAATAAGCAAGCCACTACTACCTCCGGATTCCCCAGACCGCCTTCCACGGCCAGCGGTCCGGAGGAGTTGGCGCGACCTTTGAACTGACCGATCATACTTCGCTACTCTCCACCACCAAATCCTATCAAATTTTGCATGAGGATTCTTGCCCCTCAGATTAATCCAGCTGGCTCCCGTCATGAAAAAATCTTGACGATTCAAAGATCGCGGAACCACATTAAAAATGGCAGCCCAAAATCCCGAGGGAACCGCGCGGCGAGGCACACGATCGGTGCTCGCCAAACCTCCGCCCTAACACATGAAACTAAACCCTCGCATAAGACAAGCGGAGAGACCTAGGCAAAACGCCAAAACACCGATCGAATTTGAGAAGGAAAAAGCCCGAAGGTAGCACCAATCGACCAAACCGAGAAGCCTTAGGGCTCAATGTATCTTACAGGCATCCAGAAAGCACACAGTGCAAATTGTTCAAGAAAGGTTTCTCTCTAAGTCTCACCAAAAGAAGATAGGGCCAACCAACTATACTCTAAGCCATTCACCGGGGTAACACCAACCCGTCCTTCTTCGCGGAGCCCTCCGGAGGCGGGTTGATCGCGGGGGTAGTTTCAGCCTCCTGCGCGCCTGTGTTCGCGGGTCCTGGCGCCGAACCTCCATCAGCGGACGTCCCGGTGGTCGTTGTGGCGTTGCCTTCCTCCGGAGGTGGTAAATCCTGCGTCCCCTCGGCCCGGCAAAGACGTCAATCACGCAAAAGCCGGGGAAAGTCCCTTTAGAAACCAAGGCAACTCAATAATCAGAACAATTATTCATGGACAAGATAACCACGCGACCCTTACCCCCGCAAAGAACTTCGGCGATGATCTCATACGCCGGTCCGGTACCTCCGCGGACAGCGAACTTGTCGCCGCGTGGCCCACGGAGGCAACCAAAGAATCTTTTCTTGCTTCACGGACCTCCTCGACGGTGGGCCGGCGGAAGTCGGCGCCGATGATCTTGCGGGCATGCTTACTCCCCGCATCCCTAAGGGCACAGGCAGTGGCCGAACCCCCGCAGAAAATTCCCGCCTCGGTCAGCTGGTCAAAAAAGGGAGTCAGATAATTTAGCTCGTTCTTCAGCCATTCTGCATAACCTTCGACGCTGGTTCACGGGCGAGATCGGCCAGTGGGAGCCCGGCGATGCGCCGGCTTGCGCGTCAAAGATCTCCTTGGCCTCCGCCATGCGGGATACAAGGGCGCGCATCAAGTCCGCCTCCCTCTCCTCCGCATCAACAGCACGTTTCTCAAAACGTTCTTTCTCACCCTCAGCGTCCTCCGCCCGTTTCCTCATATCTTGAAAATCTTTGTTGGCCTTCCGAAGCTCCGTCCTCAGGTCCACACTCCGCGACACGCGATCGCAATCCTCATAGGCCTTCTTATTAGACTCGCGAAGCTTATTCATATCAGTCTCGTGAGAAGCTTGCTCCGCGAGGAGCTCCTGAACTCGCCGTTCGAGCTGACGGTTCTGCTTTTCTAGCTCCGCAATCCTCTTCTGCGCTTCAGCTTCATCCTTCGCACACCGCTGCCGCGAGCCCCGCGCAAGCAAAATCGCTTCAATCATCTTTGCCTCAATATCAATCAAGTTGTTTTCAACCTTCTGGCCTGCCAGCAACAGCTCCGCCTCGGGCACACTGACGCGCCCAAAAGCAGGGACCAGAAACCTCCGCTCCTCTTCACTGCAGATTAACCGGCAGTCGCGGAGGTCGGCACTGGTGTACATGTGCGCCTTAGGGTCCGTGACCCCCGCCGCTTGGGCGAAATAGGGCAATGAGCTCGGCGATGCGTCACCCAAGGCTTTCTTTCCAGACTCCGTATGGGGCGGAGGTACAGCTTCCTCCCCATTGACCCAGACATGGATTCTGTTGACGGTCGTTAAGTATCAATTTCATACCGTCAACGCAGCAAGAGAAAGGACTAATTTGAGTTCACCTGTTAGATATAGGGGTTACACTGACAGAATTCCACGAGTTTTGGTGATTGTCTATTTCTCGGGGGGTTATCGAAAGAGAACCAAAGGAGGCCCACATGTCATGATTACATAGAGATAAAGACCGAACGGGTGAAATTGTATACTCTAGAAGACTCCGAAGGCGACACACGAAACCCGGGGCCCACCCGGCATTGGCCGAGTCGCCGCCCAAGGGGAGTCGGCCGACTCCCCACCTCAACCAATCACGTTGAGTCTCGCGGATCCCGCCTCCACCGCCTTTGAGGATGAATAATTATCGTCCATTTAGGTCGGTTTGATCCGAAGGGCTGTGGTGCATCCTAGGGTGCTATATATTCGAGCCCCCGGCCCCCCGGGTGAAACCCTAATTCATTCAAGAGTTCATTCTCTCATCCGAAGAATTCGGAGAAGCCGAGCCACCATCTCAATTAGAGCTCTATAGTTTAGTAGCATAGCTACATAGGAATAGATCTAGAGGGAATCAAGCCTAGCTTGGAGTCCGGATCTGTCGGAGTTCTTGGTAATTCCTCTCTACATTCTTGTAATATTCATCATTGTTCGTGATACTATGAGTAGTACTTTATTCTATTCTATTCTATCGACTTGACTTTGCTCTATTTGATTATGTTCTCAATTATATTGTTCTTAGTCTACTTTGATTATATGTTTAGCATAGTTGGACTAGAATTGTGTCTATGCATAGGATCGTATAGCGCTTGCTCATTAGATCGATGGGTGAGTGGTAAATATTGTGTAGGCGTGGTGCCTAGGCCGTATTTATCCGCGATTGCACCCTATATTCCGGATCGTGAGGTAGATCGCGGGAGTGACACCTGTTGAGTCCTTTGTAGCCCTTCTCCCGAGTATAGGTCTAGCGAACAACCCTATTACATTGAAGTCATTGCTATGTCTCTAGTCTTCTCTCGGTAATATCACTATGCATAGATGTAACCTTTTCCCGCCATGATTGCTAGATGTTTTTGCACTAATCATTGTATGCTTTGACTTTATAGTTAGAATAACATAGGATTATACCCTAGATCGTCCTAGTCCATGCTAGTGTTATAAGCTTAGAGTGCTAAGTTGAGATGGTTATTACTATTATTTTATGTGGCTAAATGCTCTCATTTATCTTATGTCAATTATCATTCATTCCTATATTTTATGTGACACTTACCCCGTATGAGATGATCGATACGGACAAGGTTAAGCTCTCCATTATCGCATGTGCATTGCTCATCACTCATTATCCAGCGCATTCCCTTCCCAAAAGTGGTAAAATTATAAATAACGATACCTGGATTACTCCTGGTTAAAATGCTACGATGATATATTCGTGCGCTTGCGAAACCCTCCTTATTTCAAATTGCACTTAATAGACATCAACAAGCATTTTTGGCGCCGTTGCGGGGAAGGTTGAAAGCCAACGGATAATGAGCAAAGACACGCACCGAGATAATGTGATTGAGCTGTCTTTGTCATACTAACCCATCTCTACAGATTACCCTTGTTTTGTCTACTTGTGTATCTTATGCGGGGTAATCAAGACAACTCTTCCCGATAATTATATTGACAATCCGGAAGCTTTATTCGGGAAGACCGAAACAAGTTGAAGAAGACCAATCAATCATCATCATCAACTCAACTTGAAAGTTTGTCAGAAGCAGAAAGTCAATCTTTTGTTCGAGACTTGACACCAGCGTTTGAAGCCATGGCGAACAAGTCACTTCGTGAGTTCTCAGCTCCCACTACGGACAACATTCGTACTGGACCAGCTGCGGACATCGACAGAGCTTTTGAGCTCAAGCCTGCGCTAATCAACATGGTGCAAGCAAGCCAGTTCTGTGGAAAGGCCCATGAAGATGCTAGTGCTCATCTCCAACACTTCCTGGAGATTTGTAGCACATTCACTATCAAGGATGTCCCCAGAGATGCTATACTACTTCGCCTCTTCCCATTCTCACTCTTAGGGAGAGCGAAGCAGTGGTTCTACGCCAATAAGGAGAAGAATACTACGTGGGCACTATGTTCCACCAATTTCTTGGCGAAGTTCTTTCCCATGGGCAAGACAAATGCTCTTCGTGGGAAGATATCAAGCTTTCAGCAACATCATGATGAGACTGTCTCAGAAGTTTGGGAGCGCTTTCAAGATTACATCCTCGAATGTCCTCATCATGGCATGGAGAATTGGCTGCTTATGCGGACATTCTACCATGGGCTCAGCAACAGCACACGTGAAACGATGGATGCTGCTGCTGGTGGTGCATTCTTATCACTCACTATTCCTCAGGCCACAGCTCTTGTGGAGAAGATGGCATCCAACCAAGGTTGGAGTGAAGAAAGAACTCAGACACGCAAGAGAGGTGGAGGAATGCACCAGCTGAAGGAGGTAGACATGCTGTCTGCCAAAATGGACCTGCTAATGAAGAGGCTCAATGAGAGAGCCACAGAGAAGAAAGAAGTCATGCATATACATGATGCTCGCATGACATGTGAAGAGTGTGGAGAGACTGGGCACACAAAGCTAACTAGCCTGTAGTCGAAGGAGGACGTGAACTACCTCAACAACAACAACAACAACAACAATTACTATCATCCTCGCGAATCAAAGTTGGAATCAACGA
The DNA here is from genome assembly GCA_018135685.1 of Themeda triandra. Lineage (NCBI taxonomy): Eukaryota > Viridiplantae > Streptophyta > Magnoliopsida > Poales > Poaceae > Themeda > Themeda triandra. The sequence continues at coordinate 933,899 of JAENPR010000160.1, read as the reverse complement.
CGGAGGCCTAACTACTCGTGCAATTATTCGGCAACTATCAAGGTAACAACTCCTCCTACAATAATTACAACCACCCGCCTTTGAGAGAGTTAGTGCTGAATCAAGGCAAGTTGATGGACAACCTGTCCAAGAAGCTAACATCAAATGACAAGGTCCTAGAGACACTCAGCAACAGAATGGATGGCTTTTCCAATGCCATCAAGAGTCAGCTCAGCTTCAACAAAATACTTGAGTCGCAGGTACAACATCTTGTCAACCTTGCTCCCTCTGCTGGCCAAGGTAAACTGGCAGGACAACCCGAAGAGCTCGAAACTGCAAATCTTGTTGATATATTCAATGTAGAAGACAGCCGGAGTGATCCATCGAAAGGGTCATGGATTGATGCAACTCTGCCAATCAAGAAGGGTGATCCAGGGAGACCAGTCATTCCGATCTCCATTGGAAGTACCAACTTCAATGAGGCAATGTCTGTGATTTTGGTGCAAGCATCAACATCATGCCAAGAGTGATATATGAGAAGCTATTCGATGCCCTCTAGCATACACAACCATGTGCTTGCGGCTTGCGGATCGGTCCACTTCGTGTTCCCTTGGGAGTACTAGAAGATATATGTGTACGAGTAGGCAACTCGTATGTCCCCGCAGACTTCGTGGTAGTGGATACAGCGGTGATGAAAGGTCCCCTATCATTCTCGGGACGACCATTCTTGAACACCGCTGGAGCTATCATGTACGCCAACACCGCCAAGATCATCTTCAACATCAAGGGCAAGAGAGAGACCTTCTTCTTCAAGAACAGAGTGCTTTGCAGCTTCCCAAAGACACCCTCATCAACGAACAAAGAGAAGAAGAAGAATCTAGCTAAGAAGAGCAAGAACAAAGTTAAGAAGACCAAGAAGACGGAGACAAAGTGAGGATGGTCACCGCAGTCCACAAGGAGCATGACCACTTACTCAAGTCCCCACGTCTGATCAAGAAGGATGACCCAGGTGTCCCAACCATCCAATGCTCCATCAACAGAAGCTCTTTCAATAAAGCTGTTTGTGACACCGGATCGGGCGTCAACATTATGGCCAAGGTAACCTATGAGTATCTATATGGCACTATGCCTTTGGAGCCCACCTATGCACAGCTGCAGATGGCAGATCAGACATTCCGCTCCGTCGAAAGAGAAGTGAAGGATGTCCTCATCCGATAGATGACCATTATGTCCCCACGTACTTTCTAGTCATCGATATGGGAGATGACTATGATCCTCCAATCATCCTAGGAAGACCATTCCCGAACACCACCAGCTATCATCTATATTGGAACAGGAGAGATCCATTTCCACTTTCCCACTGAGAAGGTACGCCGCTACTTCAACGATAATTATATAATCACTGAGGAGCCCAAGAAGAACAGAGCAAGGAGAAGGCAGCGTACCCGTCGCCAGAACAAGAACATCACTACAGATGGATGGGCTGATTATGAGGGAGAAGTGTCAAGATATGAAGACCGATACCCAGAAGAGAAGAACGTTGTAGAAGAAGAAGAGGTGCTACCAGCAGAAGAGAAACAAGTGATTCAAGAAGCTTCCTCCTCAAGGTCACCCTCTCCAACAAAGAAGGTGTGGAAGGTAAAAGCAAAATCAGAATCAATTCCTACACACGAGGCGACATCATCGAGGCACCACCAATGCGCCCCTTGAAAAATAAGCGAACATGACAAGTCCCTGTCGGAGGACTTAAAACCACCGAACGCCGCGCCAAGAGGTAACTTGGTATTTATCAGCAATTCACTTTTTAGCATTGTAATTTTACCTTAGCATATTTATTTTCCTACTTGCATCTTAGTTGCATTTCTACTCTATTATCTCTCGCATTAGAAAAGAAAATAAAGATATTTACATTTGCATCCGAAAAAACTTTAAGCCCCATGTGGATAATCATTCACCGTGGTGGCACAAAAATAATTTCTCAAAGATATTTATCTTTCCCCGTCAAGATTCCTTAAATAATAAAAAGATAAAAATATTTCTTGTGATCCCGTTAGAATGAGTTTTAAGTTAGGGAAGTTCTAGACAACCAAGGCCTAGAGGTTTTATCACTAACGCTAATCGGTTCCACAAGCTTTGTTGTCTATTTGAGCTTCACAGAGCATCAAGAATCATGAAGAGCTAACAGAGAGAAGGACATCCAGTCCCCCGTCGGAGTCTTTGCCCGCGACACTTGAACGCTGTCTCCAACAAAGAACTATCTACGACACTCCCGGAGGACTAGAACGTCTTCGGTGCTCGTCGGCAACATCGGCGAGACTATGTCAACATCCAGCTTGGGGAGGGCATCCCCCGTGTACCAAGCTAAGTGTTTCCAACTTATCTGTTTATGCCTTGTTAAAGTATGCTTTCTTAAAACAACTAAAAAAGATGCATAACCATAGAAACCCGTAAAAGATTTCTTTATTTATCCTTTTCTACTTTTGGAGAGCTCTTGCAATGTCTTTAAAGTGATCCCTAGAATAAACTCTATATGGAGATGATGAATAGTTGCTCTCGCCGTAATTCCTTTCAAGTACCTAGTTTTCAACCTTGCACTCTCCCGAGTTTTGGACACAACTGTTTAGATTTGAGATTTGCTCAACCCGAAACTTGTGGGTAGCAAACACTTGATCTAAGTCTAGGTGGTTGACGGGTATGATATGGGAAGGTTTTGAGTTGTCATTCCATCTTGTTCCTAGAGATACTAGAGTTCTCGAGAATTTATCTTTGAAAATATTAAATTCCTACATGATGAGTTCCTTTATGATGAGAGTTCAAATTCCTACCACGACCATATATTCATGCTTACTAGATTAGGAAAACCCATCTGTTTATATAGATCATATTGTAGGTTTGAGTGTAGACTTTATAGGCATTGAGTGTGATAATGTTGTGGACCCATAAGGAATCAGTCTTACAGTTAAAGTCAATACTATGTGCTCTCCATTGATCTATGCTACTTCGTCCCGAAGCCTAGTTTTTCGAACTGATCGGACCGGCGGTTCGATCGCTAAAAGACCGAACCAGCCTACTCCGGTCTGGTTCACTTAAAAGATCGTTCGTGCAATCGGACCGCTAAAAACCGGTGAACCGGCCGGTTTTTAATGGAATCGGTGAACCGGCCGGTTCCATATGAACCGGGGCGGTCTTTGAACCTAGCCAAAAATGCCCTCTGTGTGCTTGGGAGAAGCTTATCCGTCCAGGGATATTACTGGAAAAGTGTCTCAATGTGCTACGGAGAGGGAAAATGTCCCGTCTTTTCGTTCCTGGCGGCGGCTGGGCGACGCATCTGGCGGCGGTGCGGCAAGCACTCGCGAGCACGGCCGGCGGGTGGCTACGACGAACGCCGGTGGGGGCGGCTGCGCGCGAGCGTGCAAGCGCGGCGAGGGCCGCTGCGCAGCGAGCGGCGCCGGTCGGGGGGCCGGCCGCGCGGCGAGCAAGCGATGGCCGGGCGGTTCCTGCGGTGGCGGGGGATGCTTCTTCGGCGAGCGGCGATGGCCGGAGACTGTCAGTGCTAGACTCCACCTTCACCTTCAATTAATTTGCTTTGCACGAGCGGAGCACGCGGACGGCAAACGAGTTGCTCTGCATGAGAACATGGCACCGGTGAGGTCCACGTTGCTTTTCCATGATTGTTCATCGGTGAAGCTCGTTCTCATTAGTATGTTTAGTGCTAGAGTATATGCTATATTCTATATTAGCAATGTTCAGGTCTGGTTAATTTGTGACTGTGGCTAAGTTTAACATTTTCATTCACGTGAAAATTGATAACTTTCTTATTGTCAATTATTTAATTATATCATATATATATGCACCGGTTCAAAGTATTTGGGGCCGGTTTGATAAATTGGTTCAATTTAATTGAACCAGCGGTTCAACCGGTTTTTAACGGTTGGACCAATGAACCATCGAACCGATGGCCTCGCCGTCCGATCTCCGGTCCGTTCGAAAAACTTGGCTCGAAGCATGCACCCATTTTATATCTACTACATTCATTTTGTGCTACTTCTGTCCCTAGAAGTACCACCCACATATAGATCCATATCCACCACATATCGTGCTATCTCTACCCTGGAGATACGCACTTATGCTGCTCCTATCCTAGGAGTACGCATTCTCACTTATTGTGCTGTCTCTACCCTGGAGATACGCACCTATGTCATTCCTACCCCGGGAGTACGCATCCATCCATCCATCCACATATACATACGCCATTCATTTCACTTCATCCAGAAAAGGTTCCACTCCTATCCTGGGAGTGAACATCTAGAAATAATCATCGTCGTTCTATTTGCCTACATAAAAGCTCCAGTCATTATCATTTCAAGTTATACACTCCCGTTGCTAAAGTTTCATTTCCGGAGGATTGGTTGCTCTAAAAAAAAAAAGAAGAAAGAAAGAAAAAGAAAGAGTAGCCAAGTCCTTCCATTCAAGAAGTTTCGAGGTTTCCGAATAAAGGGAGTCATGTTATCCCCAAAGGAGCAAGTGTAAAAGTAGATATTCACCAGTTGAGTACCCCTCATAATCATTTTCTTATCATCATCATCCCATCGTCATCCTATCATCATCTTATCATCCATTCCACTTCCTCATTCACACGCACATATGACTCTATTATTATTTTAGTTCCTATTGAATCCATGTCTTAACTGTGCAATATATGCAAGTGAGTTTGAGTGTCTCCCCACCTATGAGCTCCACATAAGCCTATTAGAAAGTAGGGTGAGAGAGAGAAGGCACTTTTCATTATGCCTTAGTCCCACAAATACCACATATTCTGAGAGAAGAGAGAAGGCATACACTACTCATGCCTTGGAGCGGATCCAGAAATACCACAAATGAGAGACCTGAAAGGTTCATACAAGGAACTCTGAGTTTTATTTCAAAACTTTGCAAAAACTCCGGAATAATAGTTGATCAAAGATCGAGAAACATGGCGCTTGACTTGACTGTTCTATCTTTCAACTACTCAAGACCCAAGTGACGGTTACAAGCCCCATGGTGAAAGGTAATATGAGTAAGTTTTGAGTCAGAATAGTTCACTCTAATCAGGAGGAGAGTTCTTGTTTGAACGCATGTGTACTTGTGAGGAGTGAAAGCATTGCAGCAACTCCCGATCCATCAATGAGTCTATCTTTGCTCGGGGACGAGCAAAAGGTAAGCTTGGGGGAGTTTGTTGACGGTCGTTAAGTATCAATTTCATACCGTCAACGCAGCAAGAGAAAGGACTAATTTGAGTTCACCTCGTTAGATATAGGGGTTACACCGATGTAATTCCACGAGTTTTGGTGATTGTCTATTTCTCGGGGGGTTATCGGAAAGAGAACCAAATGAGGCCCACATGTCATGATTACATAGAGATAAAGACCGAACGGGTGAAATTGTATACTCTAGAAGACTCCGAGAAGGCGACACTGAAACTCCGAGGCCCACTGGCATTGGCCGAGTCGGCCGCCCAAGGGGGAGTCGGCCGACTCCCCACCTCAACCAATCACGTTGAGTCTCGCGGATCCCGCCTCCACCGCCTTTGAGGATGAATAATTATCGTCCATTTAGGTCGGTTTGATCCGAAGGGTCGTGGTGCATCCTAGGGGGCTATATATTTAGAGCCCCTGGCCCCTGGGTGAAACCCTAATTCATTCAAGAGTTCATTCTCTCATCTGAAGAATTCAGAGAAGCCAGAGCCACCATCTCAATTAGAGCTCTATAGTTTAGTAGCATAGCTACATAGGAATAGATCTAGAGGGAATCAAGCCTAGCTTGGAGTCCGGATCTGTCGGAGTTCTTGGTAATTCCTCTCTACATTCTTGTAATATTCATCATTGTTCGTGATACTATGAGTAGTACTTTATTCTATTCTATTCTATCAGACTTGACTTTGCTCTATTTGATTATGTTCTCAATTATATTGTTCTTAGTCTACTTTGATTATATGTTTAGCATAGTTGGACTAGAATTGTGTCTATGCATAGGATCGTATAGCGCTTGCTCATTAGATCGATGGGTGAGTGGTAAATATTGTGTAGGCGTGGTGCCTAGGCCGTATTTATCTGCGATTGCACCCTATATTCCGGATCGTGAGGTAGATCACGGGAGTGACAGTCCTGTTGAGTCCTTTGTAGCCCTTCTCCCGAGTATAGGTCTAGCAGAACAACCCTATTACATTGAAGTCATTGCTATGTCTCTAGTCTTCTCTGGTAATATCACTATGCATAGATGTAACCTTTTCCCGCCATGATTGCTAGATGTTCTTGCACTAATCATTGTATGCTTTGACTTTATAGTTAGAATAACATAGGATTATACCCTAGATCGTCCTAGTCCATGCTAGTGTTATAAGCTTAGAGTGCTAAGTTGTGATGGTTATTACTATTATTTTATGTGGCTAAATGCTCTCATTTATCTTATGTCAATTATCATTCATTCCTATATTTTATGTGACACTTACCCCGTATGAGATGATCGATACAGACAAGGTTAAGCTCTCCATTATCGCATGTGCATTGCTCATCACTCATTATCCAATGCATTCCCTTCCCAGTGGTAAAATTATAAATAACGATACCTGGATTACTCCTGGTTAAAATGCTACGATGATATATTCTGTGCGCTTGCGAAACCCTCCTTATTTCAGTTGCACTTAATAGACATCAACAGATTCCCTCGTACTCCAGTGGCTCGTTGCGAGTGCCGGAAGAAGTCTCAGCATCCACCATCGCCAGATCTTGGTCTCCTCCTCCTTGTGGCTCCTCCACCGCCTCTTTGACTGCAGCCTCTTGCTGGACCTCCGCAAGGACCTGCTGCTCGGGAACGTGGGGCGAAGTGATATCCACGTCCTCTTCCGCCTTATTGCCCGAGCGACCCGAAGGAGACGAGCTGCCAGAAGACTTGTTCTCGCCGTTGCTTTCGCTTGCGCGTCGCCGCGCCGCCGATCAAAAGGAGGCGGTTTTGGCACCGCCAGCGAAGCCAAAGAGGGCACGCAGCCTCTTCCACTCCCTCGTCCCCGCCCATCCCTAGGCGCCAGCGGAGGTCGTTGGACGACAGGGAGAACGTTCAGCGCCTCCTCCGTAGATAGAGCAGAAGAGAAGGCCGCGCCAGAGCGAGTAGTTCCCGTCGACCCACCTCCGCCGGCCGCAAGCCGACGTCTTCCGGACTTTCCCGCCCCCACGACCACCTCCGCCGGCCGGGGCGGGGACATCATCGCTTAACCGAGACCTCGGAGGTCTCCGAGGCCGCCTCGTTGCCGACCGCTTCTTAGCTCGTTTTGCTTCTCCTTCGGCGGGGGCGGCGGCCTCGGCCTCGCCCGGTACTTGATGCCAAGCGGGTCATAAACCCGATTCACCCGGTGACCCCTTCCATCTCCTCCTTCATCTTTCTCTCGCTCCTCGGCGTCCACCTTCCCGACGAGCTCCAACACCTCCGTTTCAACCACGTAACGAATCTTCTTCCGGCCTCCGCCTCGCTCGCCGGCGGAGGAGAACTCCTCCGCCCAAACAACGTGGAGGTTCGGCAAATTCAAGTCCCTCGTAAACTCATACCCCATAGCCGCGAGAAGACGACGGCCCATCCTTCGCTAGGCCCGTCCGGTCATGGTCGGCTTTCAAGGGCATGACCTTCGCGCGATACTCCGCGAACACATCCCGCCGCGCCATACACCGAGAGAGGTCACGCATCGCGTCCTCGCAAAGCCGCGACCCTTGGTCGGAAGCGGTAGTCACCTTCAGAGTATCCTTGTCCGGGAGCGGGCGAAGGTTGCCCGCCAAGTCACGCCCCTCCACGTCATCCAAACGGTAATAGAACCATTTGTTCACCAACCTTCCCACTTGTTCTTCGAGCTTGCACCGGAACCTTCGCGTTGTTCCGACGGCGGAACGTAAGAACCCCAACCGATCCGTCTTCCGTCACCGTCTTGTCGCCAACGGTCACCGTCTTCGTCTTCCTCTGCACGTGCATGCTGTGCACCATCGCGAAGCCCTCCACAGTCGGTTCCACCCCTTGCGAGTGGCACCCCCACACAAACGCGCAGAGCTTCGGGAAGCTATTGGGCGTCAGGTGATGGAACTGGACGCTGAACTTCCGCAAGGCGCCCGGCACCGTGGGTGAGGCGCCCGGAGCCCCGCTTCAAAGAAAGCTTCGAAGACCACCACCCGGTTGTTGTCGGGGTGCGGCGTCGCACACCACCGGGAGCCGTCGCCCGTCCCTCTCCCCAAACCTCGCGGCGAACCTCGCGAGATCCCCCGCCGCCACAGAGCTAGCTCCGATCTCATAAATTGGGAGGGTGCTAACGGTGCCCATAGCGTCGATCCCTTCGCCTCGATCCCTTCGCCATCAAACGACTACCTCCGCTCCCACGACAACCTCCGACTTCCGATGCCTCTCACCCCCGCACAAGTCTACAACCTCCGGTGTGAAGGAGCGAAAGTAAGCAAGTTGTGGAAGCAAGTTGCGGAAGAAAAGGCACGGCGACGGTAAAAAGCGTCACTTTCACCCACCCCGGCTATTTATAAGCCGGGGGGTTTCACCGCGGTAAAGGGCGGCACAAATCTCGAGGATCCGACGATCCGGCGGCGAAAAACGCCACAAAAACCCTAACCGTCCCGTCACCACCACGGTGGCGAAGCCCATCCCGGCCCATTAATCAATTAAACAAAGCGCAACCGGGCCCGGCTAAAAACGGGCCGCGAGCAACCGTTGGGCATCGGCGCGGAGGTGGGCCTCGCGACACGCCATCGGACCATTCCCCCTCTTTCTCAAGGGCGTTGCTCCGACCCCGCTAGCCGGGCCGAACCATCGTGGGGCTACCGTTGGGGGGATTAACCTCCGCTAGGACCCCCTACTTAGCTCCGCGGCCCGGCAAGGGCCAAGACACGCAAAAGTGCCAGCGGCCGTGGGCAACCTTCGCCGTGGTGACCACACGCACGGCGAAGGTCGCCAAGCCCGCCGACGACTCGGCGAAGGTACGGCACACCTTCGCGTTTGTGCATTTCAATTCTCTTATTGCGCAGGAATACGAGGTTTCGATGAAGTCTCACAAGACCTCCGCGAGGAGTTGGGTTTCCGAAGACCTTCGGAGCGGTTGTTCAGCACCTGCGGCGGCGAAAGACCTCCGGGCGAGCGCTCACAAGGCCGATACGGAGCGACATCGAAGACCTGACGTGTGGCAACGGCGGAGGGCGACGCGTGGAGTCCTTGAGGGCACGACACGTGGCGCTTCAGGATAGGGTTAGGAAAAGATCTTTTAGCTCTGCAATGTACAAAAGTGCCCTTGATGAGGCCCATTTGTAAGTGTAACTCGAGTTGAAACCCTAGGGTAAAAAGTCACATGACCCTTGGTATGGCCTATAAATACCAAGGGCATGGCTTGTGTAAAGGGAGAGGGCCTAAGGCATTTTTGGTCCCAATTAATGCAAGATCCCAAAGAGAATCCCATTGACTCTTAACCCACCACTTGTTTGTCTGGACCCCACATTCCCGTGCGGGAAACCTTCGCCCTCCTCCTCCGGATCCCGGCGAAGGTAGGGGCAAGAGTTTATCCCTACGATGCTAATTCCTCTTCAATCAAACGATTGTTGTAGTCTCGTATAGCCATCTAATGTTTTGCGAGGTAGTCTAAAACTACGAATGTCCCTTCCATTTTCGGCAAATATTGCTGCCAACTCATCCAACAAAAAATCCCTTGCTCTAGCATCAGGAAGCTCATAGCTAGGATCACCAATCAAATTTCTGTATTGGTATTGAATATCATCACACATTTGGCGCCACACTTTCTCAAAGAATGCATGTTCATCTGCAACTTGACAAAAAAGTATCAATGTAACAAAGAATCTTCTGAGTTGAGGTGATGTTGCCCAAGCGGTAGGTTCATCAAATGCACTGTACCATTCTAAATCATCACCAAGCAAACCTCTTGATCTGCATGCCTCTTTAAATGTTAGATGGTATCTGTGATTGTGGAATCTCAAATCTTCAAAGCTTGTACTGCCCTTAACCGTCAACAACAACATACGAAGATAATACCGTTCACTAGCAGAAGGATGTACATAATGAAGATGGCCTATTTTACCATGCTGCCTACGCCTCTTCTTCCAGGGCCTTTCTTTACTTTCCCACGGCCATCGAGAAGGAAATTGACAATAGGTCAAATTCCTAGCATCAGTATTGTACTCGTTGCAAACAAACCATTCAGTTAACATTGTTTTTCTAAGAAAATCAAGAGACAATAGTTTATCCATTCTTTGCTTGGCACTAAAAGTGACAAAATTTTCATTTGGCAAATGAACAGGCATTCTCTCAACAACAACGAATGATGCCTATGTATATCATATCCTAAAACCCTCCAACATGCATCAAATTCACAAATATAACGACAATCAAGGTATTCTCTCGATTTCATTCCCCGGTCCGAGTTTGCTCATCAAATGGTGCATCATCTCCTCGCCTAACTCTCGCATGTAAGCCTTGTCGATGCCTCTCCTTTAGTAACATACTTGAAAAGATACTTGATAAATGTTGTCTTGTTACACCACTCGACATTAATATGTGCCTCGATACTTTTTCAATAACTTTTCATTATAGGGAACAACCCATCTATTATCCATCTTCATACCACCTTTATCGATAAAGAGATCATTCGCCTCTCCTATACATGGCAAATCCCTTTGAATCTACAGTAGTTTCATCATGGTATGATTTAGGGAAAAATTTGGAACATTTCCCTTTCTTCATACAAGGACACTTAGGATTATGAGCTCCACAAGGACCATGAATCATGTGCTCAGCAACCAGAACATAGGCAAGGGATCCTTCTTTGGATCTGGAATTTCAGCAGATATATGTTTATCGATCATTGAAGGTGTCGGATTTGATGTATCCGCTGTAGTCCAAAGGATGATATGAGCATGGAACTCAACAGTATGCAAAACTGCCATGGACACAACAAACAGAAAACATGATCAACTAAATAGAACAAATATTCCACTATATGGTAACTCAAAATATAATAGCTATGTGCCTTTTTATTACCTGCACTGCACGGACCAAAAACATTTCCATCAGTAATGTCATGTAGAAGCTCTTCCAACTTCATATTAAATACTCTAACAATGACATCAGATCTATCATTTGGTCACCGACCAGCCTCAAGCATACCTTCGATTTCAACCCATTTAGGATTACACGTGAATGTGACGAAAAATCGGGGAGGCCCATATTCTCGGCATATAGCTATACCATCATGATAATTTTGTATCATGTATCGCTTACCGCCTGTGAATGAGGCTGGTAAAACAGTTAATTTACCCATATCAGCACCTTCTATTGAGCCCCTACCAACAGCATCACAAATACCTTGAATACTCTTGGTCCGAATATCTTCTTGGTTCTTCATAAGATAAGTCAACCTATTTTCATCAATACAAGCACGTGCATCAACCTTTGCCTGGCTTGACAATTGACCATAACAAAGATATGGATTTGGTTGATTTTTCTTGTAATGGAACATGTAACAAAAATAATCTTGCATTGTAACTTTTCTATATGCATTGTCTTCTGTGTCTGATAGTCCAGAATAGAGAACACCAGTTTGGAAGCCACGCTCAGCAAAAGGAAACAACAAAGGATATTGCAGCGCCATGAAAGCTGGATGCAATGCTGAAATTTGTTTGAGTTCATGTGCATGGGTCTGAACAATTATATCTCGTTTGAATGCTTCAAAGCCAAAATCACCAACAACTAACATAGCCAATTGATTAGTAGCTGGCAAATTATATTGTGGTGGATCTCCGTCACGAGGACCAACTATCTGAATGAAAAAATCCTGGTCCTCATTGCCTTGAAGTCTATCCCTGGCCATTCTAAATTGCTTAACCAAGGGATTATGGTCATCAAGCATTTTTACCAATGACTCCACTATAGCTGGATCAAAGGCTGAATCTCGCCTATCATCACGGTCTAATGCTTGAATCCTATTTTGCACTTCGTTAGCAGTATCATAGATATACAACTGTATAAACTTAGGCGGTTGACCATCAGTGGGCACCATTGCACCTAAACGATGATGAATTTGACCACATATTTTGAACACAGGAGGTCCCATTCCATCATTCAAACTACGATCAATATCTGCTCCCATAGACGTGAAGGCAAAAAGGCAATTGTACTGCCTAATATTCTTCATAAACTTGTTAGACACAGGCCCACCACCAAATCGAGCCAATGAGTTGAGAGGTTCAGGATGGGGATGAAATTCTGGTATTTTCACCTTCCCACCCTTGCAACATTTGTTGTAAATCACATGTCTAGTTCTTTGCCGAGAATGCTTGCCCACTCTTTCACCATACCAGAATACAGCATGACAATAGGAACATTCATACTCGTGTGAACCAAAATCGAGACCTCCCAGATATGACACCTTTGCAAGGCAAAGTTGAGAACAAAATAATTTAAGAAACACCCTTGCTTCAGGCCGACATAACAAAGCACATCCGCTCGTATCAGTACCTTTTAATGCAGCCACAAACTCCTCATCGAACTTACCACACTCCAATTCTGCACTCCGAATAGCTGCTGCTCCTGTATATGCAATGACCAACCTTCACTTACAACAGGTTCAGGAAAGTCCAATGTAAACAACCTTAACTGTAATATAGGTACCTCTCCAAACCATCCGGTGTTGCTGAAGCAGCCTCTTTCTTTTACGCCTTGCAGCAGATGGCTCTAAATTCCGGACAACAATGGAAGGAGCAGTCCCTGCTAAATAGGGCAACTACTTAAATATGTAACTACCTATATTATTCTTTAGATCTAAGTAGTTTAGGCAGAGCGCTGGACCATACGTACGTCCTAGGGCGCCAATGCCCGCGGTTATCCCCACAGTAGATACACCTTGGAGCGGCGACATTGCAACTATAATTTACAACCAAACGCCATAAATTGTAACACACTTATAGTTAATGAGCAAATCAAAAAAAAAAAAAGAATGTGACAGAGACATACTCTGGTTGTCATCAGATTCATCATCACCGAAGTCCATTGTTCGTAACAAGGAAACCACCCTAAACAATAGGGCAGCTACAAATCTAGAGGTCTAATGAGTGCATGAAAAGGAATAGGATGACCAAATGGTCAAAGGGACATATAATTTCCCTTCCTTCTCGTTGAATGAATATCAATGATCACCTCACATAAAGATAGCAATATTCATGAACAAAGCAAACAACACACGGCTTGAAACACAAAACACCAATTTATTGAAAACCCTCACGAATCACTCTTGATGGAAAACATGGCTCCCGATACAAACCACTAAAATTTGGAAAACAAAACTGGTACAAATTGCTGCATTGGAAGAAACAGCAAAGGTATTCTAAAACTTATTGACCTCAACAAGGAAACAAACAACACCTATGGCAATGGCTGGACCCCAAAAATGCTCATATCATGAATATGTTCATGAGAATAATTTGCCAACTCTTCCCAAGAAATGCGACCACCCTCACAGAGGCTATGAGAACAAGCCTTGCAAGATGAGTTCCTCTATTTGCAAGTGGGATAAGGCGGTCACATAATCTCCTGTACAATATGAGACGGTGGATATTGTAATCAACTACATAAAATCTGAGGATATCTTCCAGTACTGTCAAAGCCTTCAACGCAGCGGACTCGTAAGCATCATGACCTTGCAAGTCCGAAGGCGCCCAAAAAAACATAGGCTGCACACCTCGCTCTTGATTTTGCAGCGGTAAGCCAACCTCAACACCATGCAATTGACTCCCATCATCTACCACCTGTCGGATGGTAGAGACATAACGAAGATAATAGCGTTCTCCAACGACCTGTAGGAGACCTAAATACAACAAATGAAGAGGGAACATGTCTGTTGACGGTCGTTAAGTGCCAATTTTTACCGTCAACTAGACATGAGAAAGGACTAAAATATGTTCACCAACTAGATATAGGGGTTATACTGACAGAATTCCACGAGTTTTGGTGAATGTCTGTTTCAGCAGGGTGTCAGCTGAAAATACCCAAGGAAGGCCCACATGTTAGGTTTACATAGAGATAATCGGGAACCGGTGAAAATTCCATGTCTGGAAGGTTCGAGAAGGCTCGGACCAAACGGGAGCCCGAACCGGCTCGGTGGACGGTCCGCCGACTCCCCCTTGGGCGGCCGGCCCAGGGCACCTCGGCCTAATCCGGCGTCAGCCTCGCGGATCCCTGTTCCACCGCCTTTGAGGATAAATAATAATCGTCCATTTAGGTCGGTTTGATCCGAGGGCTGCGGTGCATCCTAGGGGGCTATATAAACAGGGCCCTTGGCCCCTGGAGGAGGCATCCCTTGAAACCCTAATTCATTATTTCCAGAGAGGATCAGGTGAGGGGGTCCCTTGAATGGATCTCCTCCCTAGAGCCTAGCATTCAAGATAGATAGAGAGAGTATAGGGTGGAGGTAGAGTTGGAGGAAGCCCGGCATGTCGGTGTCTCCTCTCCGGTTGTACCTGCGGGATCAAGTCTCCTAACCCGAGGCTTGGTTCTAGGATCATTCTGCAATTCAACTTCTGATACTAGTAAGTTCATTGTTATTATTGCTCTTTGGTTTACGAGTTTACTTTATTCGCTTCCGGTTGGGAATAGAGTAATCGTTCGTAGCGTAAGCGTGGTGCTTGGGCTAGGTTCACTCGTAGATGCTCCCTATCTGGCCGGAACCGTGGTAGTATCGAGGGAAATGACAATCCCTTTATTACCTTTGTAATCCACTTCCCGTCAGTAGGTAAGGTAGGTCCAAAAGTGCTAGGTTAAGCATCCTCTGTGGTGTCTTTTCTTAGGTGCTCCCATAGAGTAGTAGTTGCAAAGCTTGCCATAGGTTGGAAGGAGACTGTGGTAGTAATCCTCTCTATATCGCTCATTACCTTGTTTGTAGCTCAGCGGTTAAGTATAGGCTTGGGTTAGTCAGATGCACGTTTTCTCCTAGCGGATAAATAAATAACGATACTGGAATATCTCTCGGGTGAAGTGCTCACCGATATCCGTGCGCTTGCGGATTATTTCTCTTTGATTCTTTCGTGTGCGTATCTAGTATCAACAAGCATTTTACGGCGCCGTTGCCGGGAGAAAGACGGTCTGTTTGAGATAACCTTAAGTCATGCTTAGCCTTGTATTATACTTTTATCTTTTTGTATTTTTCTTTTGCCTTTTATTTTCTGTCCTTATAGATAACCCAAATTCCATGCCTATCTATCAATTTCTTGCACCCATGAGCACAAGCTTAGAGCCACTAGATCCCATGATTCTCACATCTAGCTATGAGCTGCGCCCATGTGTGGTTGCAATAGGTCAAAGCCAACCCTTTTCTACAGCTAGAGTCCTATCTTCTAATCAAGGAGGTAATGTACCCAAGGTCCTATCTTCTAACCATGGAGAAGGTAATGAACCCAAAGTCCTATCTTCTGATCAAGTAGGTAATGAACTTTTTGCTACACTTAGGGAATCTTTTAATCTTCCTATAAATTTAGGTTTAGACCTAGCCTTACAAGACCATGTTCTTCTTCAACATTTTTATATGGGTCTTGATAATACCACCTTTGGAGGAGTTTTCCTTTCTTTACCCTTTAGTGAAGTGAGGTTTGTCCTTATTATTAATGGACATACTCCTTGCATTAGCCTTCATGATAACATCCTAGAGGTAGAGAAGGAATCGTCCCCAAACTAGAGGAAGTTTCCATAGCCACTTTGCAAACATTCCAATCCCATGATTTGGCTATCCATCCCAAACCGGTAGTACTCCAAAATTCTCTAAGGAAAGAAGTAATTCTATCCTTAGAAATTCTTTTGATGGCGAGTGTGGGAGGAGTTTAAACTTCCCGCTTCATAAGAGATCTTTTAGTGCATACATTGTCAATCTTCTCAGGGAGAGATCTCTTAGAAAGCGTCTCACATCCAATCCCTTTGAAAGACGTTTAGAAAGACTCAAGGATGGCATGTCAAGTGATGCCATAGAAGGAGAGCGAAGCCATCTAGAATCCACACTTATGTTCTCCCCTTCTATGCCCACATCAGACATAGAATATGAACACATCTTTAAACCCATCCTTGACCCCTATGATTCATTCTATGCTCTTTCTCCTGAACCTCCCGATGATCTTAGAAGTCCATCTAGATATCCCACGCATAGGAATCATCAAGACCATATAGAGGATCGCAAAGAGCAACATCCATGGCTAGAGAGCATTAAAGACCTATGTGCTATTGCCATTGAATGGATGGATAAGGCCTTAGATGAGATCATTTCGAGAGACGATCCAAGGGGAATTTTGGACATTTATGTCGAGTCACCCTTGGAAGTGGGAGATGATGGAGGCTTCAATGAGCAAAGTAGTTACTTCTTAAACACCCCATCAAGACCTTGCTCATATGAAAAATCTCCTGATTCACTTAGTCTCTCCAACATTACCACACACGAGATCTTCAACCCCCTCATGCTCCTTGTTTCTAGAGACATTGAAAGGGTGGTTGTAGACGTATATGTTTTCCATAAACATTGCAGATCTCATCGTGCTGAATCTTGAGATAGTGCACGTAGATTGGTGTTGGAGGGGAAACCACTTCATCATATCACATCTTGAAGGTTTCCCAAGGACAAGCTTAGTGTCCTAAAACAAGCACTGTTTAGACCATGACATGATTGTTCACCTTTTCGCTGCACTATCCTTGTTAAATGAGCATAGAGTTATAATTATGAAAATGTTCCTTCGGGTATTCATCACTAACCTTTCTAGGTCCGAAGCAAAAAGATCGAAGGAATAACAAATGCAAGGAAATCTTCCAAATCCAAATTGGGAAATTCTTGAGATAAACTCACAATGGAGACAAAGAGTGAAAACAATTTCGCACAAAGGAGATAATAGCTCATTCATTGTCCAAGGAAGAATTGAGAAATTTATGGCGTTCCTATTCATGGTGAACCTGCCAAATCACCACTTCAGTGATGGAACAAAGGAGACAAGAGTGCCACAATAGCACTCACCCAAAGGAAGTGGATGAACAAGGCGACAAGCTATGAGCAACCTTGAAGACATCATAGCATTGAGCTCAAAACTCAAGCTAGGACACCAATGAGAAGCTGGGAGCAACTCACCTCATTTTGGCTAATCAAAGACCTGCTCTTGCTATTCTTGAAGACACCATCTTGCACGTCGGCAGTAAGGACAAGCATGTCATGATAGCATGCATCCTTGTGTCAACCAATCACCATCAAGGGTTGACTACCGACCTAGCCCAAGAAGACCATGAACAACTACATTTGCAAGATGATGTCCCTAGGCCATTGGAGATGAAGCACGCATACAAGTCTCTTCCTTGATCATCAAGATGGATGGTGTATCATTAACAAAGCAACTCTTCGCCATGCCACTAGAAGACAAAGACCATCAAGGAAGAACTCGAATCTACATATCCAATGAACATCAGTTAGTCAACCAAGGCTCAACAAAAATCAAGAATGGTTGACAAAGAAGATCATGCAACTGTCTGCATCCTCATATCCTGGATTGGACAGTCCAAAGGAGAGATCTTTGCTCACCGGACTTAGAATCAAGAGCCGCTCTGACAAACTTAAGAACAGAGGATAGATAATGTCTAAGAACATGGAGTTATTACAACACCCTTTGAGGGATGATTCAACACACACACTTGGCTTCCAGTGACGAGCAACAACAAGCTTGGGGGAGGAAGGCCGCTGACTCCTCTAATAATGATCCAACAATGCCCTTCCTCTTCTCAAGCCCTCGTTGCTCTGGCACACTGGTTTGCAATCCCTCTACTCGCAATTACTTCCCCTATATAAGTTTGATTGTTTTCTATAGATTTCATACACCAATCAAACTTAAGACAAAGTAAAATCAATCCTTAAGAGAAGAAGTAATGTTGAGTAAATGTTCTATGCTAATTAAAATTTTTCAACCCAACTTTTTTGTAGCATAGAATATGATCTTAGCTCTATGACAAATCTACCCTTGTTATTATATTCCTTCGGGTATGTGTTGTCCACTAATCCTCTACAGAGAAGAAACACAAGGTCTAGAAAAGACCACTAGAAGCATCTACTCTTCATCCCAGGGTGCTCCAGTGATAAAGTTGTGAACCTGCAACATGCACACTAAACAAGATGCTGCTAGCATCACAATTAAAGGTTCACTTCAAACCGTTGGAGAAGGAAAGAACATAGATGACCCCTTCCTCAAGAGATATCAACTCAAAAGGTGCAGTTCTCAAGGTCTCTACCTTTGGGATCAAATGATGCACCAAAGGATTGAACATGACAAGAAGTCCTATTCAGAGGACTTAAAACACCGAACCCTTGCCAAGGAGGTAACTTGGTAGTTATCCATATTTCCCATTTTAGTATTGCATAAGGTTTTATTTTAGCATATTTACTTTCTACGCATAATCGCCTTCTGTTGCATATTTACTTTGATGCATCCGCATTAGAGAAGAAAATAATTTTGTCTTGCTTTCCATCTAGAAAATGCTAAGCCCCATGTGAATAATTTTGTGGTGCGACAGCCCATAAAGATATCCTCTGTGGTGGCATAAAAATAAGTTTTCATCTTAGTTGCATTTTTCGTCTTCATACCATAAAATATAAAAATTGTAAAAATATTAAGATCCCGTTGAAAAGATTTTATGTTAAGAAGGTTCTAGACATCCAAGGCTTAGAGGTTTATCACTAACGCTTAATCAATTCCACAAGCTTTGTTGTCTATTTGAGCTTCACAGAACATAAAGGATCAAGGAGAGCTAACAGACAGAAGGATGTCCAGTCTCCTGTTGGAGTGCTTCCCTCAACAGTCAAACGCAGTCTTCAACAACAACTATCCACGACACTCCAGGAAGACTAGAACGTATTCACTGCCTGTCAGCTATATCCGCAGACTATGTCAACATCCAGCTTGGGGGAGAGCATCCCCCGTGTATCAAGCTAAGTGTTCCAAGTTGTCTATTTATTTATAGAGCTTTCTTAAAACAACTAAAAAAGATGCATAACCATAGAAACCCGTAAAAGATTTCCTTATTTATCCTTTTCTACTTTTGGAGAGCTCTTGCAATCTGTCTTTAAAGTGATCCCTAGAATAAACTCTATATGGAGATGATGAATAGTTGCTCTGCCGTAATTTCTTTCAAGTACCTAGTTTTCAACCTTGCACTCTCCCGAGTTTTGGACACAACTGTTTAGATTTGAGATTTGCTCTGAACCTGAAACTTGTGGGTAGCAAACACTTGATCTAAGTCTAGGTGGTTGACGGGTATGATATGGGAAGGTTTTGAGTTGCTGTCCATCTTGTTCCTAGAGATACTAGAGTTCTGGAGAATTTATCTTTGAAAATATTAAATTCCTACATGACGAGTTCCTTTATGATGAGAGTTCAAATTCCTACCACAGCCATATATTCATGCTTACTAGATTAGGAAAACCCATCTGTTTATATAGATCATATTGTAGGTTTGAGTGTAGTCTTTATAGGCATTGAGTGTGGTTATGCTGTGGACCCATAAGGAACCAGTCATACAGTTAAAGTCAATACTATGTGCTCTCCATTGATCTATGCTACTTCTGTCCTCAGAAGCCTAGTTTTTCGAACCAGACCGGACCGGCGGTTCGACCGCTAAAAGACCGAACCAGAGCCTACTCCGGTCTGGTTCACTTAAAAGATCGTTCGTGCAATCGGACCGCTAAAAACCGGTTGAACCGGCCGGTTTTTAATGGAATCGGTGAACCGGCCGGTTCCATATGAACCGGGGCGGTCTTTGAACCTAGCCAAAAATGCCCTCTGTGTGCTTGGGAGAAGCTTATCCGTCCAGGGATATTACTGGAAAAGTGTCTCAATGTGCTACGGAGAGGGAAAATGTCCCGTCTTTTCGTTCCTGGCGGCGGCTGGGCGACGCATCTGGCGGCGGTGCGGCAAGCACTCGCGAGCACGGCCGGCGGGTGGCTGCTACGACGAACGCCGGTGGGGGCGGCTGCTGCGAGCGTGCAAGCGCTGGCAGGGGGCTGCTGCTGCAGGCGAGCAGGCGCCGGTCGGGGCTGGCTGCTGCGGCGAGCAAGCGATGGCCGGGGGCAGTTCCTGCGGTGGCAGGGGGATGCTGCTGCGGCGAGCAGGCGATGGCCGGAGACTGCTGTGCTAGACTCCACCTTCACCTTCAATTAATTTGCTGCACGAGCAGAGCACGCGGACGGCAAACGAGTTGCTCTGCATGAGAACATGGCAGCTGGTGAGGTCCACTGTTGCTTTTCCATGATTGTTCATCGGTGAAGCTCGTTCTCTGTTAGTATGTTTAGTGCTAGAGTATATGCTATATTCTATATTAGCAATGTTCGTGTCCGTTAATTTGTGACTGGTGGCTAAGTTTAACATTTTCATTCACGTGAAAATCGATAACTTTCTTATTGTCAATTATTTAATTATATCATATATATATGCACCGGTTCAAAGTATTTGGGGCCGGTTTGATAAATTGGTTCAATTTAATTGAACCGGCGGTTCAACCGGTTTTTAACGGTTGGACCAATGAACCATCGAACCGATGGCCTCGCCGGTCCGATCTCCGGTCCGGTTCGAAAAACTTGGCTCGAAAGCATGCACCCATTTTATATCTACTACATTCATTTTGTGCTACTTCGTCCCTAGAAGTACCACCCACATATAGATCCATATCCACCACATATCGTGCTATCTCTACCCCGGAGATACGCACTTATGCTTGCTCCTATCCTAGGAGTACGCATTCTCCACTTATTGTCTTGTCTCTACCCGGAGATACGCACCTATCTTCGCCCTACCCCGGGAGTACGCATCCATCCATCCATCCACATATACATACGCCATTCATTTCACTTCATCCGAGAAAAGGTTCCACTCTATCCTGGGAGTGAACATCTAGAAATAATCATCGTCGTTCTATTTGCCTACATAAAAGCTCCAAATCATTATCATTTCAAGTTATACACTCCCCGTTGCTAAAGTTTCATTTCCAGAGGATTGGTTGCTCTAAAAAAAAAGAAGAAAGAAAGAAAAAGAAAGAGTAGCCAAGTCCTTCCATTCAAGAAGTTTCAAGGTTTCCGAATAAAGGGAGTCATGTTATCCCCAAAGGAAAAAGTGTAAAAGTAGATGTTCACCAGTTGAGTACCCCTCATAATCATTTTCTTATCATCATCATCCCATCGTCATCCTATCATCATCTTATCATCCATTCCACTTCCTCATTCACACGCACATATGACTCTATTATTATTTTAGTTCCTATTGAATCCATGTCTTAACTGTGCAATATATGCAAGTGAGTTTGAGTGTCTCCCCACCTATGAGCTCCACATAAGCCTATTAGAAAGTAGGGTGAGAGAGAGAAGGCACTTTTCATTATGCCTTAGTCCCACAAATACCACATATTCTGAGAGAAGAGAGAAGGCATATACTACTCATGCCTTGGAGCGGATCCAGAAATACCACAAATGAGAGACCTGAAAGGTTCATACAAGGAACTCTGAGTTTTATTTCAAAACTTTGCAAAAACTCCGGAATAATAGTTGATCAAAGATCGAGAAACATGGTGCTTGACTTGATCTGTTCTATCTTTCAACTACTCAAGACCCAAGTGACGGTTACAAGCCCCATGGTGAAAGGTAATATGAGTAAGTTTTGAGTCGAATAGTTCACTCTAATCGGGAGGAGAGTTCTTGTTTGAACGCATGTGTACTTGTGAGGAGTGAAAGCATTGCGAACTCCCGATCCATCACTGAGTCTATCTTTGCTCGGGGACGAGCAAAAGGTAAGCTTGGGGAGTTTGTTGACGGTCGTTAAGTATCAATTTCATACCGTCAACGCAGCAAGAGAAAGGACTAATTTGAGTTCACCCGTTAGATATAGGGGTTACAACGATGAGAATTCCATGAGTTTTGGTGATTGTCTATTTCTGCGGGGGTTATCGAAAGAGAACCAAATGAGGCCCACATGTCATGATTACATAGAGATAAAGACCGAACGGGTGAAATTGTATACTCTAGAAGACTCCAGAAGGCGACACCTGAAACCTGGGGCCCACCTGGCATTGGCCAGAGTCGGCCGCCCAAGGGGGGGAGTCGGCCGACTCCCCACCTCAACCAATCACGTTGAGTCTCGCGGATCCTGCCTCCACCGCCTTTGAGGATGAATAATTATCGTCCATTTAGGTCGGTTTGATCCGAAGGGCTATGGTGCATCCTAGGTGGCTATATATTCAGAGCCCCTGGCCCCTGGGTGAAACCCTAATTCATTCAAGAGTTCATTCTCTCATCCGAAGAATTCGAGAGAAGCCGAGCCACCATCTCAATTAGAGCTCTATAGTTTAGTAGCATAGCTACATAGGAATAGATCTAGAGGGAATCAAGCCTAGCTTGGAGTCCGGATCTATCGGAGTTCTTGGTAATTCCTCTCTACATTCTTGTAATATTCATCATTGTTCGTGATACTATGAGTAGTACTTTATTCTATTCTATTCTATCAGACTTGACTTTGCTCTATTTGATTATGTTCTCAATTATATTGTTCTTAGTCTACTTTGATTATATGTTTAGCATAGTTGGACTAGAATTGTGTCTATGCATAGGATCGTATAGCGCTTGCTCATTAGATCGATGGGTGAGTGGTAAATATTGTGTAGGCGTGGTGCCTAGGCCGTATTTATCTGCGATTGCACCCTATATTCCGGATCGTGAGGTAGATCGCGGAGTGATAAATGTTGAGTCCTTTGTAGCCCTTCTCCCGAGTATAGGTCTAGCGTAACAACCCTATTACATTGAAGTCATTGCTATGTCTCTAGTCTTCTGGTAATATCACTATGCATAGATGTAACCTTTTCCCGCCATGATTGCTAGATGTTCTTGCACTAATCATTGTATGCTTTGACTTTATAGTTAGAATAACATAGGATTATACCCTAGATCGTCCTAGTCCATGCTAGTGTTATAAGCTTAGAGTGCTAAGTTGTGATGGTTATTACTATTATTTTATGTGGCTAAATGCTCTCATTTATCTTATGTCAATTATCATTCATTCCTATATTTTATGTGACACTTACCCCGTATGAGATGATCGATACGGACAAGGTTAAGCTCTCCATTATCGCATGTGCATTGCTCATCACTCATTATCCAAGTGCATTCCCTTCCCGGTGGTAAAATTATAAATAACGATACCCGGATTACTCCCGGTTAAAATGCTACGATGATATATTCGTAGGCGCTTGCGAAACCCTCCTTATTTCAGTTGCACTTAATAGACATCAACAGATTCCCTCGTACTCCAGCGGCTCGTTGCGAGTGCCGGAAGAAGTCTCAGCATCCACCATCGCCAGATCTTGGTCTCCTCCTCCTTGTGGCTCCTCCACCGCCTCTTTGACTGCAGCCTCTTGCTGGACCTCCGCAAGGACCTGCTGCTCGGGAACGTGGGGCGAAGTGATATCCACGTCTTCTTCCGCCTTATTGCCCGAGCGACCCGAAGGAGACGAGCTGCCAGAAGACTTGTTCTCGCTGTTGCTGCTGCTGCTGCTGCTGACAGTCAAAACTGGAGGCGGTTTTGGCACCGCCAGCGAAGCCAAAGAGGGCACGCAGCCTCTTCCACTCCCTCGTCCCTGCCCACCCCTAGGCGCCAGCGGAGGTCGTTGGACGACAGGGAGAACGTTCAGCGCCTCCTCCGTAGATAGAGCAGAAGAGAAGGCCGCGCCAGAGCGAGTAGTTCCCGTCGACCCACCTCCGCGGCCGCAAGCCGACGTCTTCCGGACTTTCCCGCCCCCACGACCACCTCCGCCGGCCGGGGCGGGGACATCATCGCTAACCGAGACCTCGGAGGTCTCCGAGGCCGCCTCTATTGCCGACCGCTTCTTAGCTCGTTTTTGCTTCTCCTTCGCTGGGGCAGCAGCCTCAGCCTCGCCCCGGTACTTGATGCCAAGCAGGTCATAAACCCGATTCACCCGGGTGACCGCTTCCATCTCCTCCTTCATCTTTCTCTGCTCCTCGGCGTCCACCTTCCCGACGAGCTCCAACACCTCCGTTTCAACCACAGAACGAATCTTCTTCACAGCCTCCGCCTCGCTCGCAGCGGAGGAGAACTCCTCCGCCCAAACAGCGTGGAGGTTCGGCAAATTCAAGTCCCTCAGAAACTCATACCCCATAGCCGCAGAAGACGACGGCCCATCCTTCGCTAGGCCCGTCCAGTCATGGTCGGCTTTCAAGGGCATGACCTTCGCGCAGTGATACTCCGCGAACACATCCCGCTGCGCCATACACCGAGAGAGGTCACGCATCGCGTCCTCGCAAAGCCGCGACCCTTGGTCGGAAGCGGTAGTCACCTTCAGAGTATCCTTGTCCGGGAGCGGGCGAAGGTTGCCCGCCAAGTCACGCCCCTCCACGTCATCCAAACGGTAATAGAACCATTTGTTCAGCCAACCTTCCCACTTGTTCTTCTGAGCTTGCACCGGAACCTTCGCGTTGTTCCGACGGCGGAACGTAAGAACCCCAAACTGACTGTCTTCCGTCACCGTCTTGTCGCCAACGGTCACTGTCTTCGTCTTCCTCTGCACGTGCATGCTGTGCACCATCGCGAAGCCCTCCACAGTCGGTTCCACCCCTTGCGAGTGGCACCCCCACACAAACGCGCAGAGCTTCGGGAAGCTATTGGGCGTCGGAGGTGATGGAACCGGGCGCCGAACTTCCGCAAGTGCGCCCGGCACCACGGGTGAGGCAAACCGGAGCCCCGCTTCAAAGAAAGCTTCAAGACCACCACTGGTTGTTGTCGGGTGCGGCGTCGGCACACCACCGGAGCCGTCGCCTGTCCCTCTCCGGCCAACCTCGCGGCGAACCTCGCGAGATCCCCGCCGCCACGAGCTAGCTCCGATCTCATAAACGGGAGGGTGCTAACGGTGCCCATAGCGTCGGTCCCCTTCGCCTCGATCCTTCGCCATCAAACGACTACCTCCGCTCCCACGGACAACCTCCGACTTCCTGATGCCTCTCACCCCCGCACAAGTCTACAACCTCCGGGTGTGAAGGAGCGAAAGTAAGCAAGTTGTGGAAGCAAGTTGCGGAAGAAAAGGCACGGCAGCAGGTAAAAAGCGTCACTTTCACCCACCCCAGCTATTTATAAGCCGGGGGGGTTTCACCGCGGTAAAGGGCGGCACAAATCTCGAGGATCCGACGATCCAGCGGCGAGAAAAACGCCACAAAAACCCTAACCGTCCCGTCACCACCACAGTGGCGAAGCCCATCCCGGCCCATTAATCAATTAAACAAAGCGCAACTGGGCCCAGCTAAAAACGGGCCGCGAGCAACCGTTGGGCATCGCTGCGGAGGTGGGCCTCAGGCGACACGCCATCGGACCATTCCCCCTCTTTTCTCAAGGGCGTTGCTCCGACCCCGCTAGCCGGGCCGAACCATCGTGGGGCTACTGTTGGGGGGATTAACCTCCGCTAGGACCCCCCTACTTAGCTCCGCGGCCCGGGCAAGGGCCAAGACACGCAAAAGTGCCAAGCAGCCGTGGGCAACCTTCGCCGTGGTGACCACACGCACGCGAAGGTCGCCAAGCCCGCTTCGGCGACTCGCGAAGGTACGGCACACCTTCGCATTTGTGCATTTCAATTCTCTTATTGCGCAGAATACGAGGTTTCGATGAAGTCTCACAAGACCTCCGCGAGGAGTTGGGTTTCCGAAGACCTTCGGAGCGGTTGTTCGGCACTGCGGCGAAAGACCTCCGGGCGAGCGCTCACAAGGCCGATACGGAGCGACATCGAAGACCCGACGTGTGGCAACGGCGGAGGGCGACGCGTGGAGTCCTTGAGGGCACGACACGTGGCGCTTCGGATAGGGTTAGGAAAAGATCTTTTAGCTCTGCAATGTACAAAAGTGCCCTTGATGAGGCCCATTTGTAAGTGTAACTCGAGTTGAAACCCTAGGGTAAAAAGTCACATGACCCTTGGTATGGCCTATAAATACCAAGGGCATGGCTTGTGTAAAGGGAGAGGGCCTAAGGCATTTTTGGTCCCAATTAATGCAAGATCCCAAAGAGAATCCCATTGACTCTTAACCCACCACTGTTTGTCTGGACCCCACATTCCTGTCTGGGAAACCTTCGCCCTCCTCCTCCGGATCCCGGCGAAGGTAGGGGGGCAAGAGTTTATCCCTACAGTATGCTAATTCCTCTTCAATCAAACGATTGTTGTAGTCTGTATAGCCATCTAATGTTTTGCGAGGTAGTCTAAAACTACGAATGTCCCTTCCATTTTCGGCAAATATTGCTGCCAACTCATCCAACAAAAAATCCCTTGCTCTAGCATCAGGAAGCTCATAGCTAGGATCACCAATCAAATTTCTGTATTGGTATTGAATATCATCACACATTTGGCGCCACACTTTCTCAAAGAATGCATGTTCATCTGCAACTTGACAAAAAAGTATCAATGTAACAAAGAATCTTCTGAGTTGAGGTGATGTTGCCCAAGCGAAGGGTTCATCAAATGCACTTGTACCATTCTAAATCATCACCAAGCAAACCTCTTGATCTCGCATGCCTCTTTAAATGTTAGATGGTATCTCGTGATTGTGGAATCTCAAATCTTCGAAGCTTGTACGCCCTTAACCGTCAACAACAACATACGAAGATAATACCGTTCACCGCGAAGGATGTACATAATGAAGATGGCCTATTTTACCATGCTGCCTACGCCTCTTCTTCCAGGGCCTTTCTTTACTTTCCCACGGCCATCGAGAAGGAAATTGACAATAGGTCAAATTCCTAGCATCAGTATTGTACTCGTTGCAAACAAACCATTCAGTTAACATTGTTTTTCTAAGAAAATCAAGAGACAATAGTTTATCCATTCTTTGCTTGGCACTAAAAGTGACAAAATTTTCATTTGGCAAATGAACAGGCATTCTCTCAACAGCTGAATGATGCCTATGTATATCATATCCTAAAACCCTCCAACATGCATCAAATTCACAAATATAACGACAATCAAGGTATTCTCTGATTTCATTCCTGGTCTGAGTTTGCTCATCAAATGGTGCATCATCTCCTCGCCTAACTCTCTGCAAGTAAGCCTTGCTGCAGTCTGCTCCTTTAGTAACATACTTGAAAAGATACTTGATAAATGTTGTCTTGTTACACCACTCGACATTAATATGTGCCTGATACTTTTTCAATAACTTTTCATTATAGGGAACAACCCATCTATTATCCATCCTCATACCACCTTTATCGATAAAGAGATCATTCGGCCTCTCCTATACATGGCAAATCCCTTTGAATCTACAAGGTAGTTTCATCATGGTATGATTTAGGGAAAAATTTGGAACATTTCCCTTTCTTCATACAAGGACACTTAGGATTATGAGCTCCACAAGGACCATGAATCATGTGCTCAGCAACCAGAACATAGGCCAAGGGATCCTTCTTTGGATCTGGAATTTCAGCGAGATATATGTTTATCGATCATTGAAGGTGTCGGATTTGATGTATCCGCTTGTAGTCCAAAGGATGATATGAGCATGGAACTCAACGGTATGCAAAACGCCATGGACACAACAAAACGAAAAACATGATCAACTAAATAGAACAAATATTCCACTATATGGTAACTCAAAATATAATAGCTATGTGCCTTTTTATTACACCGCACCGCACGGACCAAAAACATTTCCATCAGTAATGTCATGTAGAAGCTCTTCCAACTTCATATTAAATACTCTAACAATGACATCAGATCTATCATTTGGTCACTGACCAGCCTCAAGCATACCTTCAGTGATTTCAACCCATTTAGGATTACACGTGAATGTGACGAAAAAATCAGGAGGCCCATATTCTCGGCATATAGCTATACCATCATGATAATTTTGTATCATGTATCGCTTACCTTCTGTGAATGAGGCTGGTAAAACAGTTAATTTACCCATATCAGCACCTTCTATTGAGCCCCTACCAACAGCATCACAAATACCTTGAATACTCTTGGTCCGAATATCTTCTTGGTTCTTCATAAGATAAGTCAACCTATTTTCATCAATACAAGCACGTGCATCAACCTTTGCCTGGCTTGACAATTGACCATAACAAAGATATGGATTTGGTTGATTTTTCTTGTAATGGAACATGTAACAAAAATAATCTTGCATTGTAACTTTTCTATATGCATTGTCTTCGTCGTGTCGATAGTCCGGAATAGAGAACACCCGGTTGGAAGCCACGCTCGGCAAAAAGGAAACAACAAAGGATATTGCAGCGCCATGAAAGCTGGATGCAATGCTGAAATTTGTTTGAGTTCATGTGCATGGGTCTGAACAATTATATCTCGTTTGAATGCTTGAGCCAAAATCACCAACAACTAACATAGCCAATTGATTAGTAGCTGGCAAATTATATTGTGGTGGATCTCCGTCACGAGGACCAACTATCTGAATGAAAAAATCCTGGTCCTCATTGCCTTGAAGTCTATCCCTGGCCATTCTAAATTGCTTAACCAAGGGATT
Source organism: Themeda triandra (assembly GCA_018135685.1). Lineage (NCBI taxonomy): Eukaryota > Viridiplantae > Streptophyta > Magnoliopsida > Poales > Poaceae > Themeda > Themeda triandra. The sequence goes on along the minus strand of JAENPR010000160.1, from coordinate 905,332 downwards.
ATGGTCATCAAGCATTTTTACCAATGACTCCACTATAGCTGGATCAAAGGCTGAATCTCGCCTATCATCACGGTCTAATGCTTGAATCCTATTTTGCACTTCGTTAGCAGTATCATAGATATACAACTGTATAAACTTAGGCGGTTGGCCATCAGTGGGCACCATTGCACCTAAACGATGATGAATTTGACCACATATTTTGAACACAGGGGGTCCCATTCCATCATTCAAACTACGATCAATATCTGCTCCCATAGACGTGAAGGCAAAAAGGCAATTGTACTGCCTAATATTCTTCATAAACTTGTTAGACACAGGCCCACCACCAAATCGAGCCAATGAGTTGAGAGGTTCAGGATGGGGATGAAATTCTGGTATTTTCACCTTCCCACCCTTGCAACATTTGTTGTAAATCACATGTCCAGTTCTTTGCCTAGAATGCTTGCCCACTCTTTCACCATACCAAAATAAAGCATGGCAAAAGGAACATTCATACTCAGGTGAACCAAAATCAGACCTCCCAGGATATGACACTGCAGCAGCAAAGTTGAGAACAAAATAATTTAAGAAACACCCTTGCTTCAGAACTGACATAACAAAGCACATCCGCTCGTATCAGTACCTTTTAATGCAGCCACAAACTCCTCATCGAACTTACCACACTCCAATTCTGCACTCCGAATAGCTGCTGCTCCTGTATATGCAATGACCAACCTTCACTTACAACAGGTTCAGGAAAGTCCAATGTAAACAACCTTAACTGTAATATAGGTACCTCTCCAAACCATCCGGTGTTCTTTGAAGCGACCTCTTTCTTTTACGCCTTACGGCGAGATGGCTCTAAATTCCGGACAACAATGGAAGGAGTTGAGCCACTGCTAAATAGGGCAACTACTTAAATATGTAACTACCTATATTATTCTTTAGATCTAAGTAGTTTAGGCAGAGCGCTGGACCATACGTACGTCCTAGGGCGCCAATGCCCGCGGTTATCCCCACAGTAGATACACCTTGGAGCGGCGACATTGCAACTATAATTTACAACCAAACGCCATAAATTGTAACACACTTATAGTTAATGAGCAAATCAAAAAAAAAGAATGTGACGAGAGACATACTCGGTTGTCATCGATTCATCATCACCGAAGTCCATTGTTCGTAACAAGGAAACCACCCTAAACAATAGGGCAGCTACAAATCTAGAGGTCTAATGAGTGCATGAAAAGGAATAGGATGACCAAATGGTCAAAGGGACATATAATTTCCCTTCCTTCTCGTTGAATGAATATCAATGATCACCTCACATAAAGATAGCAATATTCATGAACAAAGCAAACAACACAGCTTGAAACACAAAACACCAATTTATTGAAAACCCTCACGAATCACTCTTGATGGAAAACATGGCTCCCGATACAAACCACTAAAATTTGGAAAACAAAACTGGTACAAATTGCTGCATTGGAAGAAACAGCAAAGGTATTCTAAAACTTATTGACCTCAACAAGGAAACAAACAACACCTATGGCAATGGCTGGACCCCAAAAATGCTCATATCATGAATATGTTCATGAGAATAATTTGCCAACTCTTCCCAAGAAATGCGACCACCCTCACAGGCTATGAGAACAAGCCTTGCAAGATGAGTTCCTCTATTTGCAAGTGGGATAAGGCGGTCACATAATCTCCTGTACAATATGAGACGGTGGATATTGTAATCAACTACATAAAATCTGAGGATATCTTCCAGTACTGTCAAAGCCTTCAACGCAGCGGACTCGTAAGCATCATGACCTTGCAAGTCCGAAGGCGCCTGTTGACATTTCTAACGCCACTCAGTGTTAGGTTGTCATCCCCAACATGGCGCCAAAAATGCTGGTACTAAATAATGCAACTGCTACTAGAAATAAATATGGGATCCGCAAGCGCACGAGATAATACCGATGTAGCATTTTAACCGGGAGTATCCAGGTATCGTTATTTATATTTTTACCACTTTGGAAAGGGAATGCACTTTGGATAATGAGTGATGAGCAATGCACATGCTTTGTAATGGAGAGCTTAACCTTGTCGTATCGATCATCTCATACGGGGTAAGTGTCACATAAAATATAGGAATGAATGATAAATGACATAAGATAAATGAGAGCAATTAGCCACATAAAATAATAGTAATAAGCCATCTCAACTTAGCACTCTAAGCTTATAACACTAGCATGGACTAGGATGATCTAGGGTATAATCCTATGTTATTCTAACTATAAGGTCAAAGCATACAATGATTAGTGCAAGAACATCTAGCAATCATGGCGGGAAAAGGTTACATCTATGCATAGTGATATTACCGGAGAAGACAAGAGACATAGCAATGACTTCAATGTAATAGGTTGTTCTACTAAGACCTACCAACGGGGATGGAATACAAAGGACTCAACGGCTGACACTTCCGCGATCTACCACACGACCCGGCCAATAGGGTGCAATCGCAGATAAATACGGTCTAAGCACCACGCCTACACAATATTTACCACTCACCCATCGATCTAATGAGTAAGCGCTATACGATCCTATGCATAAACATAATTCTAGTCCAACTATGCTAAACATATAATCAAAGTAAACTAAGAACAATATAATTGAGAATATAATCAAATAGAGCAAAGTCAAGTATGATATAATAGAATAGAATAAAGTACTACTCATAGTATCACGAACAATGATGAATATTACAAGAATGTAGAGGGGAATTACCAAGAACTCCGACAGATCCGGACTCCAAGCTAGGCTTGATTCCCTCTAGATCTATTCCTATGTAGCTATGCTACTAAACTATGGAGCTCTAATTGAGATGGTGGCTCTGGCTTCTCTGAATTCTGATGAGAGAATGAACTCTTGAATGAATTAGCTTAGGGTTTCACCCAGGGGCCAGGGGCTCTGAATATATAGCCCCCTAGGATGAACCACGGCCCTCGGATCAAACCGACCTAAATGGACGATAATTATTCATCCTCAAAGGCGGTGGAGGCGGGATCCACGAGACTCCACCTGATTGGTGGAGGTGGGGAGTCGGCCGACTCCCCTGGTCGGCCGACCCACCACAATGCCAGTGGGTCCCCGCTTCCAGTGTTGCCTTCTCGGAGTCTTCTAGATTATACAATTTTACCCGTTCGGTCTTTATCTCTATGTAATCATGACATGTGGGCCTCCTTTGGTTCTCTTTCGATAACCCCCTGCGAAAATAAACAATCACCAAAACTCGTGGAATTAAATCGTGTAACCCCTATATCTAACGGTGAACTCATATTAGTCCTTTCTCTTGCTGCGTTGATGGTATAAAATTGATACTTAACGACCGTCAACAAACTCCCCCAAGCTTACCTTTTGCTCGTCCCTGAGCAAAGATAGACTCAGTGATGGATCAGGAGTTGCTATAATACTTTCACTCCTCACAAGTACACATGCGTTCAAACAAGAACTCTCCTTCGGATTAGAGTGAACTATCCTGACTCAAAACTCACTCATATTACCTTTCACCATGGGGCTTGTAACCGTCACTTGGGTCTTGAGTAGTTGAAAGATAGAACGGTCAAGTCAAGCGCCATGTTTCTCGCTCTTTGATCAACTATTATCCCGGAGTTTTTGCAAGGTTTTGAAATAAAACTCGAGTTCCTTGTATGAACCTTTCGATCTCTCATTTGTGGTATTTCGGATCCTCTCCAAGGCATGAGTAGTGTATGCCTTCTCTCTTCTCTCAGAATATGTGGTATTTATGGAATTAAGGCATAGTGGAAAGTGCCTTCTCTCTCACCCTACTTTCTAATAGGCTTATGTGGAGCTCATAGGTGGGGAGACACTCAAACTCACTTGCATATATTGCACAGTTAAGACATGGATCCAATAGGAACTAAAATAATAATAAAGTCATATGTGCATGTGAATGAGGAAATGGAATGGATGAAAAGATGATAGGATGATGGTGATAAGGAAATGATTATGAGGGGTACTCAACTGGTGAACATCTACTTCTACACTTGCTCCTTCGGGGATAACATGACTCCCTTTATTCGAAAACCTTCAAACTTCTTAAATGGAAAGACTTGGCTACTCTTTCTTTTCTTTTTTTTTTTTTTTTCTTTTTTTTTTTTTTTCTTTTTTTTAGAGCAACCAATCCTCTGGAAACAAAACTTTAGCACGGGGATTCATATAACTTGAAATGATAATAACTGGAGCTTTTATGTAGGCAAATAGAACGGCGATGATTATGTCTAGACGTTCACTCCCAGAATAGGAGTAGAACCTTTTCTGGATGATGTGAAATGAATGGCGTATGTATATGTGGATGGATGAATGGATGGATGCGTACTCCCGGTGTAGGAGCGGCATAGGTGCGTGCCTCCCGGGGTAGAGACGACACGGTAAGTGGAGAATGCGTACTCCTAGGGTAGGAGCAGCATAAGTGCGTATCTCCAGGGTAGAGATAGCACAATATGTGGTGGATATGGATCTATATGTGGGTGGTACTTCAAGGAACAGTAGCACGGAGAATGAATGTAGTATTTATAAAATGGGTGCATGCTTCGAGACGAAGTAGCATAGATCAATGGATGGAGAGCACATAGTATTGACTTTAACTGCATGACTAATTCCTTATGGGTCCACGGATAACCACACTCAATGCCTATAAAGTCTACACTCAAACCTACAATATGATCTATATAAACGATGGGTTTTCCTAATCTAGTAAGCATGAATATATGGCTGTGGTAGGAATTTGAACTCTCATCATAAAAGAACTCATCATGCAATAATTTAAGATTTTCAAAGATAAATTCTCCGAACTCTAGTATCTCTAGGAACAAGATGGACAACTGACTCAAAACCTTCCCATATCATACCCGTCAACCACCTAGACTTAGATCAAGTGTTTGCTACCCACAAGTTTCGGGTTCGAGCAAATCTCAAATCTAAACAGTTGTGTCTAAAACTCGGGAGAGTGCAAGGTCGAAAACTAGGTACTTGAAAGGAATTACGGCGGAGAGCAACTATTCATCATCTCCATGTAGAGTTTATTCTAGGGATCACTTTTAAAGGCAGTTGCAAGAGCTCTCCAAAAGTAGAAAAGATAAATAAGGAAATCTTTAAAGGGTTTCTATGGTTATGCAACTTTTTTAGTTGTTTTAATCAAAGCACATTCTAAAAAAGCATAAATAGATAAGTTGGAAACACTTAGCTTGGTACACGGGGATGCTCTCCCCAAGGCTGGATGTTGACATAGTCTGCGATGTTGGCGACGGGCATCGAAGGCGTTCTAGTCCTCCGGGGAGTGTCGTAGATAGTTGCTTTGTTGGAGACGACATTCAATTTTCCGCGGGCAGTACTCGACGGGGACTGGATGTCCTTCGCACTGTTAGCTCTTCGTGATCCTTGATGTTCTATGAAGCTCAAATAGACAACAAAGCTTGTGAAACGATTAAGCGTTAGTGATAAAACCTCTGGCCTTGGTTGTCTAGAACTTTCTTAACTTAGACTTGTTCTAACGGGATCACAAGAAATATTTTTATCTTTTTATTATTTAAGGAATGCGGGACGGGAAATAAATATGCTTTGAGAAATTATTTTTGTGCCACCACGGTGAATGATTATTCACATGGGGCTTGACGATTTTTGGATGCGAATGCACAACATCTTTATTTTCTTTTCTAATGCGAGATGGTAAAGATGCAACTAAGATGCAAATAGGAAAACAAATATGCTAAGGTAAAAATGCAATCTTTGGAAAGTAATTGATGATAAATACCAAGTTACCTCTTGGCGCGGCGTTCGGTGGTTTTAAGTCCTCCGAACGGGACTTGTAATGTTCGCTCATTTTCAAGGGGCGCATTGGTGGCGCCTCGGATGATGTCGCCTCGTGTGTAGGAATTGATTCTGATTTTGCTTTTACCTTCCACACCTTCTTCGTTGGAGAGGGTGACCTTGAGGAGGAAGCTTCTTGGGGCACTTGTTTCTCTTCTGGTAGCACCTCTTCTTCTTTTACAATGTTCTTCTCTTCTGGGTACCGATCTTCATATCTTGACACTTCTCCCTCATAGTCAGCCCATCCATCTGTAGTGATGTTCTTCTTGTTACGCGACGGGTACGCTGCCTTCTCCTTGCTCTGTTCTTCTTGGGCTCCTCGGTGATTATATAATTATTATTGAAGTAGCGGCGTACCTTCTCGGTGGGAAAGTGGAAGTGAATCTCTCTCTGTCCCAATATAGATGATAGCTCGTGGTGTTCGGGAATGGTCTTCCTAGGATGATTGGAGGATCGTAGTCATCTCCCATGTCAATGACTAGGAAGTACGTAGGGACATAATGGTCATCTATCTGGATGAGGACATCCTTCACTTCTCCTTCGACGAAGCGGAATGTCGATCCGCCATCCGCATTGTGCATAGGTAGGCTCCAAAGGCATAGTGCCATATAGATACTCATAAGTTACTTTGGCCATAATGTTGACGCCCGATCCGGTGTCACGAGGCGGCTTTATTGAAAGAGCTTCATGATGGAGCATTGAATGGTTGGGACACACGGGTCATCCTTCTTGATCGGACGTGGGGACTGAGTAAGTGGTCATGCTCCTTGTGGACTGCGGTGACCATCCTTCTTGTCTCTGTCTTCTTGGTCTTCTTATTCTTGTTTTTGCTCTTCTTAGCCGGACTCTTCTTCTTCTCCTTCTTCCATTTTGATGAGGGTGTCTTTGGGGAGCTGGACACTCGTTCTTGAAGAAGAAGGTTTCTCGCTTGCCCTTGATGTTGAAGATGATCTTGGCGGTGTTGGCATACATGATGGCTCCGGTGTTCAAGAATGGTCGTCCTAAAATGATAGGGGACCTTTCATCACTTTTTGTATCCACTATCACGAAGTCTGCTGGAACATATGAGTTGCCCACTCGTACACATATATCTTCTAGTACTCCCAAAGGAACACGGAGTGACTGATCTGCAAGCTGCAAGCACATGGTTGTGTATGCTAAGGGGCATCTGAATAGCTTCTCATATATCACTCTTGGCATGATGTTGATGCTTGCACCGAAGTCACAGATTGCCTCATTAAAGTTAGTACTTCCAATGGAGATCGGAATGACTGGTCTCCCTGGATCGCCCTTCTTGATTGGCGAGTTGAGTCAATCCATGACCCCTTCGATGGATCACTTCGGCTATCTTCTACATTGAATATATCAACAAGATTTGCAGTCTCGAGCTCTTCGGGTTGTCTGCCGGTTTACCTTGACCGGTGGAGGGAGCAAGGTTGACAAGGCTGTTGTACCTGCGACTCAAGTATCTTGTTGAAGCGAAGTGACTCTTGATGGCATTGGAAAAGCCATCCATTACATTCTTGAGTGTCTCTAGGACCTTGTCATTTGATGTCGGCTTCTTGGGCAGATTGTCCATCATCTTGCCTTGATTCGGCACTAACTCTCTCAAAGGCGGTGGTTGTAATTATTGTAGGAGGAGTTGTTACCTTGATAGTTGCACGAATAATTGCACGAGTAGTTAGGCCTCTGCTGCTGATTCCAACCTTGATTCTGCGGGACGATAGTAATTATTGTTGTTGTTGTTGAGGTAGTTCACGTCCTCCTTCGGCTACGGGCGGTTGGCACTGTGTGCCCGCCTCTCCACACTCTTCACATGTCATGCGAGCATCATGTATATGCATGACTTCTTTCTTCTCTCGTGGCTCTCTCATCGAGCCTCTTCATTAGCAGATCCATTTTGGCGACAACATGTCTACCTCCTTCAGTGGTGCATTCCTCCTCCTCTCTTGCGGGTCTCGAGTTCTTTCTTCACTCCAACCTTGGTTGGATGCCATCTTCTCCACAAGAGGGGGTGTGGCTTGAGGAATAGTGAGTGATAAGAATGCACCTCCAGCGACATCCATCGTCTCACGTGTGCTGTTGCTTTGAGCCCATGATAGAATGTCTGCATGAGCAGCCAATTCTCCATGCCATGATGAGGACACTCGAGGATGTAATCTTGAAAGCGCTCCCAAGCTTCGGGACAGTCTCATCATGATGTTCTTTGAAAGCTTGATATCTTCCCACGAAGAGCATTTGTCTTGCCCATTGGGAAGAACTTCGCCAAGAAATTGGTGGAACATAGTGCCCACGTAGGATTCTTCTCCTTATTGGCGTAGAACCCCTTGCTTTGCTCTCCCCAAGAGTGAGAATGGGAAGAGGCGAAGTAGTATAGCATCTCTGGGGACATCCTTAATAGTGAATGTGCTACAAATCTCCAGAAAGTGTTGGAGATGAGCACTAGCATCTTCATGGGCCTTCCCACAACTGGCTTGCTTGCACCATGTTGATTAGCGCAGCTTGAGCTCAAAGCTCCTTCAATGTCCGGCAATGGTCCAGTCGAATGTTATCCGTAGTAGGGAGGCGAGAACTCGCGGAGTGACTTGTTCGCCATGGCTTCAAACGCTGGTGTCAAGTCTCGAACGAAAGGTCGACTTTACGCTTCGACAAACTTCCAAGTTGAGTTGATGATGATGCTTTAGTGGTCTTCTTCAACTTGCTTCCCGGCCTTCCCGAATAAAGCTTCGGATCGTCAATATAGTTATCGGAAGAGTAGTCTTGATTACCACCGCATAAAATACAAAAGTAGACAAAACAAGGGTAATCTGTAGAGATGGGTTAGTATGAAAAAGACTACTCGATCACATTATCTAGTGCAATGCTTGCTCATTATCCATTGGCTTTCAACCTTGCCAACAGCGGCGCCAAAAATGCTTGTTGACATTTCTAACGCCACTCGGTGTTAGGTTGTCATCCCCAACATGGCGCCAAAAATGCTTTAGGTACTAAATAATGCAAGCGCTACTAGAAATAAATATGGGATCCGCAAGCGCCTGATAATACCGATGTAGCATTTTAACCGGGGAGTATCCGGGTATCGTTATTTATATTTTTACCACAGGAAGGGAATGCCTTTGGATAATGAGTGATGAGCAATGCACATGCTAATGGAGAGCTTAACCTTGTCCAGTATCGATCATCTCATACGGGGTAAGTGTCACATAAAATATAGGAATGAATGATAAATGACATAAGATAAATGAGAGCAATTAGCCACATAAAATAATAGTAATAAGCCATCTCAACTTAGCACTCTAAGCTTATAACACTAGCATGGACTAGGATGATCTAGGGTATAATCCTATGTTATTCTAACTATAAGGTCAAAGCATACAATGATTAGTGCAAGAACATCTAGCAATCATGGCGGGAAAAGGTTACATCTATGCATAGTGATATTACCGAGAGAAGACAAGAGACATAGCAATGACTTCAATGTAATAGGTTGTTCTACTAAGACCTACCAACGGGGATGGAATACAAAGGACTCAGCAGACTATCACTTCGATCTACCACACGACCGGCCAATAGGGTGCAATCGCGAGATAAATACGGTCTAAGCACCACGCCTACACAATATTTACCACTCACCCATCGATCTAATGAGTAAGCGCTATACGATCCTATGCATAAACATAATTCTAGTCCAACTATGCTAAACATATAATCAAAGTAAACTAAGAACAATATAATTGAGAATATAATCAAATAGAGCAAAGTCAAGTATGATATAATAGAATAGAATAAAGTACTACTCATAGTATCACGAACAATGATGAATATTACAAGAATGTAGAGGGGAATTACCAAGAACTCCGACAGATCCGGACTCCAAGCTAGGCTTGATTCCCTCTAGATCTATTCCTATGTAGCTATGCTACTAAACTATGGAGCTCTAATTGAGATGGTGGCTCTGGCTTCTCGAATTCGATGAGAGAATGAACTCTTGAATGAATTAGCTTAGGGTTTCACCCGAGGGGCGGGGGCTCGAATATATAGCCCCTAGGATGAACCACGGCCCTCGGATCAAACCGACCTAAATGGACGATAATTATTCATCCTCAAAGGCGGTGGAGGCGGGATCCACGAGACTCCACGATTGGTGGAGGTGGGGAGTCGGCCGACTCCCACTGGGGTCGGCCGACCCACCACAATGCCGGTGGGTCCCGCTTCCCGGTGTTGCCTTCTCGAGTCTTCTAGATTATACAATTTTACCCGTTCGGTCTTTATCTCTATGTAATCATGACATGTGGGCCTCCTTTGGTTCTCTTTCTGATAACCCCCTGCAGAAATAAACAATCACCAAAACTCGTGGATTTCTGTCAGTGTAACCCCTATATCTAACAGGTGAACTTGATATTAGTCCTTTCTCTTGCTGCGTTGACGGTATAAAATTGATACTTAACGACCGTCAACAGCGCCCAAAAAAACATAGGCTGCACACCTCGCTCTTGATTTTGCAGCGGTAAGCCAACCTCAACACCATGCAATTGACTCCCATCATCTACCACCTGTCGGATGGTAGAGACATAACGAACAATAGCGTTCTCCAACGACACTGTAGGAGACCTAAATACAACAAATGAAGAGGGAACATGTCCGGTGACGGTCGTTAAGTGCCAATTTTTACCGTCAACTAGACATGAGAAAGGACTAAAATATGTTCACCAACTAGATATAGGGGTTATCTTGACGGAATTCCACGAGTTTTGGTGAATGTACATTTTGAGGTGTCGGTGAAAATACCCAAGGAAGGCCCACATGTTAGGTTTACATAGAGATAATCGGGAACCGTGAAAATTCATGTCTGGAAGGTTCGAGAAGGCTGGACCAAACGGGAGCCCGAACCGGCTCGGTGGAGAGTCGGCCGACTCCCCTGGGCTGCCGGCCGGGCACCTCGGCCCGACAGCGTCAGCCTCGCGGATCCCTGTTCCACCGCCTTTGAGGATAAATAATAATCGTCCATTTAGGTCGGTTTGATCCGAGGGCTGCTGTGCATCCTAGGGGGCTATATAAACGGGGCCCTTGGCCCAGGAGGAGGCATCCTTGAAACCCTAATTCATTATTTCCCGAGAGGATCGAGGTGAGGGGGTCCCTTGAATGGATCTCCTCCCTAGAGCCTAGCATTCAAGATAGATAGAGAGAGTATAGGGTGGAGGTAGAGTTGGAGGAAGCCCGGCATGTCGGTGTCTCCTCTCCGGTTGTACTGCGGGATCAAGTCTCCTAACCCGAGGCTTGGTTCTAGGATCATTACGCAATTCAACTTCGATACTAGTAAGTTCATTGTTATTATTGCTCTTTGGTTTACGAGTTTACTTTATTCGCTTCCGGTTGGGAATAGAGTAATCGTTCGTAAGCGCGTGGTGCTTGGGCTAGGTTCACTCGTAGATGCTCCCTATCCGGCCGGAACCGTGGTAGTATCGAGGAAATGACAATCCCTTTATTACCTTTGTAATCCACTTCCGTCGGTAGGTAAGGTAGGTCCAAAAGTGCTAGGTTAAGCATCCTCTGTGGTGTCTTTTCTTAGGTGCTCCCATAGAGTAGTAGTTGCAAAGCTTGCCATAGGTTGGAAGGAGGCTGTGGTAGTAATCCTCTCTATATCGCTCATTACCTTGTTTGTAGCTCGGCGGTTAAGTATAGGCTTGGGTTAGTCGGATGCACGTTTTCTCCTAGCGGATAAATAAATAACGATACTCCGAAATATCTCCGGGTGAAGTGCTCACCGATATCCGTGCGCTTGCGGATTATTTCTCTTTGATTCTTTCGTGTGCGTATCTAGTATCAACAAGCATTTACGGCGCCGTTGCCGGGAAAGACGGTCTGCTGAGATAACCTTAAGTCATGCTTAGCCTTGTATTATACTTTTATCTTTTTGTATTTTTCTTTTGCCTTTTATTTTCTGTCCTTATAGATAACCCAAATTCCATGCCTATCTATCAATTTCTTGCACCCATGAGCACAAGCTTAGAGCCACTAGATCCCATGATTCTCACATCTAGCTATGAGCCGCGCCATGTGTGGTTGCAATAGGTCAAAGCCAACCCTTTTCTACAGCTAGAGTCCTATCTTCTAATCAAGGAGGTAATGTACCCAAGGTCCTATCTTCTAACCATGGAGAAGGTAATGAACCCAAAGTCCTATCTTCTGATCAAGTAGGTAATGAACTTTTTGCTACACTTAGGGAATCTTTTAATCTTCCTATAAATTTAGGTTTAGACCTAGCCTTACAAGACCATGTTCTTCTTCAACATTTTTATATGGGTCTTGATAATACCACCTTTGGAGGAGTTTTCCTTTCTTTACCCTTTAGTGAAGTGAGGTTTGTCCTTATTATTAATGGACATACTCCTTGCATTAGCCTTCATGATAACATCCTAGAGGTAGAGAAGGAATCGTCCCCCAAACTAGAGGAAGTTTCCATAGCCACTTTGCAAACATTCCAATCCCATGATTTGGCTATCCATCCCAAACCAGTAGTACTCCAAAATTCTCTAAGGAAAGAAGTAATTCTATCCTTAGAAATTCTTTTTGATGGCGAGTGTGGGAGGAGTTTAAACTTCCCGCTTCATAAGAGATCTTTTAGTGCATACATTGTCAATCTTCTCAGGGAGAGATCTCTTAGAAAGCGTCTCACATCCAATCCCTTTGAAAGACGTTTAGAAAGACTCAAGGATGGCATGTCAAGTGATGCCATAGAAGGAGAGCGAAGCCATCTAGAATCCACACTTATGTTCTCCCCTTCTATGCCCACATCGACATAGAATATGAACACATCTTTAAACCCATCCTTGACCCCTATGATTCATTCTATGCTCTTTCTCCTGAACCTCCCGATGATCTTAGAAGTCCATCTAGATATCCCACGCATAGGAATCATCAAGACCATATAGAGGATCGCAAAGAGCAACATCCATGGCTAGAGAGCATTAAAGACCTATGTGCTATTGCCATTGAATGGATGGATAAGGCCTTAGATGAGATCATTTCGAGAGACGATCCAAGGGGAATTTTGGACATTTATGTCGAGTCACCCTTGGAAGTGGGAGATGATGGAGGCTTCAATGAGCAAAGTAGTTACTTCTTAAACACCCCATCAAGACCTTGCTCATATGAAAAATCTCCTGATTCACTTAGTCTCTCCAACATTACCACACACGAGATCTTCAACCCCCTCATGCTCCTTGTTTCTAGAGACATTGAAAGGGTGGTTGTAGACGTATATGTTTTCCATAAACATTGCGAGATCTCATCGTCTTGAATCTTGAGATAGTGCACGTAGATTGGTGTTGGAGGGGAAACCACTTCATCATATCACATCTTGAAGGTTTCCCAAGGACAAGCTTAGTGTCCTAAAACAAGCACCTTTAGACCATGACATGATTGTTCACCTTTTCGTTGCACTATCCTTGTTAAATGAGCATAGAGTTATAATTATGAAAATGTTCCTTCGGGTATTCATCACTAACCTTTCTAGGTCCGAAGCAAAAAGATCGAAGGAATAACAAATGCAAGGAAATCTTCCAAATCCAAATTGGGAAATTCTTGAGATAAACTCACAATGGAGACAAAGAGTGAAAACAATTTCGCACAAAGGAGATAATAGCTCATTCATTGTCCAAGGAAGAATTGAGAAATTTATGGCGTTCCTATTCATGGTGAACTCCGGCCAAATCACCACTTCGGTGATGGAACAAAGGAGACAAGAGTGCCACAATAGCACTCACCCAAAGGAAGTGGATGAACAAGGCGACAAGCTATGAGCAACCTTGAAGACATCATAGCATTGAGCTCAAAACTCAAGCTAGGACACCAATGAGAAGCCTGGGAGCAACTCACCTCATTTTGGCTAATCAAAGACCTGCTCTTGCTATTCTTGAAGACACCATCTTGCACGTCGGCAGTAAGGACAAGCATGTCATGATAGCATGCATCCTTGTGTCAACCAATCACCATCAAGGGTTGACTACCGACCTAGCCCAAGAAGACCATGAACAACTACATTTGCAAGATGATGTCCCTAGGCCATTGGAGATGAAGCCTGCATACAAGTCTCTTCCTTGATCATCAAGATGGATGGTGTATCATTAACAGCAACTCTTCGCCATGCCACTAGAAGACAAAGACCATCAAGGAAGAACTCGAATCTACATATCCAATGAACATCAGTTAGTCAACCAAGGCTCAACAAAAATCAAGAATGGTTGACAAAGAAGATCATGCAACTGTCTGCATCCTCATATCCTGGATTGGACAGTCCAAAGGAGAGATCTTTGCTCACCGGACTTAGAATCAAGAGCCGCTCTGACAAACTTAAGAACAGAGGATAGACAATGTCTAAGAACATGGAGTTATTACAACACCCTTTGAGGGATGATTCAACACACACACTTGGCTTCCAAAGGACGAGCAACAACAAGCTTGGGGGAGGAAGGCCGACTCCTCTAATAATGATCCAACAATGCCCTTCCTCTTCTCAAGCCCTCGTTGCTCGGCACACCGGTTTGCAATCCCTCTACTCGCAATTATTCCCCTATATAAGTTTGATTGTTTTCTATAGATTTCATACACCAATCAAACTTAAGACAAAGTAAAATCAATCCTTAAGAGAAGAAGTAATGTTGAGTAAATGTTCTATGCTAATTAAAATTTTTCAACCCAACTTTTTGTAGCATAGAATATGATCTTAGCTCTATGACAAATCTACCCTTGTTATTATATTCCTTCGGGTATGTGTTGTCCACTAATCCTCTGAGAGAAGAAACACAAGGTCTAGAAAAGACCACTAGAAGCATCTACTCTTCATCCCAGGGTGCTCCAAAGTGATAAAGTTGTGAACCCGCAACATGCACACTAAACAAGATGCTGCTAGCATCACAATTAAAGGTTCACTTCAAACCGTTGGAGAAGGAAAGAACATAGATGACCCTTCCTCAAGAGATATCAACTCAAAAGGTGCAGTTCTCAAGGTCTCTACCTTTGGGATCAAATGATGCACCAAAGGATTGAACATGACAAGAAGTCCTATTCAGAGGACTTAAAACACCGAACCCTTGCCAAGGAGGTAACTTGGTAGTTATCCATATTTCCCATTTTAGTATTGCATAAGGTTTTATTTTAGCATATTTACTTTCTGCATAATCAGTTCCTGTTGCATATTTACTTTGATGCATCTGCATTAGAGAAGAAAATAATTTTGTCTTGCTTTCCATCTAGAAAATGCTAAGCCCCATGTGAATAATTTTGTGGTGCGACAGCCCATAAAGATATCCTCTGTGGTGGCATAAAAATAAGTTTTCATCTTAGTTGCATTTTTCTGTCTTCATACCATAAAATATAAAAATTGTAAAAATATTAAGATCCCGTTGAAAAGATTTTATGTTAAGAAGGTTCTAGACATCCAAGGCTTAGAGGTTTATCACTAACGCTTAATCAATTCCACAAGCTTTGTTGTCTATTTGAGCTTCACAGAACATAAAGGATCAAGGAGAGCTAAAGACGTAAGGAT
Organism: Themeda triandra; assembly: GCA_018135685.1. Taxonomy (NCBI): domain Eukaryota; kingdom Viridiplantae; phylum Streptophyta; class Magnoliopsida; order Poales; family Poaceae; genus Themeda; species Themeda triandra. Next base: position 889,932 of record JAENPR010000160.1, on the reverse strand, counting down.
GTCCAGTCTCTGGTGGAGTGCTTCCTCAACAGTCAAACGCAGTCTTCAACAACAACTATCCACGACACTCCAGGAAGACTAGAACGTATTCACTGCCTGTCAGCTATATCCGCAGACTATGTCAACATCCAGCTTGGGGGAGAGCATCCCCCGTGTATCAAGCTAAGTGTTCCAACTTGTCTATTTATTTATAGAGCTTTGTTAAAACAACTAAAAAATGCATAACCTTAGAAACCCAGAAAGATTTCCTTATTTATCTTTTCTACTTTTTGGAGAGCTCTTATTAATCTGTCTTTAAGTAATCCCTGGAATAAGCTCTTATATGGAAATGATGAATAGTTGCTCTGCCGTAATTCCTTTCAAGTACCTAGTTTTCAACCTTGCACTCTCCCGAGTTTTGGACACAACTGTTTAGATTTGAGATTTACTCTGAACCTGAAACTTGTGGGTAGCGAATGCTTGATCTAAGTCTAGGTAGTTGACGGATATGATATGGGAAAGTTTTGAGCTGATGTCCATCTTGTTCCTAGAGATACTAGAGTTCTGGAGAATTTATCTGTGAAAATATTAAATTCCTGCATGATGAGTTCCTGTATGACGAGAGTTCAAAATTCCTACCACAGCCATACATTCATGCTTGCTAGATTAGGAAAACCCACCTATTTATATAGATCATATTGTAGGCTTGAGTGTAGTCTTTATAGGCATTGAGTGTGGTTATGCTTGTGGACCCATAAGGAACCAGTCATGCGGTTAAAAGTCAATACTATGTGCTCTCCATCCATTGATCTATGCTACTTCGTCCTCGAAGCATGCACCCATTTTATAAATACTACATTCATTCTGTGCTACTTCTGTCCTTAGAAGTACCACCTACATATAGATCTACATCCACCACATATTGTGCTATCTCTACCCTGGAGATACGCACCTATGCTGCTCCTACCTTGGGAGTATGCATTCCCCCACATATTGTGCTGTCTCTACCCTGGAGATACGCGCTTATGCTGCTCCTACCCTGGGTGTATGCATCCATCCATCCATCCACAAAATACATACGCCACTCATTTCACTTCATCCAGAAAAGGTTCTACTCCTATCCTGGGAGTGAACATCTAGAAATAATCATCGCCGTTCCATTTGCCTACATAAAAGCTCCAAATCATTATCATTTCAAGTTATACACTCCCCTTGCTAAAGTTTCGTTTTCACAGATTGGTTGCTCAAAAAAAAAAGAAAAAAAAAAGAAGAAGAAAAAAAAGAGAAAGAAAGAAAGAAAGAAAGAAAGAAAGAGTAGCCAAGTCCTTCCCTTCAAGAAGTTTCAAAGTTTCCGAATAAAGGGAGTCATGTTATCCCCAAAGGAGTAAGTGTAGAAGTAGATGTTCACCAAGTGATCACCCCTCAAAATCATTTCCTTATCATTATCATCTTATCATCCATTCCATTCCCTCATTCACATGCACATATGACTTTATTATTATTTTAGTTCCTATTGGATCCATGGTTTAACTGTGCAATATATGCAAGTGAGTTTGAGTGTCTCCCCACCTATGAGCTCCACATAAGCCTATTAGAAAGTAGGGTGAAAGGCAACCTCACTATGCCTTAATTCCAAAAATACAACATATTCTGAGAGTAGAGAGAAGGCATACGCTACACACATGCCTTGGAGAGGATCCAGAAATACCACAAATGAGAGACTTGAAAGGGTCATACAAGGAAACTCTGAGTTTTATTTGAGAATCTTGCAAAAACTCCGGAATAATAGTTGATCAAGGAGCGAGAAACATAGCGCTTGACTTGACTGTTCTGTCTTTCAACTGCTCAAGACCCAAGTGATGGCTACAAGCCCCATGGTGAAAGGTAATATGAGTAAGTTTTGAGTCAGAATAGTTCACTCTAATCCGAAGGAGAGTTCTTGTTTGAACGCATGTGTACTTTTGAGGCGTGAAAACATTGTAGCAACTCCTGATCCATCACTGAGTTTATCTTTGCTCAGAGACGAGCAAAAGGTAAGCTTGGGGAACAATAGCGTTCTCCAACGACCTGTAGGAGACCTAAATACAACAAATGAAGAGGGAACATGTCTGTTGACGGTCGTTAAGTGCCAATTTTTAACGTCAACTAGACATGAGAAAGGACTAAAATATGTTCATCAACTAGATATAGGGGTTATACTTGACGTAATTCCACTAGTTTTGGTGAATGTCTGTTTTCTGCAGGGGTGTCACCAAAATACCCAAGGAAGGCCCACATGTCGGGTTTACATAGAGATAATCGGGAACCGGTGAAAATTCTGTAACTGGAAGGTTCGAGAAGGCTCTGGACCAAACGGGAGCCCGAACCGCTCGGTGGAGAGTCGGCCGACTCCCCCCAGGCGGCCGACCGGGCACCTCAGCCAATCAGGCGTCGGCCTCGCGGATCCCTATTCCATCGCCTTTGAGGATGAATAATAATCGTCCATTTAGGTCGGTTTGATCCGAGGGGCTGCGGTGCATCCTAGGGGGCTATATAAACAGGCCCTGGCCCCCCGGAGGAGGCATCCCTTGAAACCCTAATTCATTATTTCCGAGAGGATCGGGTGAGGGGATCCCTTGAATGGATCTCCTCCCTAGAGCCTAGCATTCAAGATAGATAGAGAGAGTATAGGGTGGAGGTAGAGTTGGAGGAAGCCCGGCATGTCGGTGTCTCCTCTCCGGTTGTACTGCGGGATCAAGTCTCCTAACCCGAGGCTTGGTTCTAGGATCATTCTGCAATTCAACTTCTGATACTAGTAAGTTCATTGTTATTATTGCTCTTTGGTTTACGAGTTTACTTTATTCGCTTCCGGTTGGGAATAGAGTAATCGTTCGTAGCGTAAGCGTGGTGCTTGGGCTAGGTTCACTCGTAGATGCTCCCTATCTGGCCGGAACCGTGGTAGTATCGAGGGAAGTGACAATCCCTTTGTTACCTTTGTAATCCACTTCCCGTCAGTAGGTAAGGTAGGTCCAAAAGTGCTAGGTTAAGCATCCTCTGTGGTGTCTTTTCTTAGGTGCTCCCATAGAGTAGTAGTTGCAAAGCTTGCCATAGGTTGGAAGGAGACTGTGGTAGTAATCCTCTCTATATCGCTCATTACCTTGTTTGTAGCTCAGCAGTTAAGTATAGGCTTGGGTAAGTCAGATGCACGTTTTCTCCTAGCGAATAAATAAATAACGATACTTTGGAATATCTCCCGGGTGAAGTGCTCCCCGATATCCGTGCGCTTGCGGATTATTTCTCTTTGATTCTTTCGTGTGCGTATCTAGTATCAACAATGTCCACCCCAATACACTTAGCCTGCCCCTCCCTGAAACCGCCTATCGCCTCACCGTCTCCCAAGACCCGTCGGCGTTAACAAAACTATATCAAAGATCCGCCCTACCATAGCTAACCAACCTACCCCGCCCCAAGCTAAACCCGACGCAATCCATCCCTCTAAGAACGTCTACCATTTATAAATAAATACACCACCCAACAAACAAAAAACATAAATCGTGCACCGTATACATTACAACAAAGTTGCAGTCAATTAAAATTTAGTGCACATAGAAAGGCGTACCTGAATAAGCAGCAGCCTAAACACAGCAGCACCACGAAGAGCCGAATGGACCACCTAAGCCTCCAACGCGCAGCACGGACACCTGCAAGAAAGAAATTTGAGCAAACCATTAAGACAAACACACAGAACACACATCCAAAGCCTAAAACTACGAACCAATCCAATTGCTATACGACTGCAACACATCCTAGCAAAGATTCACCAGGCAAACACCGGAAGCAGAAAAAAGGACAACCAGAATTTCAGAAAGAAGAGGAAAACAGCAAGGGAACCCAAAGAAGAGGCAAAAAAAAAATGAACAACATAACAGCCACCTCACATGAAAATAGGAATCCCACAAAAGCTTAAGCAAGCACACCCAGGAAACCAACACAGGCAGCAACCTGTATCAGAATCAAGAACACCTAGACGCACAGATCCAAACCACATCGAGACTAACCGTAGACAAAGAAGAACAAGAAATAGCCGAACGGAAACCGAATACAAAGATCACTACCAGGAGCAGAACTAACTAAAATCGAAAGCCGCGGTCACCTTGGACGACCGAACGACAACCGACGACAGAACCGCGCCGAGGCGAACCGAAACCCGACCGCCTCCCCTCCACCAGCACAACCAGCAACCTCCGATGCCGCAAACTTTACCAGCAAACAGCACGCAACCCACCGCCCAGATCCACCACCCAAGGGATGAACCGCGCCGAGGCGAACCGAACTCGACCGCCTCCCTCCACCAAGATAACCAAGAACCTTCGACGCCGCAAACTTCACCAAAGAACAAACACGCAACCCGCCGCCCGGATCCACCACCCAAGGCACAAGAGAGCCCTAACCTAGAGATCCGAATGGGAAGGAAGAACCGGACGAAACCCGCACCGCGTAGCTTACGTACGAAACCTTCCATGGAGCGGTGGAGGTATCGATAAGCGGCGGCCGCAAGCAACAAGAGGAGAAAGCAAACAGGCGAAGCAACCAAGGCGCTAAAGGCAACCCAACAAAAAAAAAAGCTAGGTCACGGGCCGCCACCCCCCACAGAGAGGAACCCACAGCGTCAGCGATAGAGCGAAGCGGAGAATCCGGAGCCACGCAGAAGCAGGAAGCCAGCTTCCAACAACATCCACCACCGAGAACAGATTCCCAATCACAGCCATCGATTCAACAATCCAATGCGAGAAACTTTTTTGGGCGACGTGGCCTTGCGGCCCGGCCGAGGAGCCGTCCGGGCTTATATAGTCTTAATTGGAGAAGTCTTGTTCAAATTTGATCAAATTTTTGAGGGGATGTCGGTCCAAATTTTCCGAAATTCGTTCAATTTAGAAAGCTCCATTTTTTTAGAAAATGAATCCCAGAACCTTACACAATCCTATCAATAACAAAATAACTTCTCTTTTCAACCCAACAATCTTATATTTTTCTTTATTGTTTCAACTCAACCCATTCTAACCCACAAACTAATAGAACCAAGGCAAAATTTGCCCCTCAGGACACAGAAAGTGGCGTGCTGTTGCCACAAGACACCAAAAGTCGATCACTTTGCTAAAACACACAATCTTGACTTTCAAATTTACCAGAACACACCGAGCCTCATATTTTAATATTTTCAGCCTATCCGGGAGAGAGAGAAAGCGAGGGAATGGACTATTTTGTCCTTGGCTCGAGTTGCACGGGAGGAAGAAGGCCACCTGGGGAGAAAGCTCGGGTCACCATCCGAACTGTGGGGGACGCGCGACCACGGGTAGGGAGAGGGCCGGATGCTTCACAACCGCACAAGAAGGGTTAGAGCCACGCCGTCGTCGGCCGCGGGGGCACCGCGCATCGTCGGGCGGAGGAGGGGGCGCTGTATCATCCTGGATGTTAATCATTCATTAACTCTGCAAATCATGAGCATAATCATATCATTAGCATATAATCATCATCTTGACATGATTGCTTGATGCTTGTCTGCATTCTCTTTGACTTAGTCTATAAGTGTGATTGTTGGCTTGAACTGGAAGTAGTAGCTACGTCGCTTATCTCGAGTCGGACCTTTAATAACGATCGTAGAGGAGAGTATTTCGAGAAAACTTTATGTTTTGACTTTTTCATGAAAATGCCTAGAAGGTGCTCAAAACGAGTGACGAAGTCGTTATGATTAATGACGTCGGCAGATTGGCATGCCGCGTTCTCTGATTTCCGTGAAACAACTTTAGTTGGCCCAAATAGGAAAAACATAGCTAACCCGTTGGGGCACAGCATGTCAAAAGTTGGGATCAATTCGGTCGAGTTTGGTCACCCAATTCCAAGAAAACCCGAGCCTAGGTCGATCGTCGTTAGAGTGTTGGCATTGCCAAGTTGAGACTCGATTATCTCCTAAACCATAGGCCAAATGACTAAAGTGTCTAAATGAAAAAGATAGTGTGACGTATGGGCTTCGATCTTCCTTTTGAGCCCATGTCGAGATTCAGCCCAGAAGGGGCCCAAATCGGACTCCCACCGAGCCCATCTTCACGCCCGTGACTTGCTCGACGAAATGACGACGTGGCCTCGTGCATGCTTGCCACCGCCACGGCCACGCGCCGCCATCGCCTTGCCGCCCCCGCCACGCGCCTCTGGCGTCCTGAAGGTGGACGGCGCCCACCTGACCGTCCTCATTCACTCTCCCACTCTCTCCCTCTCCTCCGCTCTCTCTCCCTCGCTCTTCTTCGGCAGCGCAGCAACGCCGCCGCCCGCCCGCCATAGCGCCGCCGCGAGAGCTCGCACCGCGCCATCCCCTCGCTCCAGCGCCATTGCAGCCACTAGAAGCTCCGCCTTCGCCTCGCATCTGCTAAGCTCGCGCGCGCGCTACCTGGCGGCGGTGCCGTGTCGCCCGCCGGTGCCGCAGCGCAACCGTTCGCCGCACCGACGAGCGCCGTCGGCCTGCGTGGCCACGTCGCCCCGGGCCGCCTCCGCCCACACTAGACCCACCATCGGGTGCGCGGTGCTCCCCTGGAGTCTCGCCGCCGGTCTCCTGGGTCCGGGGAAGGCCACAGCGGCCGGGACCGTGAGGGCCGCCGCCTCCTATGTTCCCCACCGCGAGAAGGACTTCGTCCTAGAATTCGACTAAGGGTAGGGGTACCTGTGCAAAAATGCTAGACACAGGAAACTACAGATCTGTCCTTGCGTGAATATAGGGAATCTCGGGGACCTTTGTGCAAAGTGTTTGTCCTATTCGGATTTAGGGAAACAGATTTCCAGAAATTCATTTATACCTTTAGAAATTCATATAGAGAGCTAGGAATGTCCAAATTGAGTGATTCAACTTGCATTATTTTTCTTATTGGATGAACTATGGATAGAAAATAGGATATGCCATGTTTACTGTGCTTTTGTATTGAGTTTAGAATTAATTAGTGAAATGCCTTTAATCTTTGGAAATGCCTAGTAAATCATAGGATGCTCTGAAAAATGTGGTTCTTGCTTGGTTAGTCTTGTATTGCCATGCTCTATCCATGATAAATATATCATGCATGCTTTCTGTGGGAAAAATTGGAGTTGTAGCTCAAGTGCATGCATGGCTAGTTTCATAAGATAATTCATAAATGATTTATAGAGGCCTAGTTTAGGTTTAATACTTTTTGTAGGCTTATTATATGCCCTAATGTAGCTTTGCATGTGCTTAGATTCATGATAGAAGCAAGTTGGTAGTGCAAAGTATTTATAGGTCTTTGGTTAAGTGCTGCCATGTCATTTTTGCATAGGCCAGTAGGGTCATCCAATTGGGGTGAAATTTGGACGATACACTGGCATTGCCATGTGTTATCCACTGTAATTTCTATGGGATTTTATGATGTGTTTAGCTATGGGTTGCTGTTCAACCCATAGGTGGTTAATTTGGAGTCGATTCCAAGTTGCCATGCCTAACCTATTGATAGGTTGGTATTCTTGGAAACTTGTATTTATATGATTGGTTTGTAATTAGTATATGGTTCTACTGTTAAAATTTGGTGGTCATTGGATGATTAGTTCAGGAGATATGGCTCTAGCAACTTGGTTAAAAGGGCTGTTTGGCTGCTGTTGGGTCAGCACCAGTTCTGGTGTTGCCTGTTTTAGAACTAGTTAAGTTAGGAATCATGTCTTGGTGTATTGAGATGAATGATGGGAAATTTAGTAAGCTTTCCAGATTGTCCTCTTTCATGTTCATAGGGTTTATAGATCTACAGTTATGATTTTATTACTGGACTGCCAATTATATGTCTATAATTGGTAGTGAAGCTCGATTGTGTGAGGTTGTGTATAGGACTTGATGATGATGACTTGTAGTGATTCGGATATGTATGATTTATTGTTATTGAAGTGTGTCTTGATGATTGAGTTAGGATGGTTATGCCTAGATTTATGTCTTTGGCTTTCGGCTTGTTTACTAGTGAGAAGTGTAGCAGATTAAATAGGTTATTCGCCTATGAACATCTATCATCCTTGATCGTTCATGATCAAGCATGTACCGATGAACACACACTCATGCATATGCATACGCATCATTCCAGGATCACGTGTAGAACATTCGTCGTGAAGTCGAGGATCCAGAAGGACAAGTCGCGAACGGAGATCCGCACGCGAAGTGATCGAGAACCAGGAACTCGACGTGGAGTAGTAGAGTACCTGGAGCTCCAACCCGATCTTCTGACTAAGGCAAGCCCCGGAGCATCCCTCCTACGGTTTGCAAATGTTTTACCTTGCGTCCTTTTATTCTTTATGATGTATTAAGTTATAGGCGTTGATTGGAACCTTAGTTGCATCAGGACTACCTTGCCACCAGAACTATCCTACTTTAAGTACAGGATCGACTACATGCATAGGCCTGCTCTAATAATCGGTAGAAGCCGGATGATCGACCAACGTCCGCAATGATAGGTGGTTACTACCCCTTTTGGATTGAGGATAGTGAGATGTTGGATATGAAAATAACCATGAGGCCTTCTAAATCACCTCTTAAAGAAATATGGCTTTGTACGTCCTCGATCATGTTGAATGCCGCCTCACAGATAGCTGGAAGGGCTCGAGTGCCCAACCGCGAAGCCAAGAATCTACTTGGGTCGGGTTTCAACTTCCATGTATCCATGCCGCGATGGGGGTGGGTGTAACAAGGTGCCGGTTTGTGAGTCCTTAAGATGGGGCGGTGTCATTTGATGGGCACGCTTACCCGTTGGCTGCCGGGAGTTTCCTTGGTCATGGTGATGAGTTGTTGATCCCGCGTATTTTCCCGAGTAGATCATGGTGACCGTCACTCGCTCCGGCCGCCGAGTGTGGTTTTTGTGAGGAATACCCCCCCGAGTAGTAATCGATTATAATCGCCATCATTCCCCGAACAGTGAATACTTGATCGAGACAAATGCGCACGGTCGCAAATAATATCTCTTGTGCGAGTTGGTTATGTTCACTCATGTTGGTTTAATGATTACTCAATCAATGCGGATACTTAATGTTGATTGCTTCTACATAAAAATGTGAGTAGTTGCGGGTGCTAATGTAGTAATGGCAGGTTCTACTTAATTGGATAAGCTAGAGGGTCCTTTTGTCACTAAATGATTATTAATAAGCTCATCTTTTGGCAAACAAAGGAGTCGACTACCCCACTATAAAGCCTGGCATCCACCAAAGAGTCTTTATTTTCTTTTAGTCGGGTAAGTCTTCTTGAGTATAAAGTACTCGAGGTGCAATTCCCAATGTTGTTTGTTGTAGGTTGAAGAACTACCACGGTGGTGACCCTATGGACTTATATCCCACTATGGGAGGAATAGAATTCGGGCAAGTCAACTCTTATATCTTATCCTCATGCTTTTGAAGGAGTCGACCACGAGATGGCACTATATTTAAATATTTAGGTGTGAGTGTATTTGCAAAGATTATTCTCTTCCGTTTCTTTGAAAATCCCGAGTTGAAAAATATAATATTTGTAATCATCGGTGTATTTATAAAGTTGTAAAAAGTAACTTAAGTGAATGGCAACCGCTGAACTTTGTGATCCGGGTGTGACTTTGAGAATCTTCGAGATCTTTCGGGATTTCACGGACTACCGGGGCCGGTATAATTAATGCGGTTTACTACTTAAGTTGCCACGGTGGCTTGATTAGTGAACGGTAATTATATTAGTTGGTCGGTTACGGCACATTACGCGCCGCCACAGTGCTTAGAGAGGGCGTGGGTCGCGGAGAGGCCACGCTGCTGCTGCTCGATGATGAGGGCGTGCACACCTGACAGCATGATTGCGCTCTCTGCGACGCTACTGCGGATGCGATTGCCGTTGTTGTCGACGCGTCTCCAGATCCAATATGGGTTGGACCTTGGTGATGACAACGTCATTGGGACGCCGGTGACGAGCACAATCGTGGGCGGCAGCGCCACTGCAGACGTGGCCACGAGGTCGGTGGTGAAGACGTTGCACGTACGCACGATCTTCTTCTCCTTGTTCGCGAGACGGCGATCCAGTTCGGCAATCTCGTTGTCGATGTTGGCGGTGGCGTTGTTGGCGGCATTCAGATCGGATCCGACCTGAACCTTGTTCTCGTGTTGTAGGAAAACTTTTTGAATTCCTGAACTACACCTGTGAGTAGGGTGCAGATGTCGTTGCAGATCTCGTCGACGTTCAAGGCGGTGGTGGCGACCATGGATCGTAGTTGGCTCCATATACCAGATGTAACAAGTGTAACCCTAGGGCCGCAGTGGGCGGTACTTTTGGCGTAGTAGGCGGTGATCGACGGCGACCGGCGGCAGAGCCGCGGCCTGACAACAGTGTGGAGGCAGCGGCACAGTGGCGGCGTGGCGTGAAGGTGGCCCGACGGCTAGGGTTTCGAGAAGAGAGAGAGCTAGAGAGTCGATGAGCTGAATAAAGTGCCTTGCGGCTACTTCGTTATTGATTCAATCTCGATTACATTGCGATGTATTTAGAGTCCGGGATTTTTTAGCCCCTAAGCGATCTAAAACCCAAACCAACGCGGCGTGCAAGCAGTGGCGCGAGCCCTTGTCAAGCCCGGCCATATGGGCCTATCGCCCATTTACTTGTTATAAAATCCTTGTTGAAAAGCCGAAAGTATAATGATTGAATTATAATCAATTCATGTAGTTATTAGTCTTCCAAACACGCCCTCGTGAGGTAAGAATATTGATAAATATTATTCATATTACAGAGTCAACAATCGGATTTGGGACTCTTAGAAGTTAGGGTTAGCCACGGAGGGCTCCACCGAGGCGCCGCCACCGACGTTTTGTGCTCCCGCCGGCGAGGTCGCCAGTTCCTTCCGCCTCCGGCGGCCCTTGGGGCCTCGGATGTGCGAGGAACCGTGTGACCTTGACCGGCGGTGTAGATTAGGTTCCTTTTCTAGGGTTCGGGTTTCCGGCGGCGCGAGCTTGGTGGAGGTGGCAGCGCAGCTATGGTGGAATAAGGTCCTCCCGGTCTTCGTCCACATCGTCGTCGCCGCTCCGTAACGATGGGAGGCCCGTGGCGGTGTAGAGTCGGCGGCGGCGGCTGCTGTTTCGTTGTCGTGGCGGAGCGGCGGTGCTCGTGCCGCGTTTAAGGTCAAGGCTACGATGGCGGGTGAGGGCATGGCGGCAAGATGGAATGCGGTGGATCGAACTCGATCTGCCGGTGGCACGGATCGGGATTGAGCGAGCTTGGCTTCACTGCGATGGCGGATGCCATCGTCGGCGTCGCTCTCGTCGTTCCAACCTGGATTGTGATCCTGACGGATGGGTGCTTAAAGACTTCTTCGCCTCCGCGAGATTGAGCGCTGTTTGCGGTCCACCTCAACGCCGGTGGTTTCCTCCGCTTCAGTGATTCGGTTTGGCGGCGTCGGCTGGTGTCGACGATCTTCGTCGGCGGGATGCGGCCGACTTCTTTTCTCGTAGAATATAGGTTGGACAGCTGTCCTACGTATCCTTATTCGGTGTACTTGTATTTGGACGTGTTTATTTCTATTAATTAATACCGGTATGCATTATAAAAGAAAAGGCATAAGCGCGTATATAAATTCATTATACTCATGCATAGAAAAAAACCATATTCATGCATAGTTATTGGTGGACCTTGATGATGGGTTTCTGGCTCAATTGAACGCAGCTGAACGGCCCACGATCGCGACCTCACATATGGTCCAATGTAGTTTCATTATTACCAACTTATGTGTACATGCAATTATTAAACAAGTGTACAACTTGCCATATAAGGCTTTACTTCTGCTCCCTCTATTTTTTTGAAAATCCTGAGTTGAAAAATATAATATTTGTAATCATCGGTGTATTTATAAAGTTGTAAAAAGTAACTTAAGTGAATGGCAACTGCTGAACTTTGTGATCCGGGTGTGACTTTGAGAATCTTCGAGATCTTTCGGGATTTCACGGACTACCGGGCTGGTATAATTACGGTTTACTACTTAAGTTGCCACGGTGGCTTGATTAGTGAACAGTAATTATATTAGTTGGTCGGTTACATTACGAGCGCCGCCACGTGCTTAGAGAGGGCGTGGGTCGCGGAAAGGCCACGCTGCTGCTGCTCGGGTCACGGAGGAGCGCGCGTCGCTCAGTCGCAGAGCAGCGAAGCCGCGCGCCGATGGGGAGGGCGGGACCGCGCCGCGCGCCCCCTCCTTTCCAGGGCCGCGATGGCCATACCTCACCGCGCCACAGCCCGGATGCCTACGCCCTTGGAGCGCGCGCCGCGCGGTCGAGGAACGGAGAAAGAGGAGGCCGTTGGGTGGAGGGAGAGGCGCTCGAGCACCTCGCCGCCGGACAAGGACGCCGCCGTGGGTGGGGCGGGACGGGAGCCACGCCGCCGTGGGTGGGTGCCGGACGGGGCCGCGCGGCGCCGCTCTTCGGGGGACGGGCCCGCTGTCGCTGCGTCGCCGTGGTGGGTGCGGGACAGGGCCGCGCCTCGGGGACGGAGAGGGGACGGGGCCGTGCTGCCGCGGGAGCAGAGCCGCGCCTCGCCGCTGTTGTGCCGCCGGCGGAGCTCCAGAGCTCCGGAGTTCCATGGCACAGCCGGCCGGGCGCGGCGAAGCTTCGCCTAGGGCCGCGCGGGCCTTCTTCCTCCTGTGCAACTCGAGCCAAGGGCAAAATAGTCCATTCCCTGCTTTCTCTCTCCCGGCAGGTGGAGATATTAAAATATGAGGCTCGGTGTTTTCTCGACAAATTTGAAAGTCAAGATTGTGTGTTATAGAAAGTGGTCGACTTTTGGTGTCTGGCCAGTGGCAAGCACGCCACTTTCTGGGTCCTGGGGCAAATGAACACCTTGTCGTCGCTGCATCCACCAGCCAAGTCAATAGTATCGAGAAGCGCGAAGGCCACGGCGATGAGACCGTAGGCATCGTTTAGGAGGTGCTCCACCAAGAAATGCAGCGTTGATTGGATACCCCATTGTGCACTACAAGAACGAACGAGACAATAATGTTCGTCTATGTAGTGGTGGGAAAGGCGGCAAGGGTGAAGAATTAGTTGTTGGCGTAAGATGTCTGATGGAAAATCCTAGCCTGGGAGACGAAGGCACCACTGCCCACCTACAAGTCCCTAAAGCGGAGCAAACCGGAGTTGGTGGCGTGGTGCTGGAAGGAGGAGCTCATAGGTCTCTACATCCTAGCAAAGATGTTCTGTGAGGTCGAGTTGAGGTTATCGAAGCTTCTTGACTGGGTGTAGTGTGAACTAGAGAATAAGGGGTATAGCAATTGATGATAAGTGGTACAAGTACAAGGCCGACACATAGGAGTGATGATGGATGACCTCTGCTCTCGAAAGGTGGTGACAAGTGTGAGAGCGACTATGACAAGGATGAGGGAGAGGACGAGAGAAGTTGAAGCTTTGGATGCTGATTTGTTGTTCCCAAGAATAATCCTTATGTGTTACAACATATACAAACAAAATTGTCATGCAAAAAAAACATATACAAACAAAATTTACAGAAAGAAGGGGGGCTTGGTGTTGAAAGGAGGGCTAGTAGCAGAGTTCATTGCAACATGGTTGATGTCTCATGTACATGATTAGCGTATTTCAATTTTGTTAGGCCGATCGTTGGTAATTATACCACAATTTAGTGGTGATGGTCGTTTCATGGTGTGTGTGCAGATCGTTGAGCTACGTAAAGAGAAACCAACAGAGGACATTGAAGGTTTATATGCACTTTCATGTGGTGCTCTACGAGTCAAGATTTGTGTAGCTTGCACTATCAATGGAGTCAGGTATAGGCGTATAGCATGACCGTGACTCCATGAGAAAACCCTGCGTACATGGAACAGAGGTGTCATGACCGACAACATACATGGAGGCAAATCAGTTAAATTTTAGAGAATTTTTACGGTGCTTGGGAGGAACCGTGGAAAAAAATTGCATGCGCGCGTCGCTCATTGACCGGCCGGTGCGCCACCTCTCTCGATGGCTGACGCGTGTCCAGGAAAACAATCAACGCCTACGTAGCGGTGCTCTCGTCTGCAGGGCCACGGCTCATATCCACGGCTGGTAGTAGTCGCAGGTGGCTCTAGATACGGCTCGCTCCAAAGCAGCCGGCTCAGATACACACGAACGGGAGTCCACATCTGGAATTGTTGTCTCGCCCATACGCAACAGAACAGATCGAGAGTTAATTAGTGTTTCTTTGCGGCTGATGGCGGCGCGTCCAGCTTCGTGCGAGGGCGACGCCACGGACGACATCAGCTCGACCTCCTCCGCAATGGCGTGTCCGGCTTCGTGCGACGCCGTGGACGGCGACAACACGAACTCCTCCGTAAGGCAACGTGCTCCAACTTCCTTCAACAGCAACGCCATGAAGAACAACGTAGGCACAAGCAACGACACCGAGGAGCTTGACATCCCGTTAGAGGCACAGGCACACCAGGACACCGTATGAATTTATGAAGGTGTTTTATGGAGGGGAAGACAAGATTCCTATGTCTAAGATGGACTGCAATAATGAGATTGGCCGTGAGCGCAGGCAGTACTTAGAAGCCAATGATGCACAAACCATTTCGATGGAGTGTCAAATCAAAAAAATATGTAATTGAGAAATTCGCTCTAGAATTTTTGTAAGATTTCCATATAGTTTCAAAACAAATCCATACAATCTAGAGAAGAACTGTATTTGTTTCGGAACCATCATATTTGGAATATTTTTGGTTGATTTCATGAAACCATTTGGCCTGCTACTTTTTTTGACCGAAGTCAGCGAAACTCTGGCCTATTTTTTTGTTTTTTAATAATGCAGACTGTTTAAATTCGCTCCCACGGGGAGTCGAACCCAGGTTTGCTGGATGCCATCCGGGTGCTCTAGCCACTAGACTAGAGGCCCTTTGGCATTTGGCTTGCTACTCAAACACCTTTATGTGACGTATTGATGCAAACCTGTTTAGATTTTGAATTGAGTGATCTAAAAATGTTGTATGACAAGATGCTCGTCCTTGGCATTTCGCCGAGCACCAAATATGCCTTGCTTGCACGACTCTCTCACCATTGATTACGGTATGTAGTGATATCAATATGGTTAGATATTCATGTGGAAAGTTGTGCTTTGTGTTATCAAATTTGTTTAGCACCAAACATACTGTAACCATATATATTTCGCCGAGCAAATAGCAGCAGGCTACATAAGTAGCGAGAGCGAGCAGTAACTCATGGACGAGGTAGCAGCTGGTGGATGACGAGCCGCTAAACGAGCCAAACTCGGAGCCGCGGACCAGAGCGAGCGCATGCAGCTAGCCAACTCGCAAGCGCTGCATGCAACTAGCGGCGGATGAGCCGTGGCCCTGCGTAGGCGTTGATTGTTTTCCTGGACACGCGTCAGCCATCGAGAGAGGTGGCGCACCGGGCGGTCAATGAGCGACGCGCGCATGCAATTTTTTTCCGACTCCCGTAACTTTATTTGCGGTAGGTGCTAATCAAAAAGTATAAATAAGGGTAGTTTAGTACTTTTTCTAATCTACAGATTCTCTCCAAAACAAACTCCACAAACTGCTCCGCGAGATCTACGTTGCCTTCTTCGCCGCCCGAGACGAGTAGAGCCCTCAGCATCATGGCTGTGCTGCCTGTGCAGTCTCGCAAGGCCGAAGACACCGTGCCAGGCATTCACCTCGCTGTCGAGGTGAACATATTGCTCACGAACATATTGCTCACCTTGACTTCTCGGTGTGGATCACAACTTGCTCCTACTCTTCATGAATGTAGAGCAAGCCCGACGTGACGCGCGCCCTTGATGATCTGATACCTCGGTGCCCAATTCAGTACAGTAGTAGTGATCTCGTCGTGCGTGTAGAGATGTTTCTCAAGGCTACCATTTGGCATGTAATGGTATACTAGAAGAAGAAGCTGATCCTTGAACCGGCAACACCCAAGCAGTTGCACGAATCGATACAGGTACATCGAGTTGCGCGAAGACCGGAGGCGGCCGATGGTACCAAGTACGGCAACGAACTCCTTCCCCTGCTCCGATTCGTGCCACACCTCTTCACCGCGACCTCCATGCCGAAGCTGGGGAGGACCCCTTGTACACTTTCCCAAACCCTCCCACGCCAAGCAAGATTTTGTCCTTGAATCGTCCACCGGTGAACAAATCCTTGTACGGGAGCAGGTGCGCCCCGAACTCGATTCCCAATCCTCACGCAACTCGGTGTATACCAGCGCCGCCGGACGAGGAGAATGCAGGCAACCATGGCGCTGACGATGGCAGGCGCGCCGACAGCTACCAGAAGAGCTATCGCCAGTAGTATATTAGACATGCGATCGAGATCCTGAGTTTTTTCTGTCAGTTAGCGTGGCAGTCTGGCCATGTCGATGGCTGGAGCCGGCACGCCCACGGCGAAGCTCCAGCCAAGCACGTAGTGGAGCGTGCTCAACTTTCCCGTCGATGACGACAAGCCGAGATGTTAAAATACATGAATACCCTTCCACTTTAATTAGAAACTAGTTTCAGATCCACGTGTGATTTGGTTCCGGCCCACAACTTAAGTTCCTTTCATCCGGTTCCTCCTATTTTTAGACCGTTAGATCCAACGAAACGGAGGGCTTATATTATTTCTAAGCGTAGTAAAAAATCTCTTAATTTTATAGAGGTATTGAGTTGCAATACAACTCCAACCTAGAAAGCCTTAGGATGGTGGTTCTCCTACACTTTGAATGGTACAATTAAGTTGACAAGACTGCAGACATTAACGATGACGGACATTTCAAATCCATCAGCATTGGGTCATTGTGGTACATGGATATGGATGACCCTTTCATTCTTGCGACATAGACTAGAAAGATTTTTTTTAATCTGTTGAACACCTCCCTGGGCAAAGCTTGGCAGGTCGTGTATGAGGTGAAAGAAAAAGAGCATCAACTGCACAAAGATGATCACTGTTGTAACAACAAGCGCGAATTGCTGGAGTGATGGTGACCAGGTCATGCACCAAGCTAGTCATGATGGGGCTAGAAGTCAGTGTCACCGAAGCTAATTTAGCAGACATTCTAAATGCTAAGAGGAAAACAGTTAACACACTTGAATTCAACGAGGATAAATATGATATCGTTTGTTTAGGGAGAATAAATATGATATTGTTGTGCAATACGTATTGTGGTGACGGTAACTATGGCTGCAGGGCGCTCTGGTCGATCAGCTCCGGCTCGCCCCATAAATGGGCCGCCAAGTCGTCCCAGTCCATGTCGAACAGGTCGTCCACCTGGGCCTCACCATCGACAGCGTGAAATCCTTGGGTCACCGAATCGTGGCCGGCCCCGCTAGACATCAGGGCGTCCATCTCGCTATCGGCCTCCCAGAGGTCTCCGAGCTGAATCAGGTCCAGCACCCACGGCCCGGTGGCGTCCTCGCTGCAGGGCCCCTCCGCCGTGCTGCCGCTGCTGCTGTTGGGCTGGTTCGGATTAGGGTCCACCACGGCGCTTCCCGCCCCGTCGCTGTGCCGCGGGCTCGACGCCACCGACGTCGCGGCGGTGGCCGGGCTAGACGCGCCTTTCGCGTCGCCGGACTCCGGTTCGGGCTCAGGGTCCGGCTGCTTGCTCTTGCTCTTGCTCTTGCTCTTGCTGGTGGTGGTGGTGGTGGTGCCGCTCTTCTTCAGCGACCGGCCCGGGGTCCTGCCGCCACGCCGCTTGTCGTCGCTGCACAGCTTGCTCATGTCGATGGTGACGGTGGTGTCCGGGCCGGCGGTGTATTTCCGGCGGTACGTGTGGATCTGCCGGCTGAGGTGCGAGTTCCAGTGGTTCTTGATCTCGTTGTCTGTTCGGCCGGGGAGGTGGCTGGCGATCAGGGACCACCTGCAGGCATCAGAGCATATACGTGTGTAAATCACAACGAGGAACGATGGTGACATGCATTTCAGTGGATAGCTGGAGTGTGCAATCGTGCTTCTTAACCTACGTATACTACTCCAAGTAACATACTACTACGTACTCCATATAGTAGTACTAGTCCTCTCAAAGTAACACCACAACACTAGCTAGCTTGATACTAGAGTTTGGACTTTGCTGCAACTAATTGATCGATCGATCGCGCTACTTAATGATGGCTGTGCCGTTAGGCCGTACCGCCGTAGTAATCGTGTGCTTGTGTGTTCATGGTACTAATGTATGTCATTTGCTGAGAAGGCCGTACGGCCGATCGACCAGAGCATCAATCGACCATGCCCGTGAGGCTGAGCTAACTAGCGCGCAGGCTCTGAAAGCTCCGTCTACTGACCAAAGCGGGCGCCGCGCGCCAGTGGACATCATCTCGCCGTCCACAGCTAGCTACACCTCTCAATCTCACCGTCAGCAGTGTCAACGTAAATCAACGTAAAGGCCGGAAATCATTACGGCCGGCGTGGTCCTACCATTAATCGCACGGGGCCACAGACAGGGGCCTGGACCGGCCTCGGCGACGGGAAGCTATTGCCAAAGTACGCCTTTGCAAAGTACTGGGCCGGCGGGATCTGCGAGTGCGAGAGACAGATCAACGGAACGGACGCGGACGCCATGGAGATGGCCGGAAAAAAAACCCTGTGTGTACCGTGTACGCCTCAAGAAGACCGTGACCCGTCCGGCCGTCCGCACGGCATATGCCTAGGCTCTGGCATGCAAGTTCGCTCTCCGGAGTTAAAGAGAGTATTGGCCCAGGTCCGCACAACTAATAATTATGCTTTCCCTGAACCTCCATAAGTTTGTTTTAAATTATAAGTTGTTTAGACGTTTTTGTTATTCATTTGTTATATATCTAGACATATTATTACATCGATATGCATATGCATAGCAATACGAATATAATAAAAAAATTCAAAAAGGACCTATAATTTGTAATGGATAGAGTATATGGTGTATGGTAGTACATAGTTTTGGTGAGTGTGACAGCAATGCTCTCACAAGACCATGCCGATTACTATGCCGCTATAGTGACATGACACTATGGAGTACACCCTCCTGCCTAAAAATAAATGCACTTTGTTTTAAAAATAACAACATATTTATTTGATATTAAGTACTACTAGGATATAGAAACAGAACTAGAGAGGAAGAAAAGCGTCGAACACCGGAGCTTTTGGCTTGTTGCGTGGAACTTTATGTAAAAGAAAATGCTGCTCAGACAGTTTGCTCATCCGGGCTATCCGTCCGGCAACGGGAACACTAGAAGAAGCCACCTGCAGAACATATGAAACTTAACTGCGATGCTTCTTTTCATCCTGAAATTGGGGCTGGCAGTTGGGGAGCGATCATGCGCGACTCTGATGGGGATGTGGTTGCTGCAGCGAGAGGAAAGGTAAATCATCTTTTGAGTGCATTCCAAGCTGAGTTGATAGCCTATCTTCAAGGAGTTCAGATGGCGGTGAATATGGGTGTCGGCCGAATGATAGTGGAAACCGATGCGAAAGAGGTTGAGCTAGCTATCAATTCCAGAAAAGTATATTGATTCAGTTTGTGGTCATCTTATTGATGAAGTAAAGTTCTTAGCGAGTTTAAATTTTATGGAATTTGAATGTGTTTTTGTTCCTAGAGATTGTACTAGGGCTGCCCATGAGCTAGCCAGGTTGGGATTTCTATGTACTGAGGATGATGAAGTCATCTTAAACTCCATACCCGAGTATGTATCAGTCGTGGTGGCTAACAATTTGTTAGCAAATGAGTAATGAAATCCTCAAGTTTCAAAAAAAAGGATATTTTTTCTATGTACATATTTAAGAAATATGGAAGGAGTAGTATATACATATGTCTATCACAAGATTGGTTATTAGTTGCTTTCCGATATCGTATTTAATTTATACATCTTTGAACATGAGACAAGTTTTTTTCTCGAACACGCAAAAATTTTTTGTGTATCATTATGTTAAGGAGAAGAGTTTGACAAACATATAACGCGCTTGTGACGAGAGAAGTGCCTTGATCTAGCATTCCTCGTGCCGCTGCTTTTTGGATCTTAAGGAGAAGAGATGTAACGACCATGATCGATTAGTCCTTATATATTATATAGATTTTCAACTTGCTTTTAGTCCTTACCACATTATACAAAGCCACACGAGCTCTGGCGGGGCATCAGGCATGCCATATATATATTGCCATCGTGCCATGCATGCACGTACACACGTGGGCTGCAGAATCTCCACGCACCTGACTGTTGCACAGTAAAATTCACACGCAGCACGCCCTTTTGGCTTCTGCCACACGGACCTTTTGGCTTCTGCCACACGGACGGCCGGGCAACTCCAACATGCAAGGCAGCGACACATGCGTGACAAGGACATGAGCTAGTGACAAGGACAGGATCGGACCGACAGTGTCAAGTGAAGCCCTGTAGAGCGAGCGTGCTAGAGCCAACGACCAACGTGTACATATACTGTATACGAACATACATACTGTATACGAAGGGGTAAAGTGAAACACTGTACATGCATGAGGCTGTCGGGCTCGAGCTTATACTGTTCTTAATAGATGGATGCCAATTTTGGCCTTGTTTTCTGCCATGCAGGCTTGCTTAGCATCCTATTCCGGCAACATGTGTGTGTCTACTTCTACTAGACTATGGCAGCCATTGAAATTGAAGTTCTCGTATAGTCGTATCGTATAAAGGTTTTATTGAAAGCGCATGCGGAGCAGCCACGTGTCACTGTACTACTCGATACTAGCTCCACGTACGGAAACGAGATTTCAGCGGAGTGAACCAAGCAATTTTTGGTAGGGCAAATTTTGGTAGTGACTCTTTGTCTGGGTTGACTCTTCTGCCAGATAGATCATTTTCCACAAATAATAATTAGTAAAAAAAAGTTTCAGGCAACGTGTTTAGCATACGGCGGTACCCCTTCAGTACTAGTAATTTGTTTCTTATTTAAAAGAGACCCCTTTCTCGAGTAGTCAAACAATTACAAATTTAACTAAAATTTACTATATAAAACAGAGTATCAATATTTTTATGTGCTCAAAGTAGGTTTAGTTATAAAGTATATTTCATAACTAATAATCTAATATAAAATACTTATTATGTATCGTGTTAAATAATTTGTATACATGTTTGACCAAACTCGATGTTGTTTAACTATTTGAAAAACAAGATATTTTTTTGATGTAAAGAGCTTTATTATTTCTTGGACTAGACATATGTGGCGTGCATTGACTCCGATCCCCTTGTGCATGAAGGCGAGCTAAACCTTGTTTATACTACTGTTAGTACTGTATGCAGTACAGTAGTCGGACGATGAACACTCGCTGTCAGTGTTGATTAGGCCGGGCTCGGATTAGTTACCTGTTGCCGAGGGTGGCGTGGAGCTTGATGATGACGTCCTCTTCCTCCTTGGAGATGTTGCCCCTCTTGACGTCCGCCCGGAGGTAGTTGATCCACCGCAGCCGGCAGCTCTTGCCGCACCGCAGCAGCCCTACACATCGCGCACATACACCGCACCACCACCATAAGAAGATCAGAAATCAACAAGGTGCGGCGGCGGGCTACAGCTAGCTAGCTAGCTAGCTAAAGACGACGGACAAGATGGATCGGATCGGAGTTGCTAGATAGATCGAACTGATGATGCGTGGCGCCTACTCCTGTATAGCTTGCAAATGGTTACCTGCATTCTTGGGCAGCGACCTCCAGGATCCCTCGCCGTGCTCTGCAATGTAGTTGGCGAGTATCTGGTCCTCCTCCGCCGTCCACCTCCCACGCTTGAGCCCCACCTTCTCGCAGCACGGCGCCCTCCCCATGGCGCTCCGGCGGCGCAGGAGCTGCTGCCGCCCACTTTCACTCTCGCACTCCCACTGGCCACCACTACGCTCGGTTAGCAGCAGGTCGCGTGCGTCCAAGGGGGTTGGTGTGCGTGCGGACCGGGCCGGTGACCCGGCCGCGCGCGCTTCGCTCCGGCCTCACCGCGCTGAAGGGCCCCGGACGCACGCCTCGCCGTGCCTGTGCTGCTGGCTAGCGAGCCCACGCCAGGCCCGCCCGTAATATAGCAGCGGCGCTCGGGGGCAGGGCAGGGGCAGGAGGGTGCGCGCCGTTACGTGGGCGACGGGAGTACGGGACGGCGCGGCAGCCGAACGTGTGGTTGCTAGTGAAGGCACGTGGGCGCGCCGGGCAAAGCGCGCGCCGTGGCGCGAGGCCGCAGTAGTGCAGCCTCCGTTCCCTCACGCGGCCTCGCCAGCGACCACGTTGTCAGCGCGGGAGTACGACAAGTTTATTGAAAAAAAAACTGCAGTAAATGTACCAGCACTGTCAGTCGGTCATTGTGCTACTGATCGAACGCATAAAAGAAATGACATTGGCATGCGCCATGTATGGTCGCCTTGCGGCGCCTTGCTGGGGCTCAACGTTTACGACGACAGTTTTTGGGGAAACAGAATAAGCCACGCGAAACACGCGGGCGGATCGGACAGTAAGTAGCCTTGCCGCGCCGTGGTTCTGACGCCCCAGGCAGGTGGGAGGTAAAAATCCGACGAGGAGCCGGTCCGCACACGACGCCGGACGGCCGGAGGTACTCTGTAGTCATCCGGTTCGGACGGCCAGCCGCACATGCAGCCACTGTTACAAGAGCCATGTGGCCACATTTTCGTCGTGATATTTTTGTCGGGTCCCGTCAAGTAGACAAAATGGGATAGGATATTTTTTTTAAAAAAATCTGTAACAAGTGTAACGAGAGGGCCACAGCGGGACGTATTTTCGGCGCAGTAGGCGGTGATCGGCGGCAAACCCGCGGCCTGACGATGCCGTGGAGGCGGCGGCACAGTGGCGGCGTGGCGTGGAGGTGGCCCGACGGCTAGGGTTTCGGGGAGGGAGAGAGCTAGAGAGTTGGAAAGCTAAAAAAGTGCTTTGCAGCTACTTTTATTATTGATTCAATCTGATCCTGTTCGTTTGGTCGTTCATGGCTGGATGATTCTCGTTGTTGCTGATATGTTGTGAGAGAAAAATATTACTGAATCGCTGGTAGAAAGCGCTGATAAGAGCTAACGAACAGGGTGACATCTGTGATGTATTTATAGCGTGGAGATTTCTTACGCCCTAAGCAATCTGAAACCCTAAACTATGCGGGCGCGACGCACAGCGGCGGTGGCGGCGTGCGGGCAGGCCGCGAGCCCTTGCTGGGCCGGCCGTATGGGCCTATAACCCCTTTACTTGTTATATCACTGCCCCCTTTTCCACGCAGCGCGTCCTCGTGCTGCAACCTTGGCGGCTCATTGATGCTGTTCGTGATGATGACATCGTGTGGCAGCGTGCTACAGTCTTTGTCGTCCGGGGCCAGTTTGACGATGATGACCGGGGGATAGTCATTATCGTCCTTCTGCTGTTCCTCTAGAATAGTGACGTCGTCAACATGGGCGTCGATGATGAGGGCGTGCACACCTGACAGCATGATTGCGCTCTCTGCGACGCTACTGCGGATGCGATTGCCGTTGTTGTCGACGCGTCTCCAGATCCAATATGGGTTGGACCTTGGTGATGACAACGTCATTGGGACGCCGGTGACGAGCACAATCGTGGCGCGCGCCACCGGCAGCGTGGCCACGAGGTCGGTGGTGAAGACGTTGCACGTACGCACGATCTTCTTCTCCTTGTTCGCGAGACGGCGATCCAGCCGGCAATCTCGTTGTCGATGTTGGCGGTGGCGTTGTTGGCGGCATTCGATCGGATCCGACCTGAACCTTGTTCTCGTGTTGTAGGAAAACTTTTTGAATTCCTGAACTACACCTCTGAGTAGGGTGCAGATGTCGTTGCAGATCTCGTCGACGTTCAAGGCGGTGGTGGCGACCATGGATCGTAGTTGGCTCCATATACCAGATGTAACAAGTGTAACCCTAGGGCCGCAGTGGGCGGTACTTTTGGCGTAGTAGGCGGTGATCGACGGCGACCGGCGGCAGAGCCGCGGCCTGACAACAGTGTGGAGGCAGCGGCACAGTGGCGGCGTGGCGTGAAGGTGGCCCGACGGCTAGGGTTTCGAGAAGAGAGAGAGCTAGAGAGTCGGAGAGCTGAATAAAGTGCCTTGCGGCTACTTCTGTTATTGATTCAATCTGATTACATTGCGATGTATTTAGAGTCTGGGGATTTTTTAGCCCCTAAGCGATCTAAAACCCAAACCAACGCGGCGTGCAAGCAGGGCGCGAGCCCTTGCTGGCCCGGCCATATGGGCCTATCGCCCATTTACTTGTTATAAAATCCTTGTTGAAAAGCCGAAAGTATAATGATTGAATTATAATCAATTCATGTAGTTATTAGTCTTCCAAACACGCCCTCAGAGGTAAGAATATTGATAAATATTATTCATATTACAGAGTCAACAATCGGATTTGGGACTCTTAGAAGTTAGGGTTAGCCACGGAGGGCTCCACCGAGGCGCCGCCACCGACGTTTTGTGCTCCCGCCGGCGAGGTCGCCAGCGGTTCCTTCCGCCTCCGGCGGCCCTTGGGCCTCGGATGTGCGAGGAACCGTGTGACCTTGACCGGCGGTGTAGATTAGGTTCCTTTTCTAGGGTTCGGGTTTCCGGCGGCGCGAGCTTGGTGGAGGTGGCAGCGCAGCTATGGTGGAATAAGGTCCTGCCGGTCTTCGTCCACATCGTCGTCGCCTGCTCCGGTAACGATGGGAGGCCTGTGAGGCGGTGTAGGAGTCAGCGGCGGCTGCTGTTTCGTCGTCGTGGCGGAGCGGCGGTGCTCGTGCCGCGTTTAAGGTCAAGGCTACGATGGCGGGTGAGGGCATGGCGGCAAGATGGAATGCGGTGGATCGAACTCGATCTGCCGGTGGCACGGATCGGGATTGAGCGAGCTTGGCTTCACTGCGATGGCGGATGCCATCGTCGGCGTCGCTCTCGTCGTTCCAACCTGGATTGTGATCCTGACGGATGGGTGCTTAAAGACTTCTTTGCCTCCGCGAGATTGAGCGCCTGCTGCAGTCCACCTCAACGCTGGTGGTTTCCTCCGGCTTCTGGTGATTCAGGTTTGGCGGCGTCGGCTGGTGTCAGCGATCTTCGTCGGCAGCGGATGCGGCCGACTTCTTTTCTCGTAGAATATAGGTTGGACAGCTGTCCTACGTATCCTTATTCGGTGTACTTGTATTTGGACGTGTTTATTTCTATTAATTAATACCGGTATGCATTATAAAAGAAAAGGCATAAGCGCGTATATAAATTCATTATACTCATGCATAGAAAAAAAACCATATTCATGCATAGTTATTGGTGGACCTTGATGATGGGTTTCTGGCTCAATTGAACGCAGCTGAACGGCCCACGATCGCGACCTCACATATGGTCCAATGTAGTTTCATTATTACCAACTTTTGTGTACATGCAATTATTAAACAAGTGTACAACTTGCCATATAAGGCTTTACTTCTGCTCCCTCTATTTTTTTGCATGACTTGGTCAAAATTTCTCATTTGAAAAGTACAGTCTAACAACATAAAATTTATATTTTAGATCCACTAAGTGAAATACTTCTTTTTAATTTTAAGAGATCATTTTAAAAAAAAATACCATATAGTTTCACAATAAATAACAGTGGCAGAGGAATAGAACCACACATGTCATGTCTGTTTGACGGCTTCCGAAGGAGCCATAGCATCCGGAGGAGTTGGAGCACTTGACAAGTAGCCACTTTTTTTTTTTGGCTCCGGTTTCTCTGCCCAAAATGCCTTGGCACTTCACTATTTATCATAAAAGATTCCTCTTCTAAAGTGTTTGGTCGTAGAAGATGCTACTGAAGTCAAAGCAAACAAGCTCTAAGAGCAAGTATAATGGCACGCTGTAAGTGAGTAAATGCTAGTATGGAGGAGTTAAGAAAGGAGAGAGAGAGAGAGAGGGAGGAAAAGTAGATTGTAAGCTGAGGCACAAGAAACAACAAACTCTGTGAGAATGACAAGAGGACCTTATATTAATTGTAAAGAGGTAACTAAAAAAAACTTTATAGCCAGTGAGCCAGCTGTATTATTAGCTATGCTATAAGGTGTGGCAAGTAATAATTCTACTCATGCAAAAACACTTATTATTAGTACTTACTTATACTGAACTGTTAGTTTTTCAACGAAACTATACTGAATTGTTAGTTGTAGGAGTATGTGTTCAATATTGAGCCGTTAGTTGTTGAGCTAGAAGGTTGTATGAGGAATATTCTTCACAAACCGAGCCGCTTTAATTTATTGCGTGCACCTTGTCGCCGGCGTCTTGATGGGGACGGCACCCCAGAAATCTCAACTAACTTACGTTGTACTCTACTATATATATAGCAGCATAATAATATCCGAGGATCTAGTCATACACTGTACTAGAACTGGAGTACTGCTCAAGAAGTCTAGTACAGTAGTAATTCTTATTCATCAAACCTAAAATTTTCGGTTTAGGCATGCACATGTATCTATCTCAATTTACATGTGCTGAGAGGTAGATTGGCTCTATACAAAAAATACATGCATCATGTTTGAGACACGAACGTCACGAGATGTCGGGATGAAGATAAGAATTTACATGCATGGCGCCGAGGCAAACACATAGGCGTTGCCAAGTTTATATATAAATACCTGTCTTACCAGATTTTACGATTATTGTCACATCAGCTTTTATATTACACATCAAAACTCTCTTTACTATTATTGTCACATCAGCTTTTTGATGTGTAATAATGAAAATGAAATCTAGCCGAAATCTATACTAAGACCAATCTAAAGCCAAGCCAGGGGTTCTGTCGTGGAGCTGGCGAAATCATCGCAACCTCGCCGGAGTGACTACTAAAAGGCATTGAAAAAGTTGGCAAGCTTCTAGCTATACAAGTGGAGAGCAACTTCAATTGCCGGAGATCTCCGGCCGTGATACGACGACACTGACACGATATCGATGCATGCGCGCCACCCTATCTTGGCCCCGACGCGCACACGTATACGTACATCAAGTGACCACGCTCGAGCATGCTTCAAAAAAAAAAGTGACCACGCTCGAGCATATGGACTTGAATATATCTTGATACGAACTGTAGAGGATGCCCAATTCCCTTTTCGCTAGCCAGGATTTTTTATTTCGAAAAAAATACGTACAGCGGCGTAAATAAACCAGTCGCACCCTGTTCGTCTGAACTTATCAGCGCTTTCAGCCAGCGATTAAACAGTGTTTTTCTCTCACAATAAATCAGCAGCAGCGAGAATCAGCCAGCCAAAAACGACCAAACGAACAAGTGCCATAGTACAAAAACTAGTGTGCCACTTGGACAGAGACAAAATTTCGTCTGCAGCTCCAGTGAGGCGAAACTAAATTTTGTTTTTTATGTGAAATTTCTGTGCATCGGCGGGGCGAATGAGCATGGACGTACGCACCTGCCGGCTGCGTCGACAAAGCTCCTACCGCTGTTGCTGCACTGTGCTTTCCTGAGCCAAATCTGCTGGTACTGAAGCCTTGTGCAAGTTTACAGGATTGACCCCATGTTGAAGGAGCTCGTTGCCTCGTTTGTCGTGAGCCTAGCAGTGTTGGCTTTTGTGGTGAGCCTAGCAGGAGTACCAGCACTTAGGGCATATACAACCCATAGACAGCCTGCTGTCTGCAAGTTTTTAAAATTCGTGCACAGACAGCTAAAAAGACAGCTCATACAATGGGTTGTCTATTCAACCGTCTACAAGTTGTTTAATGCTTGCATGTATCCACGATTTACTGAGTATGATCTCTATATACAAGTGTGTTGCTAGTTGATACAAAATAGATTAAGATTAATTTACATATAATTATAATATGTTTAGACCACTAATTTCGGCAACATAATCAAACAAGCAAAACAACATTAAAAAAACATATGAATGGTCCCACAAAATAAAACATACAACAAATCTTCAAGGAGTAATATGTGCTACATCACTTCTAAATTATAGTTCTAGTTGAAAGGAACCTAATAAAATTCAAATCATAATTTTCATATTCAAATTGATTTTATATGAATTTTATAAGTTCTAATTTATTTGTGTATTCATTGGAGGAAGACAAGAACTAGCAAAAAGCAACGTGTCAGCACCGCCCTCGCCGGCGGTGCCAACCGATTCCGACACAGAGAATTGGGGGAGGAAGGTACTCAGCCAGCCGCCTGCTGAAGCTGGTCCGATTAGAGTCTAGGTTTACAATGATAAATTGGTTCCCGTCCTTCTCACCCTCTCCACTCTTTATCCTCACTCGCTGGGCCGGGGTGAGCAAATGTTACAGACCCAGGTCGGGCCGGACACTCTTGGGTTCCCGGGCCGACGTCGAGTTCCTCTCTTGGGCTTGTCTTGGGCTTGGTCTTCTGGGCCGTCTGGAGTGACACCGGGGTGAGGTGGAGGTGTGACATCCCTCCCCCCTTGCAACGCGGCCTGTCCCCAGGCCGGGGCGAACGGGAAGCGTTGGCGCAGAGCTTCCTCGTCCTCCCAGGTGGCCAGGTCGTCGTCCATGCCCGTCCACTTGATGAGGACTTGAGAGACGGAGCTTGAACCGCGCTGGTGAAGTCGGCGGCGCAGAACAGCTTCGGGCACCTGCAGACCTTCTGTCGATTCTGGAGGATCGGCGAGAGAGGGGGTACTTTGTCGATGGCGCCGCCTTCAGGAGGGAGACGTGGAACACCGGGTGGACGGAGGAAGACGGCGGCAGGTCCAGCTTGTAGGCGACGGTGCCGATCTTGGCGATGACGCGGTACGGGCCGAAGTAGCGGAAGCAGAGCTTCTGATGCGCGCGAGGAGCCAGCGACGCCTGGACGTATGGTTGCAGCTTGAGGTAGACCATGTCACCCACGGCGAAGTGGCGCTCGGACCGGCGCTTGTCAGCGTTGGTCTTCATCCGTTGTTGTGCCCGGTTGAGGTGTTGGCGCACGATGTCGAGCATGGTGGAGCGGTTGATGAGGAGCTCGTCGACGGCGGGCACCTCTGTGGCATCAGGAGGCTGCAAGCCAAAATGTCGAGGGGGGTGACCGTACATTACCTCGAATGGGGAGCGGTTCAGCGACGAATGGAGGCTGGTGTTGTACCAATACTCCGCCAGACTGAGCCAATGAGACCACTGCCTGGGGCATGCATGAACGAAACAGCGGAGGTACCCCTCGAGGCATTGGTTCACCCGCTCGGTTTGCCCGTCCGACTGCGGGTGGTATGCCGAGCTCATGCAGAGTTGGGAGTGGGCCACGCGAAAGAGTTCCTTCCAGAAGTTACTTGTGAAAATCTTGTCACGATCGGACACAATATGTGTCGGCATGCCATGGAGTCGGTAGATCTCATCAAGAAACACTTGAGCCACTTGCTGAGCAGAGAAGGGGTGTTGGAGCGGTAGGAAGTGGGCGTACTTACTGAATTTGTCGACCACGACCAGTATGCAGTTGGCCGATCCCGAGCGAGGAAGGCCCTCAATGAAATCCATCGAAATTACTTGCCAGGATTCCTTGGGTACCGGAAGAGGTGAGAGTAATCCTGGATACTTTGCTCTGTCTGGTTTTGTTTGCACACAGATTGTACAGGCGGCCACCCAGGACTTGATCGCAGACTTCATCCCAGGCCAGATGAACAGCTTCTTGATTTTGGCATATGTCACCGGAAAGCCTGAATGCCCTCCCAAGGCGCTGGAATGCAGGGCTTCGAAGAGCTGAAACTAAAGTTTCTTGTTGTCCCCGACCCAAATTCTGTCACCCACACGTATGATTCCGCTGCAAAGCTTGTAAGGTGGTCTGGAATCCGGGCTGATGGCCAACTCTTGCAGTAACTTCTGAGAGAACGGGTCAGCAGTGTATCCGACCGCTACCTCGGCTAACCAGATCGAGGTTGAAGATGAGACTGCATTGATGGTATCAGGGGGTGACGGGTGCCTAGATAGAGCATCAGCGGCAGAGTTAGAAGTGCCCGGCTTGTAAATAACCTTGAACTGGAGCCCCACAAGCTTTGTATAGAGCTTCATCTGCCACGGTGTGTGCAGCCTCTGTTCTGTGATGTGCATCAAGCTTCTCTGGTCAGTGAAGATCGAGAATTCGCCATGTTGCAGGTAGGAGCGCCATTGTTCTATGGCCATCAGGATTGTAAGGTACTCCTTT
Source organism: Themeda triandra (assembly GCA_018135685.1). Taxonomy (NCBI): domain Eukaryota; kingdom Viridiplantae; phylum Streptophyta; class Magnoliopsida; order Poales; family Poaceae; genus Themeda; species Themeda triandra. The sequence continues at coordinate 859,932 of JAENPR010000160.1, read as the reverse complement.
TCATATGTTGAGAGGCCCTGCAGCCGAGGTCCCAAGGACTTGCTTGCGAAGGCTAGTGGGTGTCCATCTTGAAGCAGGACAGCACCGACTCCACTTCCGCTGGCATCCGTCTGCAGCTGAAACGGCTTAGAGAAATCTGGGAGGCTGAGGACTGGAGCTTGCTAGAGACTAGCTTTGAGAGTATCAAACGCCACTATGTGGTCTGGCGTCCACACAAACACTGAAGATTTCTTGAGCAAGTCATTCGGGTTTGGCGATGACGGCGTAATGCTTGACAAATTTGCGGTAGTACCCGCAAGGCCAAGGAAACTACGCAGTTGTTTGATATCTGTTGGTTGCTGCCATGCTTGAATGGCCGCCACCTTGGAAGGGTCGGTTGCCACACCATCTGCACTGACCACATGCCCCAAGTAGGCTACTGAGCGTTGGGCAAACTTACATTTGGAAAGCTTCACGAGCCACCGATCCTTGGAGAGGAGTTCAAAGACTTGCCGAGGTGGGACGGTGCTCCTCATAGGTCTTGCTGTATATTAGTATATCATCGAAGAACACTAGAGCGAACTTGCGCAGAACCGAGTGTAGAGTCGAGTTCATGGCGCCCTGGAACGAGTTCGGTGCACCCGTCAAACCAAAAGCCATGACATTGAATTTGAAGTGCCCCCAATGAGTCTGAAAGGCGGTCTTGTGTTCCTCGCCCTCTGCCAGCCGTATCTGATTGAAACCCGCTCGAAGATCTAGGCAGGAGAACCATCGGGCACCGGACAGCTCATCGAGTAATTCATCAATTACTGGGATTGGAAACTTCCCCTTCACTGTGATTGCGTTAAGCTGCCTGTAATCGACACAAAAGCGCCATGTGTTGTCCTTCTTCTTAACCAGAAGCACCGGGGACGAATAAGGAGATGAGCTGGGGCTGATGAGGCCAGATTGGAGCATTTCATTGACTTGTGTCTCAATCTCGGAATTCAGCTTCGGGGAGGAGCGGTACTGCCTGATGGATACTGGACTCGCGCCGTGGATCAGGGGAATGCGGTGATCGCACGCGCGACGCGGGGGAAGGCCCGCTGGAGCTTGGAAGAGGTGGCTGTAGTCTGTCAACAGCTACTGAACCTCAGTAGGGATGGACTGATCCTGCTCCTCTTCGGACAGATGATATAGACATACCACTGAATTAGGAATGTCTTCCGCGAATTCGGCCCCTGGCGTAGAGTCTGATCTGACCCCCTGCAAAATGACTGACCGTGGCCCGTATGGAATCTGAATCCACCGCTGGAACCAGTGTGCTCTCATTGGAGAGAATGCATGAAGCCAGTCCATTCCCAGGATCATATCGTAGGCACCCAGCGGAATGAATTTCAGAGAGGAATGAAACACATACCCCTGAATGGATCACTCGGCATTGGGGATGTAAGTCGAGCATGGAACTGACGCTCCATCGGCAACCTTGACCGTTGTCGGGTTGGGAAGAGTCTGTACTCCAGTCAACAGAGCTTCAAGCTTGGAGTCAAGGAACGAATTTGTGCTGCCAGAGTCGAGCAGAATGGAGATTTGGCGTCCCTGTATGAGGCCTTTGAACTGAAGAGCGAGCGGGTGAGGAGCTGGAGCTGCTGACGATGCTTGCATCAACTGGAAGGCCTGGTCAGACGGTTCTTCAATTGCTTGTTCAGAACTTGCTTCCTCTGTTTCAGAGAAAGCCTCTTGGCACATCTGCCAAACCTCCTGCAGAGCGTGGAGCTGCAGCGCCGGGGCACACATGTGGCCTTGTTGCCACTTTTCACCGCACCGCATGCAGAGGCCGCGAGCCTTGCGGTATGTGCGGAGGGACTGGAGCTTGTCGTCGATGGAGGGCGGCGGCCGTTAGGACGACGATCGTCCTCGCGCCGGCGATCCTCCGGGACGGACGACGGTGGCGCCGTGGCCGAGGAGCGTACGATGACGAAGCACCACGGTACTTGGAGTAGCCCCCAACGTCGGCGCATTTGGAATCGCGCCGCCGAAACGGCTCCACAGCTTCCTCCTGTAACAGAGCGAGACGATACGCAGTATCCAAGTCGGGGGGACCATGAACAATGACAACTGAACGGATGTCTTTGCGGAGACCATCCACAAATTTAGTGACATAGGAGAGGTAATCGGGATTGGGTGTATAGGCTGCAGTCTGCTCTATCAAGTCGACATATTTGTCAATGTATTCTTGTGCTGAGGCTGTCATAGATAAGGCATTGTGTTGCCGGAGCAGGGCTTCGTGCTGATCTCTGCAGAAGCGCTCGCGGATCATGACACACAGTGAGGTCCAGGAGGTATGCTCACGCTCGATTTTGTGGTTGATTGACTGGAGCCAGCACTTGGCGGCAGCAGTGAAGTTCATGGTAGCACATTTCACCCACATCGACGGGTCGACTAGGTACATGTCGAAGTAGGACTCAGCCTGAGTGATCCAGAGCTGAGGTGTTGATCCGTCAAACTGGGGAAAAGGCATTTTTGGAACATGGCCGTGGTAGGACTGGGAATTGTCGAAATGGGAGGAGTGATGGTTGTAGTGGTTGATGTTGAAATCGGGTGGATTGTTGTGGTAGGATTGGTGGAATTGGGTTTGGGCTGGGGGGTTGTGGAAGGTTGAAGTTTGGGGCGGAGGATTTGGGAAAATTGGTGGATTGGCTGGGGCGGAGTGGTGGTTTGAGGATGACGGGTCCGGAGGACGATGAGGGTGGGGATTTGGGTGAGGGGTGGGATGTGGGGAACGGTGATGAACAACATGGCTAAGATCAGGGGGACGAGCATGCCGATTGTACGTACCATTGGCCGGGTTAGGAACCACGGTCGTGACGACCCCGTGGTCCCTTACCCGAGTAGTCGGTTCTTCACGGTGCCCGTAGGGCCAGTCGGCCGTTCGTCCGGCAGGTGGGCGCGCGGCAGCCGTCTCCCGGTGCGCCGCTAGCGGTGGTTGCTGCGGCGCCGAGTGCGACATCCTGACGAGGCGACGGACGTCGAGGTGGAGGTCGTCGATGTTGGCGTCGGCCTCCATCTGCCACATCTGGAGATTTCCCACGGCGGCCTCGAGTGCTTCGGTGCGAGCGTCGCGCTCGTCCCGGCACTCCTCGTAGCGGACGTCCTCGACCTCCCGCATCCGCTGCTCAAAATCCTTGAGCCGCTCTTTGAACAAGCCGCCCCAGTTGTCGGCGACGATCGCCGCCGTATACTGGACGGAGGCGAACTGCTCCAGGGTGTAGATGCGCCCATCGACGGCACGCTCCCTCTCCTGCAGAGCCTCCTCAGCTTCGTTGAATCGCCCCTCGAGGAGCCCCCAGCGCTGCGCTGAACGGGCGTCGAGGTCTTCCAGCGCCTTGCGCATTTCGTCGAACTCCTGGCGGACATTGGGATCCATCACACCCCGCGCGCGCTGTCGCCGGGTGAAGTGTGGGTGCTCCGTCGGCGCTCCCTCCAGCGCGCGACGGCGGCCCGAGCTCGCAAGGAGCTGATACCAGCTGTCAGCACCGCCCTCGCCGGCGGTGCCAACCGATTCCAACACAGAGAATTGGGGGGGGGAAGGTACTCAGCCAGCCGCCTGCTGAAGCTGGTCCGATTAGAGTCTAGGTTTACAATGATAAATTGGTTCCCGTCCTTCTCACTCTCTCCACTCTTTATCCTCACTCGCTGGGTCGGGGTGAGCAAATGTTACAGACCCAGGTCGGGCCGGACACTCTTGGGTTCCCGGGCCGACGTCGAGTTCCTCTCTTGGGCTTGTCTTGGGCTTGGTCTTCTGGGCCATCTGGAGTGACACCGGGGTGAGGTGGAGGTGTGACACAAGGGAAGCTAGCAACCTCATGTATTCTAGTCTGCGTCGTTCGTGTGCACAACACCGCACAAGATCCGGCCGGGAGTAGCGAGTCCTTGGACCACGAGCCGCAGCCGGCGTCTCGCCAAACGACGGCACCGCCCCGTCCGCTCCAAATGAAAGATGTTTATGCAAATTTAGAGTCACGAGACGACGGCCAGCACGCCGCCCGGAGCCCGCCGGTGTTGTCGGCTGCAGCCTCTTAGGATGTTGACGCTTCTTGAGTGGACACCCGCTCTGGCAAACCGCGGTACTGAAGCCTGCAAGCGTGAGTTTAGAGACTCCTGCACAGATTGACCCCATGTTGAAGGGGCTCGTTGGCTCGTTTGTCGTGAGCCTAGCAGGAGTACCAGCAGTTATAAAAAAAGCAGGAGTACCAGCACCTAGGAGCCCGCCGGCGTCGTCGCCTGCAGCCCTACTAACGCTTCTTGGGTGGACACCCGCTCTCCGGGAAAAGCTGCCAAGTGTATGTCAGTCTTGCCATAGGTGTCGCGAGTACACTGGCTTCCACAAGTCATGCCGCCAGTTAAGACACGCCGGTTAGGGAAGCCACACCAGGAGATCTGGCGGTTAGGGAAGCCACACCAGGAGATCTGGCGGTTGTAGTTGTTGGAATTTATATATATGGGCTTGGCCCAATAACATTATTTAGAAATTCCTAAGAAATCCCAAAGGCCTATTCAAAACAGGAAAGGAGATGTGGGAACTCTTTAGTATCACTTTGCTTGTTGAAGTAGAGATAGTCATACTTAAATATGGAAGTCCTCTCCACTTTTCAAGTTAGTTTGAGGAGGAGAAATGGAAACCCATTGGCTCGCTTGCCTTGCCGCATCAAAAGACACGCGCACGAGACCTGCGTGAATGGTTCGTTGAAATCCGGCTCCTCGCCCTGTGGGAGCGTAGTCTCCTTTTGCTGTTTTTGTTTTTGGTTCCTAAACGGTTACAAGTTAAGAGTCTTAAACCAATTTAGATCATGATCGCGACACGAGGTTGATTGGATCGGGCTATATAAGCAGCCTACCGATTGTGATCACGACACAAGGTCGGTTGGACCGGGCTATATAAGCAGCCTACCGACCACTAGGGTAGGGTTTTTGCATCTTCTCGCCGTTGTGCCGTCGTAGCTACTCCGGTCAACCTCGTCTTTCCGATCCTACACCGCCGGGAGAAGGCGAATAAGATTTTTGGGAAGTGCTCTTCTCGCGACTACTCCCAATCTTCATGATTGGTCGTCTTCCGTCCAAGTCAGGAGGCACTACATCCCGGTGTATTCGTCGTCAATTGCAATGAAGTCTTCCATCGTGGCTCATCGACATCGACGACATCGACCTCTCCTTGAATGATCTCGACCTCGCTACATCGACACCATCATTTGATTCTCCACCACCGACTACTACATCTACAACCGGTATGTATAATCCACGCGTTCTAATCTTCTCGTTTATGCCATCCAATCTATCTATATTTAGTGTGCGAGTTATGTTTACACTACTTATCATGTCCATGCTTTGTGATATACTGATCTGTTATGCAAGTAAACTATACATGCTTAATTTAGTTCATCAACTTTTCATGATTTATATTCTGGTTTTAATCTAGAATCTGTCTAATTATTTAACAGTAGCTACCACGGGTGTTGTCATCCCCACTCCATCCCATAGATGACCTTTTCGGCACACGTATCAAGTGCTTCACCAAGTAAATCACAAAGTCAAGGCAACCGCCTCTTCTAGAGTTGGCCGATGTCACGACCCTGTAATATAGACGCTATGTGAGTTGTTCCACTAGTCGGCGACGTGGGTCCACACAAGGTTGATCAGTGTCCAATGTAACAACATAACTTTCGGAACACTAGGTATAGTCCGAACATCCATGTACATTTTTTTGACCAACTAAGACGCGTTAAGGCGTATTATATATATAAAAAATTCTTCTATTTTGACACAAATATGTGCAAACCTTGTGGAGAGGTGGAAAAAATCGGTGCGTGGTACGTGTTGAACCTCCAACCTCGTGTGTGGTTCGATGCATCAATCACCACGAGTAAATAAAACTAGCTAGCCCCTGCATTGACGTCTGAAACCACTTCTCTGCACCTGGAAAGTGGAAAGAAAAGGACCAAACATGGCTATTTAATGTGACTAAACTGTAGTTCATTCATCTCGTCAACTCCCGATCTCACCAGGCTGCACGTACGTGTTCCTACAGCACCTGCAGAAAACTTGTGGGTGCAGGGGTGGCCACTGCCCACTGCTGGGCTTGCCGCGATGTGTTGCCATTTTGCCATGGATCGGAGCGCCCCATGCATGCATCTTTCCTGGCCGCGGACGATCGAGTGGACCGGAGGCGCGCCGCATGGCCGCGGTTTCAGCCGGTCGCGGATGAATGATGATTTGATCACCGCCGGCCGTCGTCGTCACCGCGGGTGGCGGTGCAGAAAAGTAGTACTACTCCTGTCCGTGTCGTCGGAAAGCGCGCGCCGCGCCCTTTCGGAGACGGCATGATCGATGTCCTGCTGATGACGGGCAAAGCCTTTAATATACGATTAAGGCGTGATGCCGCTGCCTGCGCTGGAGCTGATGACACTTGCAACTTGCCGGACACTTTGGCGAGTAGTAGCTGGCTAACACGATCCCTGCAGGAGGTCCGGGGTCCCGGGATGGAATCTGTAGATTCTGTTTGCATCTCTTTCATCCTTTTGTTTTCTCATAATTTCACGTTTCTGTAGATCGACACAGTCATTTTTTGGTCAGTCGTCAATTTCACGCAGGTGCTCTAATTTCACGTTTCTCTCTGTGGCCTATTATTGGCATTGACTGATGAAAGAGATACTTCCGGCAATCCTTTGCATGAACACTCCTGACTCCATGTACCAAGAAAATACTAGGTCCAAGCGAATCAAAGTGAATGAAATGGCTACTCCTATTAAATTTAATAGTATATTGGCCGATTCTCTTTTATTAGAGGATTTAACTAGGAATGAAAAAAATATTGCACCGTAAGTTGATATCCAAAAGGACAAGAAACGTGGAATATTTTATTCGGAGACCATGAACAGATGTTGAGTATACTGTGTATAAGTTTGGTCATCATGTAGCTATTTTTATGAGAGTCTCCGTGGAAAATTTCATGATGTTGATTTCAAAATTGTCATTGTCATATAGAAATGAAATGAAACTTGGTGAAATATCCACTCTCAATGGAGAGCATCATTTTATAGTTTTGTAGGCATTTAATTTCATGACGCAGGTAGAGTTGGTAACTGTGTCTAGAGAAACTCACTCCTCTCTCTTACTAAAAACATTGTTGTATCGTAAAGACACGTATGTTGCGGCTTATTAAATGAAAATGGGATTGACCAGGATACGTATAACAAAAGTATTATCATGACAAATCATGATCTATAACTCTTATATAAACAAACCCCACTATCTAATTATTTTGACATGCAACACGTCCACATCAGCACCCACTATCAATCCCACTATCTATTTTCCTTGACATGCAATGTGTCCACCTCATCAATCCACTATTATTTACTACTAGCAATTTATTTTAGCAAGCAAGGTGCATCTCAGTAGTTTACTATTGTAAAATATTTTTATTCCTTCTTCATATCCGCAGCAACGCGCTGGGAATTCTCCTAGTTAGTTAAACGTACAAGGGCGTCTTAATAATGTGCATCTTTCGAAATATGAACAAAGTCAGTGTTTTGAAATGAATCTTAATAATGTGCATAAAGTTACTGATGATCAAAGTTTTTTTTTTGAAACACCGATGATGATCAAAGTTTGATAATTTAATCTACGTAATATGAAACATCACTAATTTGTGTTTGTAAAGAGTATTGTGAAATAACCCCCAAGATCTGAAGTGAAAAATAATCATGAGTCGAGCTAATAATATACTAGATTTTTATGAATGAGCCTATGGTCCAATAGTAAGACTTTCAAGTGGGACTCTACGTACCCACCAAGATTTTAATTCTGATGTTTGCATTTTTTTTCTTGGATTTTTCCTAGTATTTACCAGCGCTATGCATTAAGTGGTAGGCGACGTCCCGGTCGACGGCGAGACGCCTGTGGTGACTTCGTGAACTTTAAGATTTGCAGGCAATCATTCAGAGGTGCTCATAGGGATAGAGTTTATGTGACTATATCTTAAACTCCTATAGAGCTAATGTTCACTACCTATTTCTCTAGAATGTGGTGAAGCCATGTCATCTTAGAGGTCCATAGCCACGTCATCATCCACCCACAAAGTCCACTACAATTTACTCAAGCATCTTAATAAATATCCTCTTTATTCCTTCATGCACTTTTTTTAGCGCTTTACATTTGATTCTGTCTAATTCCACAACTACATGCATGCATAATACTCCAATTCTCATCAAATTTATATATATTCGTGTCATTCACCCAAAATATTATTTTAAAATTTCTGCAGCAATACGCGGGGTATTTACCTTTACAGTCAATTTTCGAAAAGTGCAACACACCATGGAAACTGAGGACTAGTAGATATTTGTGATAGTAGACGACAAATGCCCGCGGCGTCAATGTCAAGATTATTTTTAGTGCAGTGACCGGAGGCGAGCTATCAATAGGTGGTGTTGTAGGAACTTGACGAAATGATCCCGTACCTTCACATGAAAGCGAAGTTTGTTAGCGACTACAGTATTATAGCTCTATGGCAAATATAGAGCGAGCGCGAGCGGGTAGGGGGGAGGGGCAATGTTTGTAGGGGTGGGGCCTTACGCTTTTTTTAGTGCTTTTTGTAATAGAAGAAGAAGTACTTAGTAATACGTATCATAATATTTTTACAAAGTTAAAATTTGATAGTATAATAGTAATTATAGAAAATATATATTACCTTATAAATATCTAGCTGTTAAATTGTCCCATAAAAAGATAATAATTCATTAAGAACTTTGGTCACTTTATTTGACACTTAAGACATGGATTTGACTTCCATCTAATTTTATTTGCTTATACAGATGAAACATCAAGTAAAATTGGCTAGAGGGATTACGTACTATGGTTTATACTATATTAATATAACGTCCCATGATGAACGCATATCTACAAATGTAGTAATAATATACGTAGGATGTAACAAATGCTTTTTAACCACATTACAGCGTTGCACATCACATGCATTAACCGCAACCATTTATTTGAAAGCGTCTCGCTAGTGACAACACCCACTATATAAGTCTATGACACTGTAATTGAGTCCTAGCTACGGACCACATGAGCGCGCGACGAATCATCGCACATCTACCGTTTCTCCGTACGTGTTGCCGTGTCGTCGATCGACCGGCCCAGTGGCTAGCTATTGTTAAGAAACTTGTTGCCAGCGGTTAGGACTTTCCCCTCTCCGTCTCTCACGATCAACATGGTAGATGAAAGTAGAATAAGTAGACATAAGATGTAGGGAGACTATTTTTTATTTCTCTGAATATTGGTAATTATAACATAGAGCTACCACGTATATATAGTCCTGTCAAGAGCTAGAGTTTTGGTAAGAGCCCACGTACAAACGGACTAGGATTAGAATTCTTTCTTCTCCTTTCCTTCTAGGATAGAGTCCTTATGTTTTACAACACTCCCCCTTGGGCGATTACCACGATATGCACATGCCTCATCAAAAACTCCATCCGAAAACTCAGTGGGAAAAAACGGTTCTTGGAGAAAAGAGTACGTCGCATTCATTAGTTGTATTGCACATGTTGTCTCATTAAAAACCTTATGTGAGAAACCTTCGAGTAAAAACTCACATAGGAAAAAAGAGTACAACATTTAACCTTCTTGGTCATATATCCTTCAGGATATTTCATAGATATTGATCTCTATGCACAAACTTCAATGTTTTGGCAAATATGATCTACTTGATCTTTGGATTTTCTAGTGGATAATTACCTTCAAGGTAAATCGAATCAAATTGCTCCCCCTCATAAACCATCCTTTGAATTTCATTGTTCAAAATACACTTTCAAAAGTTGGCTCATAATTCTTCTATGAATTATATGGGTATTGTTGGGAAAAGGCATCTCAGCAGCGGAGACATGGCATGAGCCTACGGTCAATTGACCCCCATTTATCTTGTTTACTACGGTTGTCTTTGCTTGATTACGCAGGTTTGGATCGGAGGTATTGGGACCGCCGGCGGAGACCATGCCGGCCGCGCTCGAGAAGGTCTCCGGTCGCCATCCGGAGACAACAGCCGGCATCCCGACCTCGGGCCTCCGAGCGGGGGTAGCGAGCCGGAGGCGGAGACCCTTGGCCTCCGGCCACCGGCGGAGACCATGCCGGCTGCGCTCGAGATGGTCTCCGGCGCCATCCGGAGACAACAGGCCGGCATCCCGACCTCGGGCCTCCGAGCGGAGGTAGCGAGCCGGAGGCGGAGTCCCTTGGCCTCGGCCACCGGCGGAGGCACCGGACGGAGGCGCAAGCCTCCGATCCCGCAGCGGAGACATCCGGTGGCCCAAGAGGCGGCCCGCCGCCGGCCCGGGAGCGGGGAGGACATCACACGCCTAGGAGGCCCGGAAGGGTCCAGCAGCCCATCGCCGCAACGGCGGACGATCTTGCCCCCGTCGACCCCACTTGCGTAGTCTTAAAATTAGGGTTTCCCCGTCTCCCCTTTGGGGTTGTAATGTCTTTTCATATTGGGAGCCGGACAAGCTATAAAAGGAGCCCCTGGTCCCGTTGTAAGTCGATCGGGCCGGAGTGGAAGAGTTTCTGTTCTTGACACTCTAGCATTGTAATTGTAATTACGATTGAATACTAAACCCGCCGGAACCGTGTTCCAACAGTTGGCGCCCACCCGTGTGTCCGGCCGAGAATATCACTAGCGAGATGCCAACAAGAAAACAGATAGCGGCGCCGCCGCTGACGAAAACGTGCCGCCGCCGGCGGAGGCACCCGCGGAGGCACCCGAACCACCGCGAAGGGGCGGACCGCGAAGGTCCGCCCGAAGCAAGTATGCCTCCGAGCAGGCAACCGAAGATGAACAACAATGAAGACCACGGCGAAGATGAACAACCTCCGATAAGCCGGACGGCGATCGCACCAGGAAAATGAGGTAAGTCGGCCGAGAGCCGAAATGCAGCGCATGGAAGCGAACGAGACAGCCGAGAGCGAGCAAGCGGCTACGCACGGGGCAATACACACCTCCCAAAGCAAGCGAGAGGAGATTAGGCAAAGCAAATGGCAATATTGCAAGCGGAGATTCGAGCATGCAACCCATAACAATGCATCAAAACAATACTATGACAACCCCACAACTCAGCCAATACATGGCCGCAACACCCACGAGATACCTCGATCATGGTTTACCGAGGACGTTCGACCCGAAATCCCCACCGTCGAAGGCCTACGTAAAGCACCATGGCCTCCGGGCTACAAGCCCATGGTCCCGCCTAGGTACAATGGAAAAACAGATCCACGGCGGTTCGATGAGTTTTGAGGCGGCGATCGCCTCCGCGGGAGGAAATGACAGTGTCCTAGCCAAATCCTTCGTTATCGCCGCAGAGGGCGACGCACTGACATGGTACTCCATGCCGCAGCCTAGCACAATCTACTCATGGGAGAACCCGAGGGATAAGATAATCGCCAATTTCAAAGGTTTCTCAAGTGAGTCATTGTCGTCGCAGACTGTCAAAGCAACAAACATGACAAGGGAGAGCCGTTAAGGGATTACTTCCGAGAGATTCTTACACCTCGGGCGAAGGCGCGATGTGCCGATACGTCGCGATAGAGGCAATCAAAGGTCTCCGCATTGGACCCTTCGCAAGCTACTTAGCGAGAGAAAAGCCGCTACCATGGAAAAGCCGCACGAAGAGTTCGAAAAATACCGCAGATCGTACAATGACCTCCGGAAAAGACTGGATGAAGGAGAAGGCCGAGCAAAAGGTACTCCGGTAGGAACAACAATAGAGACAACAGTCCTATGACAGGCGAATGCTCAAGAAAGGCAAGTCTTCAATGTGCAAAACAGCCGGCCTCGGCGTTCGGCGGACAAGGAGCCAGAAACGGCCAAGATACAAAGGCTCGGAATAACCGAACTTCAACAAGAGCAAGTCGAAGAACTGGAATAAGAACCGAAACCGAGAAGGCATTATTGCATCTTCCATGGGGAAGATAAGGGGCATAGCACCAAGGAATGCCCCGAAACCAAAGAAACAATGGATCGAATGAAGAACAAGCAACGGCCGCCTCCACCCGTTCCGAGCCAACCGCACAAGTGAATCACACCTTCACTACACAACACCATCGCCAGTACAACCCAAGCTATCCAGGGTACACTAACAAGTGTCTTCCCCAAAGAACGTCGCACAAAGAAGACTATCCACCGTCCCTACCAAAGATGGCGGCTCGTGCAGGTACCGGTTGTCTCGACGGCAACCAGGCACCCGTCGGGGCGGAGAGTGCGATCACTTATGTCAACACTCGACCCCCACGATATCCATGGTAGAAACACCTCGCCTTCGCATCAACGGCAAGAACAGGGCGACGCAAAGATTACCTCCACCTCCGCAACAAAGGCAATTCGAGGCACTACCGGACCTCCGCAAAGCAGTCACCCGCCCCGCACCATGCCAAAGGCCGAACCTCCGATTGAGAATCGATGAACCCCCACACCGCTCGCCCACAATAGGAATGATACTACCGATAGCCGGCGGATCGGCGATGGAATTCGAGACAAAGAAACAAAAGATCACCTCCGATTGGTGAATAATGTGGCATGCGGGAGCACACCGAACAACGAATGGTCTAAGGCCCAAATCAGTTTTTCGAAGAGGACCTCCGATTGGAGAGTTATCCTCACACCGACGCGATGGTCATAAAAGCAAACGTGGCGGGATGGGAGATAAACAGATCACCGGGTTGACTCCGGGAGTTCGGCATATCATCTTCGCAAGTGTGTTTGATCAAATGAAGCTCGCGGGTCTCACCGCAACCACCGATACACCCCCGATAGGATTCGGAGGAAGGAAGATTCACGCCCTCGGGAAAATTTCCCTACCCGTGTCTTTTCAAGATGGGGACAACGCGAGAACGAATACATCACCTTTGATGTAGTGGACATATATTACCCATACAATGCAATCCTAGGAAGAGGATTCGCAAACAAGTTCAATGTGGCAGTCCACATGGGTTACCTTTGCATGAAAATGCCAAAGACCGCATGGAATAATCACGGTTCGAGGAAGCCAAAAGGAAGCAAGAAACATAGAGAGAGCAATATACAAGGCTCACAGAAACATAAATACAGTGGCATCAGATGAGCCACCAGATATGCCCGGAGGAAAGACGGACATGAAGGATCAGGAGGACACAATAACAGTGCCCCTCGACGAGGCAGTGCCAAACAGGAAGGTCACGATCGGAGCAAATCTATCAGAGGAAGAACGAAGAGAATTACTTAGCCTATTGTCCAAAAACAGAGATGTCTTTGCATGGTCAGCAGAAGACCTCAAAGGAATTGGGAGAGATATAATCGAGCACACTTTGGATTTAAATGAGAATGTAAAGCCAAGGAAGCAAAGGCAGAGGAAAATGTCAGAAGAACGAACCTTGGCCGCAAAGGCGGAGGTGCAGAGATTATTGGATGCAAACGTCATACGAGAGGTCAAATACTCAGAATGGCTAGCAAATGTGGTACTTGTCCCAAAGAAGAATGGCAAAATGCGAATGTGCATCGACTTCACTGACCTGAACAAGGCATGCAAAAAAGACCCATTCTCGCTACCTAGAATAGACACCTCGGTTGATAAGGCCGCGGGATGCAAAAGATTCTCCTCCCGGACTGTTTTTCGGGATATCATCGTCCGCTCGGAAAGAAGACGAGGAAAAGACAAGTTTCACTATACCGACCGGAACCTACTTTGTTTTGTGCGAATGCCCGAAGGGCTCAAGAATGCAGGGTCAACCTTTGCAAGAATGGTACAAGCTGTACTACGGTCTCAGTTGCAGAGAAACATCATAGCCTATGTAGATGACATTGCCGTGGTAAGCAAAGAACCGGAGAACCATCTGGAAGATCTCAAGGAAACCTTTGCAAACCTTAGGGAGGCCGGATTGAAGCTAAACCCGAAAAATGTGTCTTTGGAGTCAAGGGGAAAAATGTTGGGATATGTCGTCGGACCCGAAGGTCTCGGGCCAATCCGGACAAAACAAAAGCCGTCTGGCCATGCCCGAGCCATCAAACAAAAAAAGAGATCCAAATACTCACGGAAGAATCGCGGCATTGAACAGTTTATCTCCAAATCACCCGAACGCAGCCTCCCTTTCTTCAAAGCACTCAAGGCCAACGAAAAGTTTGAATGGGGATCGAGCAATCGAAGCTTTCAGCGGCTCAAGAAATACATGGCCGAGGACCTAATGGTGGCAGCCCCGAATAGCGACGAGCCACTCCCGTTGTACGTGTCGGCATCGGCGGGGGCGAAAGAAGTGCGGTACTCGTGCAAGAGAGACGAGATAAATGGTAAGCGGGTGCGGCGGCCGATATACTATGTGTCCGAGGCATTGCAAGGAGCAAAGCTGAACTACACGAGAGATTGAAAAGATAGCGTATGCAGTAATCACGGCATCAAGGAAGCTAAAGCACTACTTTCGGGACCACACTATTCGATACCGACAACAGCCACCGGCCGAGATCCCGAACAACAAAGAAGCCTCGGAAGAATTGGCAAGTGGGCTACGAGCTGTCTCGGTTCGAGATCAAGTTTGTTGCAAGAACAGCAATCAAGTCGCAAGCACTAGCGGATTTTCTCTCGGAATGGGTGCCAACAAATACCTCCGAATCAAAATCGGAGGTATCCCACTGACGCTTTACACGAGATGGTGCCCGGGAGTCCAGGGGGCCGGGGCCTCCGCAATCCTGTTTTCACCATCAGGAGTCAGGACAAAGTATGCAGCTAGACTGTGCTTCAAAGCCACAAACAATACAACAGAGTATGAAGGTGTCATATTGGGGTTGACAAAAGCAAAGGCACTCGGGGCTACTCACGTGCTAGTAAACACAGACTCACAGTTGGTAGCAGGTCAAGTGGAAAAAGAGTACACCGCGAGGGAACCTGAACTCGCAAGATACCTAGAGGTCATGAGAAGCCTTGAGAAGAGATTCAAAGGTTTCACCCTCAGGCACATACCGAGAGGAGAAAACATGGAGGCTGATGAGTTGGCAAAGGCAGCAGCAAACAAGCTTGACATGCCAGCAGGCACCTTTTACCAAGAGCTACAGCAACCAGCCACGGCAAGGTTAAACAGAGCATTTGCGGAGGTACTACTAATTCACTCCGAAGACTGGAGGCGGGCAATCATAGATCAAATCAAAGGGGCAATCATGTAACCTCGGATGAAGCCGCGCAAGGCAAGGCAACGGCTCGAGCAAGAAGCTACACCGTGATAGAGGGACAAACTATTCAAAAAAGGCGTAGTGCAACCACTACTCAAATGCCTAAGCAATGAAGAAGGCCAGGAACTCCTACGCAGCATTCATGCAGGGATTTGTGGATCCCACATAGGCCCAAGGGCATTATCCGCAAAGGCCATTCGTCAAGGTTTTTACTGGCCCACTCACATCAAAGATGCCCTACACATAGTGAAGACGTGCGCGCCGCCAAAATTTCTCACCAAACCAAAACAAGCCGGGGGAGTCACAGGCTCATCCCACCAACGTGGCCTATGCAGAGATGGGGTATGGACCTCGTTGGGCCGCTCCCACCACTCAAGGAGGTAGCAAGTATGCGGTTGTGGCGTAGAATATTTTACAAGGTGGATTGAGGCCAAGCCACTATCAACCATCACTTCGAAACAAAAAAGTTTTTCCGGCAAAACATAGTGTGCGATTCGGTGTTCCAAGAACCCTAACAAGACAATGGAAAGCAATTCGATTTTGAAAAGTTCAAAGAGTACTGCGAAAGCATTGGCACAAAGCCGGCCTTTGCCTCGCATACCACCCGGAGAGCAACGGGCGGTTGAGAGGTCCAACGAATCATATTCTCGGCAATCTCAAAAACACCGCACGGCTGAAGAAAGGAAAGTGGGTTGAGGAGTTGCCTAAGGTCGTGTGGTCTCACAACACCAATATCTCACGGGCTACCGGCTTCACACCTTTCAAGTTGCTATATGGGGAAGAAGCTATGATGCCGGAAGAGTTAAGAAACCAAAGTCTCCGGGTCACAAAACAGCGCTAGCGTAAAATGAAGAGTACAAAGAAAGAGATGATAGAGGCGAGAGAGACTAGAAGCCGTGGACAACATAATCAAGTACCAAAACCAAACGAAGAAATGGAGGGATGCCAAAGTGGTAATCAAAGACATCAAAGAAGGAGACCGGGTCCTCCGCCGGAAACCAAATGCACCAAACGCAGGAAACCGCAACGAAAGTGGGAAGGACCTTACCTAGCTCACCAAGCGGAAGGAAAGGATCGTTCTTCTTACGGATGAAAATGGGAAAGTATCAACCCACACTGAATGTGGACAACCTCGGGAAATACTACATCTAAAATGTAAGGAACCTCCGTAAATCTATAAGCGGAGGCATCCAAAAGAGTTCATTTTCATGTTTCTTTTCTTTCCCTTCAAACCGGATTGCACTCTTTTCCTCACGCGGGGACTCCTTATCGGAGGTGAGGTTTTTAACGAGGCAACTCCGTTGTAATCAACCTCTCGCAATATATAAAGAGGGCCCCGAGAAACAGCAGAATGCAGCAAAGTCGAAAGCGGCTGGCAACGCAGCCGCAATATTCGACGGTGCTTTAAGCATCGGAAGAGGTCACTTCAAACTTCGCCTTGACCGGCGGACCTCAAAAAGATTTGTAAGCGACCTCCAAAAAGGTTGAAAACCCTTGGAAAAAGACCTGATCGATCGGCACTAAGGGGTACAAAATAAGCGACCTCCAAAAAGGTTGAAAACCCTTGGAAAAAGACCCGATCGATCGAGCACTAAGGGGTACAAAATAAGCGACCTCCAAAAAGGTTGAAAACCCTTGGAAAAAGACCGATCGATCGGCGCTAAGGGGTACAAAAAGCCAAAAAGCCATCACCAAAATCGGAAAAGACCCAGCAAGCAGCTAGGGCACCGATATTAAAGCAAAGATCGCTTGATCAGCCAGCGGCTTCTCATGCCTCCGCAAGATCAGCGGAGGCATGCCAAACACGAAAACCGAAAATTGAAGAAATCGGAGCAATCTAATCGTCATAAGCAAAAAAGGCAACCGAAAACAAAGAGAAGGTAACACGGCGGCTGAGCAAGCCACTCCAGTCCATTAATTTGCATACAAATATGAAATTAAGGCTACAAGAATCACCAATGCCCTAGCTCCAACTAGTGTAGACTCTAGAGAAGGTATGCCACCTCTTACTATTACAATCAGCAAACGAGCCTGCAAAAGAGCAAAGAGCGCTGCAATTTTCCATCTCCGAGAAGGGAGGGAGCCTTAGTACTGGCGGACTTCGGCTCCTGGTACCCAAAACACAAACTGCCAACCGACACACCTCGGACTAGCCCGCCCCACTACACACCTCGGAAGAATAAGCCAAGCGAAGCACGGTTGTATTCGTAGCCGGATACCACTCCGGACCTCTCGCGAAGAGCGACACACCATTGTGATATAGCCTTTACGAATTCTTACTCGCATGTATCGCCTCAAAGCACATCTAACAAAGCAACGCCATACGCTAACGAAAGTGAAGTGTTGGCAACACTACCCCAAATGACCAAGCATCACCAGAAAACATAAGCCTTATATAGCCCCTAGGGAGGAGAAAGGCAAATAAATGCCTCGATCTGCAATCTAATGCATTAAACAAGCAAGATCTGTACCATAACCCATAGTAGCAATCAAGCTCATTCAAGCCGCAGAGTACCACCAGCAGCGATTGTTTTGGTCCTCGAGCAATCAAGAGAGCGTATCACGAGAAATCAAACACAAGATCCACAGCATTTACTAAGAAATGTACCAAAGAGGTCAGAGACATTTAAGCCAATTAGCCATACCAAGGCCTATAAAAGGAAGGCGCTTCCAAAGATC
This sequence comes from Themeda triandra, assembly GCA_018135685.1. NCBI lineage: Eukaryota > Viridiplantae > Streptophyta > Magnoliopsida > Poales > Poaceae > Themeda > Themeda triandra. The sequence goes on along the minus strand of JAENPR010000160.1, from coordinate 842,057 downwards.
CACCCCCAAAGATCACACAAGGCACGTATCAAGAGTAGGGGGATGGAGGTTGATGTATATTTACAAGAGTTTCACAAGAGCGAGAGAGAGACAACGTAAGAATTCGTAAGCGAGGGGCCACATAGACCAAAATACACACCACCCTTTTCTTCGAGCATGTACCAACGAGCATCACCTCGGGGAAGAAAACGGGCTAGGGGGACACCGCGTAAGAATTCGTAACGTCCCCCATCCCCGGTCAAAATCGCTCAACAAAAGCGTGGAATGTCACATGAAAGTGAGCCCAAGGACAGGTGGTACCTAGTCACAAGTTGAGAGTCCCCATTAGCAAGGGACCATGTCCAATTAGCTACAGTCGGAGAAAAGGCAGCACTAAGACCATAACCTCCATGCCTTAGCATGGAACCATGTAACCTAACAAGCCGACCATTCAAAATGATCAATAAAAGGTTCCCGACGTAAAGTCTCCGGAATCCAACTAGTAACCTCCGCGCAATTCAAACGTAGTATGGACTAACGTTGCGCGCGCGAAGACAAGATTACAAAAATACATGTAAGCAAAGACAATACCTCCGCTTTAATACCTTAGCTCGAATCGGGTAACATTAGCATATGACACAAGAAAAAACATGTATACGATAATCTAAAGATTTCTTCCATAGCCTCCGCGTATGAAATGAATACATCTAAGTCCCATTACACAAAGACAAACCTCAGGCAAAAGGCCGCAAGTAAATACATACATAGCCTCCGAAAAGAAAAAGGCAACGAGGAAAAAGAAACATCTCATGTAAAAAACCGACGAGCAACAAATTCAAGGAGGACCCCTCCATGCTAGCGACCCAACGAAGGTGTCGCGCCTATCATCCAAATTCGAGCGCGAACAAATTCAAACATATCATCAACGCCGCGATGGGGAACACGATCGCCGGCAATCCCACGTAAAAACGCTAACGTAAACACCATCGCGCATAAGGGTTGCGGGTTCCACCTCCCGCACAGCCCAAAATCGGAGACCTGCGCAGGAGGATTGACCCATAAGTTTCATTACAATACGCGCACCACAGGCGCCACAGCAAAAGTAACAAGTGTATTTACATCATAAGACATAGAAAAGTAAGACCCTAGTCTACCTCCTCCCCGCGGACGTCGTGGGCCTCAGCGGCTTTATCGGCATCTCCGTCTTGCCTCTCTTGTAACGTCTCCGCGGGAGGGCTGGCACGAGCATCAGAGTGTGCCTGGGTTTCCGTCGGAACCTCCGTCTCGGCCTTTGTCCTCGCCGGAGACGCGGTTGCCTGAGGAACTTGAGAGCCTCCGCCGTAGCCGGGTTTGGAAGTCTCACCAAGGACGGGGACACCTTTCATCACAAGCCGGACTGGTGTCCGGCCTCCGTCGGCAAAATTTAAAAACGCAAAAACGTTAGCTCCATGAGGAAGCAAAAGAAAAGATAAACATAAAAGACAAAGAGAAATTTCACCTTCCGCATAGCGTGAGCAGCAAAGAACGGCTTCCGCCCGCCAAAAGGCACCCGTAAAGACTTCAAGAATTTTTGAACGGTCTTGCGGATTGGGCGGGAGGTCTCCCGAGCTCGAGGAATCGGAGATCTCGTGTAGACCAACGGCGCGATGTCCGAGACCTCCGCGAACCAAGCTCTTAAGTAAACCGGTGCGAGAGGCCTTTGCCGCAAAATCGGACACGCCTCCGACGAACAGGGATAGCTTCGCCAGATTGGACTTGATCCAAGACATCAACCCACTAGCAGTACAGTTAGCGGGAAGAGGAGATGCAACACCGCCAAACTCTTCAAGAACAGAGCAGATATGTCTCCGCAATCTCGGTCTGCGGCAACTCGATCTCCTCAATCTCCGCAGCCAATCCCTCCGCCTCCTTCTGGAATGTCTCCGCAGTCTTTTCCATTGAGGCCAGCTGGGTACGGAGGTTCTCAGACACCTCCGTTGCCTTGTTGGCACGCTCAGCAGCAACATCCTTGGCTTCATTGGTAGATTTAAGCCTCGCCTCCAAATCCTCAACCTTTTTCTTCAGGGCCTCCGATTGCTGGAGCGCGTTTTCCAAGTTAGAAACCTTGGCCGCAAGCTCAGTCTTCTCACGGCCAAGGGTCTCCACTTCCCCCTTCAGGACCTCAATGGCCCGAGTCCGTCGGGCAAGCTCCGCAAAGACCCCGGTGCTCAATAGCGAAGGCCATGTGATGAGTCTATAGACAGTAATAAGAGTGAGAAAAAACAGCAAGGAAAAGATTAAAAGGTAAAAAGCCCAAAGTACACTCACCATGCAGTGGTGCTCCAGTTGAAGGCGCAGAAGGCGTTCGTAGGGCAGCGCATCAAGGTAGTTATCAACTTGGGCTGGGGTCAAAGCAAAAACCAGAGGAAAAATGATTGTAAATACAAGCACGCAACAGCGCAAAATCGCGGAGACAGCAATAAAACTATAAGGCAAAAACCTCCGTAATGCTCAAAAATATCGTGAACATTCAAGCCCCACGCACCGAACGTAGCGGAGGCATCTGAAAGAAAAACGAAGACATATCTTAGCAAGTCAATCATGCAATCAAACGCGTGACCTAAAAATGAGACAAAAATAAGAAATCTTTACCTCCGAAGCATGAGCGGCGGATGTAGAACCTCCGCCGGAGGCATGGTTCGAGCACCCCGCGCCGGAACACGCGCGCCAAATCAACACCGGGAGGAGGCCTCATGCTCCCAATAATACCGCCGCCTCGGCCGAGAACAAAAAAAAAGGTTAAAGGTCTCCTCGGACTCAATGTTACAAAAATGTTCAAGAATAAAAACCAGGGCAGAAATTAGCTTACGAAGAGAAAGCCCGCCCACCGGACCCTTGTCACCAGGAGCGGAGGCCCGCCCTTCGCCGGAGGCCTGCCCGGCGGCAGCCTTATCCGTAACAAACTCAGCATCAGATGTGCCTCTCGACAGCTTATGGCCAGGACTCCCAACAAAATCATCATCAGAGACTTCATCGGGGAAGTCACGAACCTGATGGGTTGGCGAGAGTGATGCCTCAGCATCCACGGCCTCCTCGTCTTCCCCCGCCTCTTCCTCCTCTTCACCAGCCTCGCCGTCGTCGAGCTAGACAAAATGGCAAAAGCACTAGGAAAGGGATGGACGGACACCTCCGGCGACGGAGCACGTGCGGAAGCGAAGGTTGTGAAGCCGAGCGTGTCTCCGCCGTAGGCAAGGGCTTAGCGACGCTCCCGCATCCTTGGCAACCTCTTCTCCCCCGTCGTCGCCCTGGTAGCCAGCCTCAGACGCATCCGGAGATACAGACGCGGAAGCTTCAACAACCTCCGCCTCGGAGGTCTTCTCCTTCTTGGAAGGCCCGCGGCCAACGCACGAACGTTTCCTCTTTTTTGACGCCTCCGCCTTGATCAGTAGCAATAGCGGAGGCATTCTTCGCCGCCCTTGACTCTATCTTCCGAGAACCTTGCCGGACAGCCGGGAGGAATAGGGGATTTGAAGTTCCTCAAAGACGCGGTTCGGCGCGGCATGAAACCAGCCTCCGCCTTCCGCGCAAGGTATTCACGTTCGGAGACCTCTCCGATTAGCTCCACAACTTTCCTTTCAATTCGATTGACGAAATTGGTCCCAGCTCTCCCTCGAGGTAAGCCGAGACCGAAGACAGGCACGGTATGCCCGCAGCTTCTCCGAAAACCGGCAGCTCCTTCCGGACAATCTCAAACTTTGGCTGTCCTTGGCCAAGGGCCGCGGCCGGAGGCCACTATCTCCTCCGGAAGGTCGCGACCTCGAGTACTTGCAAGCCGGCGCGAAGGCCTTGCGCACGACTTCTCGCGAGCGGCGGCCGCAGCGGAAGGCGCCGGAAGAGGCTTCAAATTGGTGTGCGGCTTCATCGCCGTCATAGCGGAGGCCGGGGGTACCTCACAATCTTATTGCCATCGTCATCCTCCCCGGTGACACCGATGGTCCGCACATAGAACCAATACTCCATCCAATTGGCCGGCTCCCACTTGCCCTTCGACACCACGAGATCTCCAAACGTTCATCCCGAAACCTTTTCTCCATAAAGGTACAGCCCCGAACCGTGCTTTCACCTTGTCCTCGCCAAATGACCGTGGTTGCTTCGAAGTTCATAGTGCCTCACAAAGGCATTGACATCGCCTCTCCGCCATAAGACTCCACCGCCCGCATAAATTTGCTAAGGTTCAAGAAGGCATGAGGAGTAAGGTGGTGGATCTCGAGCATTGAACTCCCCCAAAACTCTCCTCGAAAAGGATGGGCCGGCAGGCCGAAGGCCACAAGTGAAGAAATCCCCGAAAACGACCGCATACCCCCGCGGGGGTGGGCTCGCCGACCCCGGAGCTTGGCACGTCCGACCGGGATAACGCCCGTTGCTCAAGGTCTTCGATCATCGCCTTGGTCATTTTGCTAGGACCGAAATCGTAGGTAATAGCCGCCATACCTCCGGGCCGTGTGAAGGAATGAGGTCTTCGACGGAGGCTTCAACGTCAGAAAGAGACTCCTCCAGGTCCCTAGCCTCCGCCGCAACAAGCATACACTTCTCAAAGATGTCCAGCCAATCTCCGACCTTCACTCTCTGAAACCGGGAATAAGGACCGGTGTAGTGGTGGCGGAGGCAAGCGCGCCGCAGCGGAGGTGCCACGATGGAAATCGGAGGCAACCGTCGTATGCGGAGGTGGCACGAGAGAGTGAATAGAAAACCACAGATGGGGTAAAAAAACTATTACCGCCCCCTCCCCTTTTATAGTGGCCGGACGGCCGGTCGTGGGGGAGGACATCCCCCCACGCCAACGGTAAAAAATCCAACGGTCGAAAAACCGCAGACCCCGGATCCAACGGCCAGAAAGAGAGAGAGAAGGCAAAAGAGAGAAAACCTTTTTCGGACCCTGAAGTCTCCGTCCACCAAAGGCGAGCCGGGGGGGCCATGGTCTCCGCTGATCTAGCCAAGAGTTGATGGCCAGGGCCCGCCTCCGCTGGACCTAACCCTCAAAGGGGGAATGTTGGGAAAAGGCATCTCAGCAGCGGAGACATGGCATGAGCCTACGGTCAATTGACCCCCATTTATCTTGTTTACTACGGTTGTCTTTGCTTGATTACGCAGGTTTGGATCGGAGGTATTGGGACCGCCGGCGGAGACCATGCCGGCTGCGCGCCGAGATGGTCTCCGGTCGCCATCCGGAGACAACAGCCGCATCCCGACCTCGGGCCTCCGAGCGGAGGTAGCGAGCCGGAGGCGGAGACCCTTGGCCTCTGGCCACCGGCGGAGACCATGCCGGCCTGCGCCTGAGATGGTCTCCGGTCGCCATCCGGAGACAACAGGCCGGCATCCTGACCTCGGGCCTCCGAGCGGAGGTAGCGAGCCGGAGGCGGAGTCCCTTGGCCTCTGGCCACCGGCGGAGGCACCGGACGGAGGCGCAAGCCTCCGATCCCAGAGCGGAGACATCCGGTGGCCCAAGAGGCGGCCCGCCAGCGGCCCGGGAGCGGGAGGACATCACACGCCTAGGAGGCCCGGGAAGGGTCCAGCGGGCCCATCGGCGCAACGGCGGACGATCTTGCCCCCGTCGACCCCACTTGCGAGTCTTAAAATTAGGGTTTCCCCGTCTCCCCTTTGGGGTTGTAATGTCTTTTCATATTGGGGAGCCGGACGGCTATAAAAGGAGCCCCGGTCCCCGTTGTAAGTCGAGGATCGGGCCGGAGTGGAAGAGTTTCTATTCTTCACACTCTAGCATTGTAATTGTAATTACGATTGAATACTAAACCCGCCGGAACCGTGTTCCAACGGGTATAACAAAGAGCAATATGCTTAATGCATAAATAACCACTTATTAGTTGTGCAAAATAAATAATTTATCTTTCAAGGTAATAGATCCTTTCAGAGGATTATAGGGGTAAATAAATTGATATTCAATATTAATATTGCTATAGAGAGCATTGGGCTTCCTATAAGCTAGAGGAAGCCCTGACCCAACCAGGCAGCCCACCGGTTGGACCAAACCAGAAGGTAGCGTACCACCGATCTGAGCAGGCGTCACGCGGGATGGTCCTGGCACGGTGGGGCCAGCCCAATCCCTCCCCCACCCGACGCGTTTCAAAATATTTTGAAAAACCCACCCGGCAATTCTATTCTATAATAAAAAGGAAAAAAGGAAACAAATCCCCTCCCGTCCTGTCTCTCTTGTCCCGACGCCCGGCCAAATCGGCGGCGTGGTCTCCCAGTCGCCCGCGGCGTTTCTTCATCGCCGGCCGCGCCACCCCATCGCCGGCGGTGATGGCGCTCCCCCTTGAAGGCGGCCCTCCCTCTTCGCGTGAAGCTCCGCGAGCTCGGCTTCGGGGTTGGCCAGATCCGCGAGCGCGGGGGCAAGGACGGCCGTGTGGCCGAGGGGCCTTGCGCGGGGAGGCTTCTCTGGTCACGAGCGAGCGGCGTCGCGAGCCAAAGCGGCCCCGTGCGCCTCCCCTCCCGCGGCGGTGTAGCTGAAGCAGTGGCCGCCCCGGTCGCCCCCGATTGACGGCTTCGCGGCGGCGGCCCCGGTCCTCCCCGACTCGGTGGCTGGAGCGCAGGGGTGGAGGCGCACGGCGGCTCGCGGCCTCCCCACTCCTGGAGATGCACGGCGGCCATGGAGGCCGACGAGCAGGATTCGCGAGGCGGCTCCCGTAGGGCGGCGCGGCGCCCCTGGAGCTGCTGCGGCGCGTCCCCATGAGTGCGGTACCGGAGCGGCAGCAGCGACGGATTTGCGAGCAGCAGCGGTGCGGCACCGGCTCTCCTCCACCCCGCCATGGCACCGCGATGCGGCCGCCCACCTCGCGCCCCTGGATCACGGCCCGAGCACCGATGGCGCTAGCACCCGACAGGAAGCGGCGCGGCGACGGGGTGGCACCGACGGCACCATAGCCACCCCGTCCGGCGGCGGGGACCTGCACCTACCCCTCCCCTCACCGAGCAGCACCGGCACGGCACCATGCCTCCTCCCCCACCAGCGACGGCACGCCCCCAGGCTTCCCCCGTCGTCGTGGACGCGCGCCCAACCCCGATCTGCGGCGGCAACAACCACCAGCACGCCCTGAAGCCCATGGACCTGGAGCTCCGCGGGCACAGCCTCCTCCAGACCGACGGCAGCACCTCCTCCATCACCACCCATGTTCCCCGGCGCGCCCCCTTCCCCGGCGTCCAGCTTCCTCCACCACCGACCACAACAGCAATAGCTAAACATGGTTCGTATGCACAACTATGTGATTTCGTATGCAGTGTCTTCAGTTGAGAGTGATTTGTATGCACGCTAGACAACGATTTATACACATCGTGATTTATATGACAATTGACATCGGTTTGTATGCAAGGTGAAATTGTATGCATATCAGTCTGTGTTGCAGTAACATAGGGATTCCTTCGATTTTGCATAAAAGTGCTTTTTTCTATTTTGATTTTGCAGTAACATAGCGGCGCGGCGACCTTGTTGCTGCGGCAGCGCGTCCCCCCTAGTGCGGATCCCCCACGGCGCCCCTGCAGCTCGGAATCACGAGCAGCGGCGGCGCGGTTGCAGCTCCGTGGTGACCACGCCCCTTCCCCACCTCAGCGTGCGGTGGTGCAGCTTCGAGCTTGGCCCCGTGGACGACGACTGTAACGGAACCGACCAATTAATATAAACATAATGTACTAATGATGTCGCTTAAGCAACTTAATTAGCACATGACGCTTATATCAACCCGGTAGTCCGTGAAACCACGAAGGATTTCAAACTTTCCACAATACAAAACTGGCCCGGACCGAATTAAGTTCAACATAATACCGTCCATAGTAATACATAAGTTCACAAGTAGTTGATTACATCGGAGTTGCGAAAATAGTTATTACAATACCAAGTTGGAAACAAAACTGCGGAAGCAAAATAAAGTGTTGTTTTACAAACGCACACTTAGTTAAAAATAGTGCCTGGTCCTTCATCAAATCCAGCAAAAGCATAGAGGAATGAGATATAAGAGATGACCTTGCCCAAGGTCTAATCCTCCCGTAGTGGGATACGGGTCCATCTTGTTGCCACAAAGAAAGGTCTTATGATCTCGCAACAAGTGGGAATAAAACCCTAAGTACAAGAAGGTACTCGGCTAGACTTACCCGTCATAAACCAAAAATAAAGTGACACCAAGGAGTATGCAAGGCTTTATAAGTGGGATAGCCGACTCATTTAAACTTGCGATAAAAGATGAGCTTATTAAATAATCATTTAGTGATAAAGGACTCTCTAGCTTATCATCTTTTAGGTTGGATCCCGACATCACTAGATTAGCACCTGTACTACTCCAACTCCGTGGTATGAGCAAACAACACTATCTTATCCTACAGGTTGAGCATACCGGCATCAACAACATCGAACCATAACCATCTTACATTGCACACATATTTGCGACGTGCCGGTCGCTCGGTCAAGTGTTCATTTGTCCGGAACGATGGCGATTATAATCGATTGCAAACCACGGCGGGTGTTCCTCACACAAACCACACGTCTCCCGTCGGAGTCGATTAGATCACCTTGGTCTATTCGGGTGGAATCGCGGATTTCAGAAATACGATTACACCGGGGCATGCCCGGCTACCGGTCTCTCCGGCGCGACCGGCCACCGGCTTTAATACCGTGCCATGGGCAATACACTCAACTCGCTGAAATTCCGGCCCAAACATCCTCAAGGCTTCGCGGTCGGATGATCGCATCCTTCCGGCTATCTCGTGAGGCATTGTTCAACATGATCCGAGGACGTACAAAGCCATAGTCCCTTAAGTGACATCGCCGGAGTTTCCGTGGTCTAACACACCACAAACTCCGACTAGTCGTGATTTAACAAGGCCACATGGTTATGTTCTCTAAACCAACCTCCTTTTCCTCAACCATAGGGTAGTAACCACCTACCTCGCGGATGAGGGTCAATCACCCGTCTTCTACCGATCTAATTAAGCAGTGCTAAGCATATGAACGATCCTGAACTTAAAAAGAGTAAAGGTATTCAGGTGGATCAAGGTACTCATAATGCAGTAACGGTTCCAAGTAACACCTATAAACTTAATGCATCATAAACAATAAAGGACGCAAAGTAAATCATTTTGCAAACCGTAGGAGAAATGCTCCGGGGCTTGCCTTCCTAAAACGAGCGTTGTTGAAGCTCCCAGCACTTGATCACTCCACATCGGATTCCTGGTTCTCGATCACTTCACGCGCCTTGTTTCACGTCACGTTCTGTTCTCCTAGCGATCCTGTATGATGCGGGTGCACGTATGAATACTAAGAATGCACATGGTATGATAATGCGGATACGTGCTTGCTTATTCCTTCTACAAGGTAGTCAACATCATCCAATAACGTGTACCATAAGTACATGTCATCTACTACATTTTCTACTACAACAATGTAATCCTAGTACGACATCCCTTTCTACTATCACCAGCAAACAAGTCAGTAAAGCCAAAGAGACTACACTCAAGCATAATCATCCTAACCAATTCATCATGATCTACTCATCCTAGTATACTACTTAACCACCTTGAACACTTGACAATAAGCCTATCACACAACATCACTTATTCAAGCATCAATACTAGTCATAACCATATAACTAACAGATCAGTAAATAAATCATAAATAAATAACCATAGACCCTATGGAGATGAATGAAGACATTCTGGAAAGCTTATGAAATTCTCCATCAAACATATGAAGACATCACAAACTTATTCCTAGGTTAACTACACCTAAAACACAGAACATCAGGACTGATTCTGGCAAAACAGCCACTAAAACAGCCCTGGTGACCATCTGGTCACACCCGTAACTCCTAAACCATTCATGCAATGACCATGAAACTTCACCAGTAGATGGTCAAGCTAACACACTAACTATCATCTTAAGACAAGTTAACCAGAAACCCAACTTATGATTAGATTAGCCTAGCATCATTGGACTTAACCCCTAATTTGAACATCCAAGAGTTGAACAGGAGCACCATGATTGGCTACTCCTAAAATCCTACAAAAATTACAGTAGACATAGCATGGCAATACTAGTCTACCACCTAAAAATCACCTCTTTTGGATAAACCTACTGACCTATGCATAATTCACAAGACAGCACAATTAATTGGACCTATAAATACTTTGTATTATGAAGTATGGCAAACTCATGTGTTAATCACATCAATAACTTCCTACTAACATATAAACAGCCCATAAAAAGAATTAAATCTTAACTTGAAGTAAAGACCCTATTTATGAATTTACTCAAGAGCAAGGCAATAATAAGCACTTGAACTACAACTATATAAAATTATACTAGACATGCAAGTGATATCTTTTTTATAGATAGAGCACCTCAAAACAAAACCAACAAGACCAAAATCACATTTTTCTGAGTTTCCTAGAATTACCTATAAATTTCCTTAGTTTAATTCCTATCCAACAATTAAATAAATCTACACAGAAAAGTTTCACAATCATGGCATATGGTATTTTTACTGCATAGTACACTTCATAAGAAAAATAACGCAAGTTAAATCACTCGAATCGGACAAGTATTCTAGGAGATATGGATTTTACAATCTTGAAACTATTTTAAAATCTATTTCGGGATTAAATCAAAATTCGTATGGGACAAACCTTTTACCTCGACCCCCCTGTAATTTTTACTAATTAACCGAGCCCAGAACTGCAAGATCTATGAGTCTATGTACTTTGCAATAAAATCCACGAAGTGTAATCTATTTCTGTCTAGCTCCTTCTTCTTCTACCTTACGAACGGGACGGAGCAGAGAAGAGCTCGAGCTCGGGACCGGCTGCCTAGGTGCGGCCACCGGTGTCCAGCGGCGGCGTCGAAGGGCCAGGAGGCCTGCGCGCACCCGCGGAAGGTCCCAGCACGGGCGGAGCCGGCCCGTGACGGCCGCGCCGCGCGAGGCAGAGCGGCGTCGGAGGACAGACCGCGGCGGCGGCGCTGTGACCCGTCGGTCGGCCAGGGAAGGGCCGCGGCGCATGCAGCGGTGGACGGCGACGCCGAAGCGCAAGGGTACAGGAAGGAAGGAGGTTCGGGCTGGGGAAGCGACGCCGGCGGTGGAGCTTCGGCGACCGATAATGGCGGCTTCGGCCGCGCGGTTCTGCTGCAGCGCGAAGGGAGAGCGGGCTCGCGCACGCGACACTGGGCGAGGTCGAGCGCAGGCCCAGGCGGGGCGAAGCGGGGCTAGGGTGCGGCGGTGGCGGGGGTGCTGCTCCGCAGCGACGCTAATGGCGGCGGTGTTCTCGCGGAGAAGAACGGGAGAGAGAGAGAAGGGAACCGCGAAGTGAGGAGGGCACCCAGGCCGCTCCACTTAAGGCCGAGGCTGGGCGGCAGAAACGAATGGCGCGCGGTTGCTGTCGACTGCCCGCTGCGCATGGTGATGATGGCGGCAGCAGGCGTGCGCAATCGAGTGCGAGGCCGCGTCCGTAGCGCTTGGCCGGGCTCGGCGTGCGGGGTGCAGCGGCGGGCGAGGCGCGCAGGCGAGGCAGGCAGGGCAGGCGAGGCAGCAGCAGCGGCGCCTGCGTCGGCCATTGCTGCGCGCCGGCAGCAGAGGGAAAAGAGGAAAAGTGAGAGAGAGAGGATGATGATGACAGGTGGGTCCAGGTGGGTCCCACTGTTTTTGTCTCGACATGAAACTTTTGACCGTGAATAACTCCAAAAATATAGCGAATTTGGAAAAACTCAAAACATGAAAGTTTCTCCATTTGATGAGTAGAACACTTTTCGTGTAGAAAGTTTTTGCTAATTCGGCCTAGTTTTGAAAGTGTGAATTAGGGTCAAATTAGAATTATAAAAATATTATTTTTTTCAATATTCCCCTTTCGTTTTTTGCCCTTTTGAAAGCCTTAAACCCATTTTCATGACTTGGTGTAAAAACAAAGTTTTCTCCAAATAATTTGCTCTAAAACTCTATTCGGGTACCAACTTGATCGAGCAATGTAAACAGGGTTTTTTGGAAAAATTTGGAAACTAATATATATATATTTACCCAAAAAATCTATTTCACCACAAAGAGACAAACATTAAGCAATTCAGCCAATGATGAACATGATATGCTTATGAGATGCTTATGCTCATGATGCAAGATTTGTTAAGCCTAAAAACTGGAGTTGTTACAACGACGACCCCCAAAACGACGACGAAATGGTTTGTACGCATCTCTCCTATGGTTTGTATGCATCTCTCCTGAGGTTTGTATGCACCCATCGCGAAATTTGTATGCATCTCGCTCTCCCTCATGGTCCAGCAGCAGGTAGGAGATGAGGGGCGCTCAGAACTAGTTTGTATGCATTTTGTGTTTGATCCAGGTCTGTTGCTGTTGATTCGCAGGAAAGAGGACTGCAAGTTGTGCATATAAACCATTCGCTGCTCTCCTCCACGCTAGTAGCAGCAGCGGCGGCCTCCTCCAACCAACCACGAGCTCCGCCACCAATTGACGACGAGATCTTGGGCCAAGGGTGGCGCTGGTCCCCAACCAGCAGCATTTTCATGCATTTTGAGGTACTGAAGTAAGGTTTATATGCATTTTGAGGTTTTTATGCATTTTTGTTTTTTTTGTATATGCTTCTTGCTCACCACTATCTCTGCCCCTTCAGGTGGATGGCGGGGGGGTTGGCCCTGCATGGGCTGTCGATGGCAACACCAACAACTTCATTCGAGCATGATGCGGTCTCCTCTATTGTCTCTTGCTCAGGTTTTAAGATACTATATAGTATGTTTGTCTGCTTGATCTGCTAATGTGGTTGTTCAATGTTTGTATGCATATGCATGGTGATTACTTTAGGATAGGGAGCTCGGTATTAGTTTTGAATTGTTTATATGCATGATGCATGGCAGTTTTAGTTTTGGTCTGTTGTGTCTTTTGGCATCAAAATGGCAGGGTTTATATGTAGTTTGTGTGATGAACAAAAAATGTCAATTAATCTGCATGAAAAATTGTGTCCTAATCTTGATATTTGCGAGTTGTAGTAGTCTAGTTTGCTTGGTGATTATTATGAATAAAAAATTTGTTTCCCTTTTTATGCATTTTGGTGTTGTCCCTATGGAGGATGTGATTTTTATGCATCGAGAGAATTTGGTCCCATGCAATGATGTGATTTTTGCAGGCATCTAGAACTATTTCCCCCTTTGTTTTTTATGCAAGCACACTGTTATATGAAGGTATACATTGTTGGAGCAACTATATATTCGTGGTCTCCGCGGTGGTTTGCAGGATTTACGAGACAATAGGATTATTATATGCACTTTGATATACATTTTTTATGCATGTTCTTGTTATGATATGCCATGTTCTTGTTCTTAAATAAATTTGCATGCACTGTTTCAACAGTTATCTATGCACTGCCATGTTATTAGCTTGCTCAAATTATTTATTTTTGTGAGCTCCTCTAGGTGTGTATGCATGGTGAAATTGTGTTTATGCTTAGTTGCTTAGGTTTGCATAGGTGTATATGCGTCTATACACCGTTGACAACGGTTTATATGCACGATTGACAGCGAGTTCCTATGTTGCAGCTGTTAGAACAGTTTTACATTTATATTTAATGTCGGAGCACATTTTTATACATTGTAGGAGCAGGTATCCATGCATTGTTGGAACTTAGAGGACTTGTATACATTGTTTTGATGGCATTTCTATACTGTGTTGTTACATATCTCTGTATAGTTTGTGTTGGGGCTGTTATGTTTCTGGTACAATAATCCTCAAAAGATGGTATTTTGGTTTTGTATGCACTGTTGCTGTATTTAATTATGCATTTTTGAAGTGAAAATAATGGCTTGGGTTGAAGTTGTCACGGTTTTAATTATTCAAACTTTTTAGGCCAATTATAAATGAGTAAAGTAACAAGTTTTCTGCATATCTTATTTGGTTGTAGGTTTATATTGGAAGAAACAAAGAGTGCTTGAATGAGGGCAACTGAAGGATGGCTACTACGTCAGGAGCGGCCAGGCGGACTGTGCTTTGCAAGTATAGGTTTAGATGCATGGTGAAAAATGTATTTGTTCAAGTTTCAAATTCAAAAGAAGTCTCGTATTGTTCAGGAACACTTTGCATATTTTATCGAAGGATTAGAACACTTATATGCATATTTTAACAGAACGATTATCTCGTATGCATAGTAAATTTGGAGAAGATCGAATGTCTACATCTTTGTAAACGCCCATGAGATGCTTCTTTTTAAAGTTTTAAATTTTGGGCAAGATGACATCATGGGTTGAATGTTTTTATGCAGTGATCTCCATTCTTATATGCATTGATCTCGTATTAATTATACATTAGACAATGGGAAACATACTGTTGGTGGAGGCAATCACAATTGTGTTAGGTAAAATTTTTAACTGTAGAAGGCTTTTATGTGGTAGCAAAATACATTTTTATTCACTCAACCAATGATTTGTATGCAATGTCGGCGCTTAAACGCTTGTATGCATCTCGATTGGTGAGTATATGCATCCAAATGGTCATCACGTGGCACGATTCAAATTTTAAATTTCAAATTTTAGAGAAGACTGAGATCGTATACATTTTATATGCACACGCTGATAGAATTGTATGCATAGACGGACGCATATAAATCTATATCCTAATGTGCAAATTTTATAAATTTCAAAAATATATTCATAATGGATCTTGAATCGTGCACAAAAATGTCAGAAGTTCAATGGTGAAAACCGTTTTCGAATTGGATGCTTCGTTTAGGAATTATTGCCAAAAAACGGAAAGAAATTCGAATGGATGCGTGCGTGTCAGCATGTGTCAGTTGTGTCAGCCTGCGTCAGCCCTGTCTGGAGGAAACTTTGTTCACGGGGAGGTTTATATGCATCGTAGAACTGGTTTGTACGCACTCGGTGTACTCGAACAAATGGTTTATATGCACTGTCGCAGCAAAAGAAGTCTGTACGCATTCTGACCTGTGTTCGTACGCGTCCAGTCTGCTGGGCCAGTCAGCACCTGCATGTGGGTGGCTGGCTGGTTGGGTAGGTGGGTGACTAGTTGGCTGGAGCTTCCAATAAGCTATTGGAAGCCATAGGCTTCGAATAGCGGGACTCTATTCAATATCTTATAGATAGTGCATCAAATTTATACAAGCTTGAATACTTTATTAATTCTTTCTTAGTGGATTTTAAAACTATAATCTTCAAGATTCTGATAGTACCACTAAATAATAAATCCAGTCTTGCATTTGGCATTTAGAGGATAATTTAAATACCAAAGTCACCATTATTCTTATACCTTCTATGGTATTTAGAGGATATCAATATTTTTATTGCTAACTTTACACTTTCTGAGTGTTTGTATGACACCTTCATGGTGTTTAGAATTCCTCATTTTCTTTCTCTCGGGTCTATATTCACTTCAGCGATAAATGGTGTTTTTCAACAATTGACTATTAAATCCTTCATGGATTAGTTCCTTCTTCAAGGATGTTCTCACTCTACTACAAGAGAGATTATTAAGTGATATACATAATGAGATAGTGTTATTCACTATAAAGTCATTTGATGACTATTCCTTCTAGGATATACTCTTCTAGAGTCTTTAATACTCATTCATGAATATATTCTACCTTAGACTTCATAATATTTAGTATGAGATTTAGTTTTCATACATTCCGATTTATATTCTTCAGAACCGTGTGGATCTTCGTAGTCCATTTATTAACTGCATATTTCATATTCACTCATTTTATTTGCCGTGAGATATAGCGAACATTTATTTCTTCTTAGTAGGAGATTCATCCTCAATTGCATTTCTTCACCGACCCGATATAATCGCTACAAGCGACTTTGCCATGGATTTTGTTTCCGGATCTGGGTTCTCATAAGAAAAACATTTGCAATTATAGAGGTAGCGTTGTCGACAACTATTATTTTCTCCCAATATTCTCATAATATGAGATTATTCTGTCTCTTTGTCATTTCCCAAAAACAAGAGATACTTTATTGTTCTGCATATCCAACACTAATGATGTGCGCACTTAGTGTGTTGGATTCCATCTTCACGATGATCCTCTTCATGAGGTGCTCAACCTTATTCATGAGGTGTTCCCTTCATGAGAATGGAGGAGTTTTATTTTATTTCTATTCAATAAGTATACATTAAAACTATAATCCATAGGTGTCCCTATAGATTATAGCTTGATAGTATACAATAATTAGTTTACTACTAGTAAACAAAACTTCTAGTTTATAACTTTAAGTTACTCCTCTTATTTCAATATCTGGCATATGCTCCGCTTCATGCTTCACAAGAGAATATCAACATAGTAGATGAAAGTAGAACAAGTAGACACAAGATAGGGAGACTATTCTTTATTCCTCTGAATATTGATAATTACAACATAGAGCTCCCACGTATATATAGTCCTGCCAAGGGCTAGAGTTTTGGTAAGAGCCCACATACAAACAGAATAGGATTAGGATTCTTCCTTCTCCTTTCCTTCTAGGATAGAGTCCTTATATTTTACAACACTCCCCCTTGGGCTATTACCACGATATGCACATGCCTCGTCAAAAACTCCATCCGAAAACCCAATGGGAAAAAAGGTTCTTGGAGAAAAGAGTACATCGCATTCGTTAATTGTATTGCACATATTGTCTCATTAAAAACCTTGTGTGAGAAACCTTCGAGTAAAAACTCACATAGGAAAAAAGAGTACAACATATAACCTTCTTGGTTATATATTCTTCAGATATTTTATTCTTCATGAATAGATATTGATCTTCATGATCTATGCATAAACTTTCATGTTTTAGCAAATAGGATCTACTTGATCTTTATAATTCTAGTGGTTTTAATTATCTTCAAGATAAATTGAGTAAAATTGCTCCCCCTAATGAAGCCATCCTTTGAATTTTATTATTCAAACCACACTTTTAAAAAGTTGGCTCATAATTCTTCTATGAATTATATGGGTATAACAAAGAACAATATGCTTCATGCATAAATAACCACTTATTAGTTGTGCAAAACAAATAAAAATTTACGCTTCAGGGTAAAATATCCTTTCGAGGATGATGAGGATAAATAAATTACAATATTCAATATCGTCTAAATAGTGTCAAACTCTTACAAGAGTTTCAATACTAATAATTCTCTCATAGTGGATTTTTAAACTTACAAATCTTCAGGATTTTGATTGTACCACTAAGTGATAAATTCAGCCTTGCATTTGGCATTTAGGGGATAATTCAAATGCCAAATCACCATTATTCTCATACCTTCTATGGTACTTAGAGGATATCAATATTTTTATTGCTTAGCTTTACACTTTATGAATGTTTGTATGACACCTTCATGGTGTTTAGAATTCCTCATTTTCTTTCTCTCGGGTCTATATTCACTTCAGGGATAAATGGTGTTTCTTCAAGAATTGACTGGTTAATCCTTCATGAATTAGTTCCTTCAAGGATGTTCTCATTCTACTACATGAGAGATTATTAAGTGATATACATAAATGAGATAGTGTTATTCACTATAAAGTCATTCGATGACTATTCTTTCTAGGATATACTCTTCCGAGTCTTTAATATTCATTCATGAATATATTGTACCTTAGACTTTATAATACTTGTATGAGATTTAGTTTTCATATGTTGCGATTTATATTCTTCAGAATTATATGGATTTTCATAATCCACAAACTAACTGCATATTCCATATTCATTCAATTTCATTTGCCAGAGATATAGCAGAACATTTATTTCTTCTTAGTAGGAGATTCATCCTCAATTGCATTTCTTCACTGACCCAATATAATCGCTACAAGCGACTTCGCCATGGACTTTGTTTCCGGATCTGGGTTCTCATAAGAGAAACATTTGTAATTATAGAGGTAGCGTTATCGACAACTATTTTTCTCTCCCAATATTCTCATAATATGAGATTATTCTGTCTCTTTGTTATTTCCCAAAAACAAGAGATACTTCATTGTTCTGCATATCCAACACTAATGATGTGCGCACTTAGTGTGTTGGATTCCATCTTCACGATGATCCTCTTCATGAGGTGATCAACCTTATTCATGAGGTGTTCTATTCATGAGAATGGAGGAGTTTTATTTTATTTCTATTCAATAAGTATACATTAAAACTATAATCCATAGGCGTCCCCATAGATTGTAGCTTGATAGTATACAATAATTAGTTTACTACTAGTAAACAAAACTTCTGGTTTATATAACTTCAAGTTACTCCTCTCATTTCAATATCTGGCATATGCTCCGCTTCATGCTTCACAAGAGCATTAGTCAAACTAATAGTTGACTTAGTGTGCGATAATATTCCTACTTCAAGCTTCAAGGAATATTTTCTCTAGATCATTTTTCTTCCACGGAAATAATATTTGGCATTTAAAATAGGCTCTCTCTCCCCCTAATGCCAATATTAGATCTTTAATAGCATGCTTCAAAATAATCCCCTATGATGGGCTTACAATAATTCATATTCATGTATCTCCAACTACAAGCGGAGGCCCATTCATGTATGCTAAGATGAAATTTATGGGAAATATTCACACAAGCCAAAATAATTGATCCAAGTACTCATACATTAAAAAAAATAGATCATATATTTCAAATATATAAAATACGCAACATCCAATTCACATGGAATTTCTTCTAGAATTTTCTAATTGCCATTAATGCAAAATTCCCTTGATGCCTTTTTGTTCATAAATCCCAAATCATTGTAAATATGTTATCCACCATATTATATCCATAATTATTCATTCAATCAATTGGATTAGTCTCCATTGAGCTAACATATTTAACTTACTCCCCCTAATCTTAGGCTACATGACCATAGACCAATCTTTTGCTTATGCATGCAATGCATTGAAAGCAACATATTTCTAAATTCAACAAGAACCATTGGACATAGCGTGCTAGCTAGTCAATTTAATTATAGGGGGTGTAAATGTAGCTACTAGCTACAACTATAGCTTCTATGCTAATATTCATGCAAAGAGTGTAGATAGTTTAGCTTAATGAGAGGACGAAATAGTAATACACATGCATGTGTATAATGTGGAATGTTGGTATTCGGTCCAACGTAGTAGATAACAATAAAATGCAAAGCTACAAGCTTACTTGCAATTAGTGCAGTAGAGAAAGTTAACTCGGCCGGAAAGGACGCAGGCAAAACTTCAAGTCTTGATACATGCACTTAAAGATAGATTTAGGAAGGCTATGCCTATTAAATATAGATTACCCACATTTTCTTATGCCTTTACCCAAAATTTCTCTCCCTCATGCCATAATTACTTCAAATAGTTATATGCTTCTTGCATCATCTATGAATGATCACTTCTAATGATCCATAGAATCCAATCATACTTCTAGTATTCATTGGTTATGGCATGAGTATTCACATATATAGGGTAGAACAAAACTTCTAGTTCTTGGGCTAAAAAAATATTAAATACTTAGTTTTAGGATTATACTATTCTTAGTTGCAATTGTTACCTGAAGTAATATGTGCTAATTTCTCATGGAATAAATTAGATTTATATGTTTCACATATAAATAATTGTCTATATTGTTGTATAACTACGTTATCGGCGATTTCGACGAGTCGATCACGAGACAAAATAGAAAGAACACGAGAGACAAATATGTGGAGACTTCTTCTTCTTTATTGCAATAATCAACCAGTAATTACAATGAGGGTCTCCGTATCTATATATAGGGAGAAGTCCCTACTTCTAGTAGGACTCCATGTTTGGTAAAGTTGGCCACATATAAACTAGGACTCTATCTTCTAGAAATAGTCCATACATATCCTAGTCCAAATATAGAGTTTTAAAACACTCCCCCTTGGGCTCTTTACCACGATATGCATGTCTCATTAAAAACTCCTAAAAACCCAGTGGGAAAAATGGAGAAAAGAGCACATGCTACCGTTACTTATATTGCATACATTGCCTCGTCAAAAACTTTATATGAGAAAAATTTCTGATAAAACTCATTAAAGAAAAAAGTACAATGTTTTAATCTTCAATGATTAATTTCATTATTATCTTCTAGATAATTAGTTAATTATCAAGATTGTGGTATACTTAGGGATGTTCTCCCCCTGTTCTACACACTTCTCTAAGTCTCCTCATACCTATGCCGTGTCTCAACTTTTCAAAAGAACTTGCAAGCAATGCCTTAGTGAACATATCTGCTAGATTATCACAAGACCTTATATGAGTCACCATAATTTCTCCATTCTTTTGCAATTCATGCGTTGAGAAAAACTTAGGTGAAATATGTTTCGTCGCATTTGACTTTATATATCCTGATTGTATTTGTGCAATACAAGCTTTATTATCTTCATAAATAATTGTAGGGGAAGGAGTAATTGTCATTCCACATGTATTCAGTACGTGAGTTGACATTCTCCTAAGCCAGGTGCATTCCTTGGCTGCCTCAAATAATGCTATTATCTCAGAGTAATTTGTTGATGTAGCAACGATGGATTGCTTTGTTGATTTCAAAGAAATTGCGGTTCCACCGAATAGAAACACATATCCAGTCTGCGAGATTGCGTTATGCGGATCTGATAAGTACCCCGCGTCGTATAACCTATTATGGTCATGTCTCCATTCTTCTGGGAAAATAATCCGAGGTCTTCAGTTCCTCTTAGGTATCTGAGGATATGCTTAATGCCATTCCAATGACGTTTGGTTGGAGCTAAGCTAAACCTTGCTAATAGATTAACAGCAAAGGCTATGTCAGGCCTAGTACCATTTGCTAGGTACATTAATGCTCCAATAGCACTAAGATAAGGATATTCAGGTCCTAATAATTTCTCGTCCTCTTCTTTTGGTCTAAATGGATCTTTCTCTACATCAAGTGATCTCACGACCATTGGAGTTTTGAGTGGGTAGGCATCCTTCATGTTAAATCTTTCTAATACTTTCCGAGTATAGTTTGACTGATGTATTAATATCCCTCCAGGAGTATGCTCAAGCTGCAAGCCTAAACAATATGTAGTCTTACCTAAATCCTTCATTTCAAATTCATTTTTTTAGATAAGAGCTAGCTTCCTCGATGTCTTGTGTAGTGCCGATAATATTCAGATCATCAACGTATACAGAGATTATACAATAACCATTTTCTGATTTTTTAATAAAAACACAAGGACAATCGTCATTCTTCAAGAATCCTTTATCCAATAAAAAATTGCTAAGCCTGTTATACCACATTCTACCAGATTGCTTTAAACCATATAGTGATTTCTGTAATTTAACACTATATATGCTGCGTTCTTCTTCGTTTGGGACTTTAATTCCTTCAGGGACTTTCATATAGATTTCCGTATCTAATGACCCATATAAATATGCGGTCACTACATCCATTAGTTTTATTTGCAAATTCATATTCACTGCCATTGCAATTAAGTACCGGAAAGTGATTCCATCCATTACGGGAGAGTAGGTTTCTTCGTAGTCTATTCCCGGTCTCTGCGTGAAACCTTGAGCTACGAGCCTCGCCTTGTATCTAACCACCTCATTTTTCTCATTTCTTTTTCGGACAAATACCCATTTATGTCCTACTGGGTAGATACCTTCAGGCGTAAGGTTTACTGAACCAAACACTTGTCGTTTCTTAAGCGAGTTTAACTCCGCACAAATTGCTTCTTTCCATTTTGGCCAATCAGAACGCCTCTTGCATTCCTTCATTGATTTTGGTTCTGGTTCCAAGTCAATGATTTGTGCAATCTGTTCAGCAAAGTATATGTCGACATTTATTATTTTTCTATCATATACTACTCCCGTCTCAACATAATTTGTTGAGTTTTCTTCAGTTCTTTCATATCCTAGATCATCATCACTTACGGGTGCATTTAGATCTGGAATTTCCGGTCTCTCAATGTGAGTTTCTATCATGCGCGCGTCCTCACTTTGAGTTTGTACTTCACGTACATCTACTTCAAGTTGTTGACTTTCACCTTCTATATTTTTCTCATGAGTAGTTTGCATGGGCTCCTTCTCCGTAGGACGTCTCCTAGGAGCTTTAGCTTTAGCTTGTACTCTGGGCTTTTTCTGTACCCTTGCAGCCGGTTCACTCCCCCTCTTCCTAGTATTCATTGCTCTTGAGGTGAGAGTTCGGAATTCCTTTGAATTATCCTCTTCAAATGGGATTTCTATTCTTTCCGGTGCGTTTACTGCTGGTATATGAGATTTAATAATCTCTTTAGTGTTGGTGAAAGCCTCAGGCAGTTCATTAGCAATTCTTTGTAAATGCAAAATATTCTGAACTTCTAATTCAGTTTCACTAGTACGTGGATCCATTCCATGGATTCCTGTGGTTTCCCAATTTATTTCACGGCATTCATCTCTAGATAGGTATTTTCCTCCCCCTAATGCCGGGAAATGATCTTCATTGAAAATACAGTCAGCAAACCGAGCCGTATGCAAATCTCCAGTGGAGGGATCTAAATATTTGATTATTGATGGGCTTTCGTACCCTACATAAACTCCAAGTTTTCGTTGAGCACCCATCGTTGTCCGCTGTGGTGGCGGGATTGGGACGTATACAGCACATCCAAATCTCCGTAAATGGGAAATATTTGGTACTATACCACGTACTCTCGCTAATGGTGATTCTTCATTTGTGGCAGATGGTCTCAATTGAATTAGTGCTGCTGCATGTAGCACGGCATGCCCCCAACAAGAAGTGGGCAATAAGCAGTTTTGTAATAATGGTCTCGCTATTAACTTGATCCTCTTTATTAATGATTCTGCTAGACCATTTTGTGTGTGCACGTGTGGTACAGAGTGTTCCACTTTAATTCCCATTGTCATACAATAATCGTTAAATACCTTCGAGGTAAATTCTCCCGCATTATCCATTCTGATGGATTTTATTCGATTATCGGGGAAATTATTTTTCAATTGTATGATCTGAGACATTAAACGTGCAAAAGCGTGGTTTCTAGTAGATAATAGGCATATATGACTCCACTTCGAGGAAGCATCTATTAAAACCATAAAATATCTAAAAGGCCCTGACAAGGGACTAATTGGTCCACATATGTCACCCTGAATTCGTTCCAGGAATGACATTGATTCTGCTTGAATTTTTAGTTTTGAGGGTCTAGTTATTAGTTTTCCTTTTGCACATGCGATGCACAAAAAATCTTCTTGATTTGGAAAATCTTTAGTTATTAAGTTATGACCATTTGAATTCTTCACGATTCGCTGCATCATATTGAGTCCAGGATGTCCAAGTCTATCATGCCATATTCTATATGACTCTTGGTTGCTAAAGATTGTTTTGAACACAGCGATATTACATTGTGGTTTAACATACGTGTAGTATAGGCTTTCTTTGATGGATGGGAAACTTTCTGCAACAGTCTTTTGATCACCATGCTTTCTAGTCATGATGAGGCGTTCTTCACCATCATCATCATTTGTTTCTACGTGAAAACCATTAGCACGGATATCTTTGAAGCTTAACAACGTTCTAGTTGAGTCTGGATAAAGTAATGCTTCATTGATTACTAAAATTGTTCCATTTGGCAGGATAATTGTGGCTCTACCAGTGCCAACAATTTTATTATCATTTCCAATGATAGTAGTTATACTTCCTTCATACTTTCTAAGTGTTTGGAAGTAACGAGTATCCCTAAGAACTGTTCCAGTTGTGCAACTGTCAATAAGACAAATTTCCTCACCCATAGCCATTGTACTTCACGTTCTATAAATAAAGCAATGCATATAATTACGGATATAGCAAATGCAATAAATAGATGTAGAAGAAATATAACTGCAGTACGGTAAATATTAATAATATAATAAAAATATTATTCTCTACTAGAGATTACTTAAACCATTAAATTCATTACAGGAATTTAAAACTTAGTGCATCACTATTACATATACTACTACTATAGATAATACTGATACTATAGATAACTAATTATAATTTGGAGAGCTACTTAGTATCCCCATGCACATCTTCATCACTAAGGAGATTATCCTCGTCCATGAGGTCATCATCAAGATCTACATCTCCAGAATCCTTGTTTAATTCTTCCAGATCCTTCTTGTTGCTTTCTGATGTCTTCAGAGCTTCTAGCTTCTCGTTGTCCACGAAATGAGCTTCATGCTGAGCTTGCTTCTTCTTCTTCTTCTGGCCATGAAGTTCTTGATACAAGTCCTCGATGTGTTTGGGAGTGCGGCAAATGCGAGACCAGTGGCCCCTCAAGCCACATCTGTAACAATCCTGATCCTGTTCACCGTACTCTCCCCCTGAAGGTGTCTTCTTAGACTTTTGCATATTATTCTTCTTGAATTTCTTACCTTTACCCTTCCATGGTGCCTTCTTAGCACCTTTCCCCTTCTTATCATTCTCTTTGAATGATGTGGCATGTGTTTCAGATGGTGCCACTGTGCCAGTAGGGCGAGACAAGTGGTTCTGCATGATTGTCTCATCTTCTCCCTGGTCTTGCTGCAAGGCATTACTCAGGGCGACATATGTCTTATAATTTTCCTTTTTGTACTGGCGACTCACATAAGTGAGCTTGGGGTGGAAGGTTGACAGGGTTTTGTTTATGAGATCTTTGTCTTCAAGATGACGTCCACATAGCTTCATGCGTGTGACAATCCCATAAAGTGCGGTATTGTAATCCTCAACGGTCTTGTAGTCTTGGAAGCGAAGGTGCTGCCATTCACGCTCCACTTTAGGTAATAAGACAGATTCAATCTTCTCAAAGCGCTCATGCAGTGAGTCCCACAAGACCTTGGGATTCCTTTCAGTCATGTACTCATTCTTCAGGGTTGTACTTAAGTGATGCCTTATAAAATGCAATGCTTGAGCATTCTCCATATCTGATGGAGATTCTCCTGACTTTGGTTTAATCGTCTTCAAGAGATTTTTTCCAGTCAAGAGAATTTCAGCATCAAGTGACCAAGACAGGTAGTTACTCCCATTCGGGGTAAGCATATCAAACTCCCTCTTCACGAGATCAGAAGACATCTACAAGATTTAAATAAATGTGCAAAAATTTACTTCACGTAAACTAGTAATATTGTAATAGGATGCACAAGTAATGGTAAATTTTTTTCTTTTCTAAAACCATGTTACGTACTTGTGATTCAAGGAGATTTATAGAACTAGCAACAACATATTTATAGAAAAAAAAATAAGCTATTCCCCATCGCCTTCCTGGCAGGCGGCACGACAGCCAGCCATGCATCATCCCCTGCTTCTATGCAGCCATAGAAATCACAGCCATCTAATGGCTGGATGTTGGGATACTAACTGGTGATTTCAAATCACCGAATCCAGGTTTGGATTAGGTTGGATTGAGATTGTGTTCTTCTCGATCTATCCGTCTAGATGATTCACGGGGGAAAAACAGATCCCCAAAATCAACGAATCAGATGAATCACAATCACGCGATGTGCGTACCTTTTGCTTGAGGAAGGCTGATTCGCGTGATGCAGGAAGATTTCGATGCCGTGTAGATCGAGATGTCGAATCCGCCAACAGCGTAGTCGATGCCGGTGTTCGTTCCTTCGGGCGGCCGCTTCTGGATGTGGGCGACCACTTCTGGATGTGGACGGAGGATGTGGACGGAGTGTCGTAGAAGTCGTCGAGTCGGCGAGTTCAGACTGACCGTCAACGAGCGTCGGCTTGGTGTAGAGCGGTGCACGACAAGCTCTTCGTCGACATTGCCGTTGAAGCCGCCGCCGACCTCGACGTCGACGTCCCTGCTGCGACTACATCGACGACGTCGACATCTCCGACATTGTTAGCGGAACGGATCTGCTACCTCTACCTCCATAGGATCTGCTCTGCATCGACATACCATCGTCGTCAAGCAAACAAGTCTACGACAATGCCAAACGCCCTACGCGGTATGTATCTACTAATCACTATCCTACGCGATACGTGACGTAGATCAAACTGGCATCCTTTCACAAGGTACGAGAATTATATCTCACAGATTCGTTTGTCCCTGTTATGGAATTGGACAATCGTTTTACAGTCATACATGCAGTACGCATAGATTTGTACATGAAGTATGGTTGATGTTTTTGATCTATATACAAGCAGTACGTAATGCGAGGATATACGAACGACACATATACATACACGTGTATGCATGCATCATGTATTCATGTATGCGTATTATGGCTTGCACGCCGAAATTTGTACCTACCGTCTGGACTAGATTGCATCTAGGTTTGACAAATATATATCGGGCACATGTGCAAATATTAAAAAGGAAAGAATATTGTCGGCTCTGAAGACCGATCGACGTACCATATAGGGTGCATCATGGCATGAAGTCTGACTAATCCTGAGAGTTGAACGGCATGAAGACCCAACTCGTGAATACAGGGCTAATTCGATAAAACAAAGGGAGCGTGGCAAAATATTTTTTGTGGACTCTAAGCTAGTAGATTATGTACACGTGATATTGTTTATGGGCTCCTAGCTTGCAGCTTGGATCGTGTAAAACCCATCTGATACTAACTACTATGCTGCTGCACTGTACAAGAATCGTTAGTACACAGCACCTTCCATTACGCACGAGTGAAACTAGTATCATCACAAGCAGTTGGTAGCTAGCTAGCTGATCACTGTATGAGCGCGCCGCCGCACATATATGCACACGAAGTGCATGATGCCGCTGCCATCTCCTTGAAGCAACGCATGGCCTGAAAGTCGGCAAGTCGCTGAACGACCTCACACCCAAAGTATCGCGGTCCGCATGCCGCCTCCGACGCACCTGTAGCCAGCATGCACGCTGTGCACCCGTATGACTGCATGACAGAAACACACATCGATGCTCCCGATAAAAGGTCGAT
Organism: Themeda triandra; assembly: GCA_018135685.1. NCBI lineage: Eukaryota > Viridiplantae > Streptophyta > Magnoliopsida > Poales > Poaceae > Themeda > Themeda triandra. Next base: position 815,208 of record JAENPR010000160.1, on the reverse strand, counting down.
CACGCACGATCGCCATCATCCATGACATAGCCAATGCATTATTGTGGTCGTAATATATATAGTAGTCATGAATTTGATTGGGCTTGCATAACCTCTTCTAGGTTCCCTTTAATTTCGACATTCACTATGGTGCACGCAGACGCCATGATTATCCTGGCTTGAAGCCTGGAGCCACCAAAGCAGGGTCAACCCGCTACACGGCCACCTGTCATGGGCCGTACGGGAAGAAATTACGACTACCGGCTTGTTACGTTAAACCACATCACGAGTAATATATGTGCTATCAATGATGAATCGATGTATATCTTCGTACGGCTGTCATTTTGCCATACATTGGCTCGAAGCCATGTTCTAGGCTTGTAGCCTTACACTGACCCTTCACTGTCCATTGTATATTTATCTTTGACTTGGACGTTAGCCTCAAGTTGCTATTGCAGAGTACCCCACGGATTTGATTTATTTGGCAAATAAATCCTTGTGAATTTTCAATTTTCCTGCAGAAAAATGGTTGAGCCATTTTTTTTCTTCCTAGCATAATGAATTTTGGGACGAACAAATGCTTGGTATTAATTCTGAAATTTTGCATATACCTTGATCCTGAAAAATGCTAGGATGCTTCTAAGAATAATTTTTTTTATAACCATCCACTATCTTTTTGCACCTTACTACTTGTTTATGTGTAGTAAACCTATTTGCACATGATTTATCTATATAATGATATATGCATACCTTCATGAAGAAGGAATATCCTAGAATTTTTTTTAATAGTAGAGTTATTTGTTATGGTCATTATTAAATCCATGTAGGATATTTGACTACCACTGAAGTGTAGTAAACTCTAGAATGAGTATATATGGCCAAGAGAAGTAACAAATTAAGGCATTGTGGGACTCACTGCATGAGTAAAATCCCAAATTATAATTACAGAATATCATGTTGCATTGAAAGTTGAACTTTTCAAGCTTATATGCCTATAGATTGAGATATAATGCTGCTCTAAAAATAATAGCTTGGAGCTTTATACTGAATGTCTAGAAGACAATATGGTAAATAAGATTTTATTAATGCATATTCTGGAAGAAATGTCTCTTGTGTATAGAATATCACAGAGCAATGTAATTCATGAAGTATTTAAATTTACCATTACTCAAATAGAAATTGAGTTGACTTTATAGACAACTTTATAAACCAGGATATCTTCATTCTGCGAACTTTGAATATATGAATTGCATATATCATACTCCTAGAAGGATCGAGCAAGCATGAAGCCGCTAGATGTCAAGCGTTGAAGCTAAGACATATAAGAACTTTTAAAGAATTTAAATCATGTGCTTATAGATTTGTTTCTTTTGAATTCAAGCATTAATAGTAGTGGCAATGGTGCATTAAGTTTTAATTCCCGTTGAATTAAGTGATTAATGGTTAACTTATTAGCTTGAAGACTAATATAAAATATTTAATATTCTTAGTTGTAATTGTTACCTGAAGTAATATGTGCTAATTTCTCATGGAATAAATTAAGATTTATATGTTTCACATATAAATAATTGCCTATATTGCCTATCTAAATAAGTTTTGCATTATTTTATCCACAAAGCCTCAATTAACCATGAAGGTTAGTTCTTTGTGCACCACTACTATATAGGTAAAATGGAAACTGAATTTCCTAGAAGCACATGAACAATTGGACTATACTGGTGTATGAATTGCTCCTAGAAGGACAAATTTAACCAAGAAATAGTATAATCCTAAAACTAAGTATTTAATATTTTTTAGCCCAAGAACTAGAAGTTTTGTTCTACCCTATATATGTGAATATTCATGCCATAACCAATGAATACTAGAAGTATGATTGGATTCTATGGATCATTAGAAGTGATCATTCATAGATGATGCAAGAAGCATATAACTATTTGAAGTAATTATGGCATGAGGGGGAGAAATTTAGGGTAAAGGCATCAGAAAATGTGGGTAATATATTTTTAATAGGCATAGTCTTTCTAAATCTATCTTTAAGTGCATGTATCAAGACTTGAAGTTTTGCCCGCGTCCTTTACGGCCGAGTTAACTTTCTCTACTGCACTAATTGCAAGTAAGCTTGTAGCTTTGCATTTTATTGTTATCTACTACATTGGACCGAATACCAACATTCCACATTATACACATGCATGTGTATTACTATTTTGTCCTCTCATTGAGCTAAACTATCTACACTCTTTGCATGAATATTAGCATAGAAGCTATAGTTGTAGCTAGTAGCTACATTTACACCCCCTATAATTAAATTGACTAGCTAGCACGCTATGTCGAATGGTTCTTGTTGAACTTAGAAATATGTTGCTTTCAATGCATTGCATGCATAAGCAAAAGATTGGTCTATGGTCATGTAGCCTAAGATCAGGGGGAGTAAGTTAAATATGTTTGCTCAATGGAGACTAACCCAATTGATTGAATGAATAATTGTGGATATAATATGGTGGATAACATATTTATGATGATTTGGGATTTATGAAGAAAAGGCTTCAAGAGAATTTTGCATTAATGGCAATTAGAAAATTCTAGAAGAAATTCCATGTGAATTGGATGTTGTGTATTTTATATATTTGAAATATATAGTCTATTTGTTTTTAATGTATGAGGACTTGGATCAATTATTTTGGCTAAATAATAAAGAAGCTAGACAATGAAATCGTTCGTTCTAAACTATACTATGTGCACATCAGGGGGAGAACATCCCTGAGTTTAAAGGAATGTTGAACATTTGTGCACTATGTGTATTCTAGCTCACTGCATATAATATAGAATAACCCCCATGTTTAAATATGTGTGTGAATGTTTCCCATAAATTTTATCATAGCATGCATGAATGGGCCTCCGCTTGTAGTTGGAGATACATGAATATGAATTATTGTAAGCCCATCATAGGGGATTATTTTGAAGTATGCTATTAAAGATCTAATATTGGCATTAGGGGGAGAGAGCCTATTTTAAATGCCAAATATTATTTCCATAGAAGGAAAATGATCTAGAGAAAATATTCCTTGAAGCTTGAAGCGGGAATATTAGCACACACTAAGTTAACTATTAGTTTGACTAATGCTCTTGTGAAGCATGAAGCGGAGCATATGCCAGATATTGAAATGAGAGGAGTAACTTGAAGTTATAAACCAGAAGTTTTGTTTACTAGTAGTAAACTAATTATTGTATACTATCAAGCTACAATCTATGGGGACGCCTATGGATTATAGTTTTAATGTATACTTATTGAATAGAAATAAAATAAAACTTCTCCATTCTCATGAAGGGAACACCTTATGAATAAGGTTGAGCACCTCATGAAGAGGATCATCGTGAAGATGGAATCCAACACACTAAGTGCGCACATCATTAGTGTTGGATATGCAGAACAATAGAGTATCTCTTGTTTTTGGGAAATGACAAAGAGACAGAATAATCTCAAATTATGAGAATATTGGGAGAAAATAATAGTTGTCGACAACGCTACCTCTATAATTGCAAATGTCTTTCTTATGAGAACCCGGATCCGGAAACAAAGTCCATGGCAAAGTCGCTTGTAGCGATTATATCGGGTCGTTGAAGAAATGCAATTGAGGATGAATCTCCTACTAAGAAGAAATAAATGTTCTGCTATATCTCCTCGGCAAATGAAATAAAATAATGAATATGAAATATGCAGTTAATAAGTGGATTATGAAGATCCATATACATAGTTCCTGAAGAATACAAATCACAACCTATGAAATTAAATCTCATACAAGTATTATGAAGTCTAAGGTAGAATATATTCATAAATGAATATTGAAGTCTCTAGAAGAGCATATCCTTGAAAGAATAGTCATTGAATGATTTTATAGTGAATAACACTATCTCATTTGTGTATATCACTTAATGATCTCTCATGTAGTAGAATGAGAACATCTTTGAAGGAACTAATCCATGAAGGATTAACCAGTCAATTTTTGAAGAAACACCATTTATCCCTGAAGTGAATATAGACCCGAGAGAAAAGAAAATGAGGAATTCTAAACACCATTAAGGTGTCATACAAATACTCAGAAAGTGTAAAGGTAGCAATAAAATATTGATATCCTCTAAATACCATAGAAGATATAAGAATAATGGTGACTTTGGTATTTAAATTATCCCCTAAATGCCAAATGCAAGACTGGGATTTATTATTTAGTGGTACTATCGAAATCTTGAAGATTTTAGTTTTAAAACCCACTAAAAAAGAATTAATAAAGTATTCAAGCTTGTATAAGTTTGATGCACTATCTCGAAGATATTGAATATCAATTTATTTACCCCTATAATCCTCCGAAAGGATCTATTATCTTGAAGGATAAATTATTTGTTTTGCACAACTAATAAGTGGTTACTTTTGCATTTAGCAATATTGCTCTTTGTTATAACCATATAATTCATAGAAGAATTATGAGCCAACTTTTTAAAAGTGTGTTTTGAACAATGAAGTTCAAAGGATGGCTTTATGAGGGGGAGCAATTTGATTCGATTTACCTTGAAGGTTATTATCCACTAGAAAATTCAAAGATCAAGTAGATCATATTTGCCAAAACATTGAAGTTTATGCATAGATCATGAAGATCAATATCTATGAAATATCCTGAAGAATATATGACCAAGAAGGTTAAATGTTGTACTCTTTTTCCTACGTAAGTTTTTACTTGAAGGTTTTTCACACAAGGTTTTTAATGAGACAACAAGTGCAATACAATTAACGGATGCGATGTACTCTTTTCTCCAAGAACCGTTTTTCCCACTTGGTTTTCGGATGGAGTTTTTAACGAGGCATGTGCATATCGTGGTAATCGCCCAAGGGGGAGTGTTGTAAAACATAAGGACTCTATCCTAGAAGGAAAGGAGAAGGAAGAATCTTAATCCTAGTCCGTTTGTATGTGGGCTCTTACCGAAACTCTTAGACCTTGGCAGGACTATATATACGTGGGAGCTCTATGTTGTAATCACCAATATTCAGAGAAATAAAGAATAGTCTCCCTACATCTTGTGTCTACTTATTCTACTTTCATCTACCATGTTGATTGTGAGAGACGGAGAGGGGAAGGTCCCAACCGCTGGCAATATGTTTTATGTTGTAAAACACAAGGACTCTATTCTAGAAGGAAAGGAGAAAGAAGAATCCTAATCCCAGTCCGTTTGTATGTGGGCTCTTACCGAAACGCTTAGACCTTGGCAGGACTATATATACGTGGGAGCTCTATGTTGTAATGACCAATATTCAGAGAAATAAAGAATAGTCTCCCTACACCTTGTGTCTATGTGTTCTACTTTCATCTACTATGTTGATCATGAGAGACGGAGAGGGGAAGGTCCTAACCGCTGACAACAAGTTTCTTAACATGTTATCAGCACGACAAGCTCTTCGTCAACATTGCCGTTGAAGCCGCCGCCGACCTCGACGTCGACGTCCCTGCTGCGACTACATCGACGACGTCGACATCCCCGACATTGTTAGCGGAACAGATCTGCTACCTCTACCTCCATATGATCTGCTCTGCATCGACATACCATCGTCGTCAAGCAGACAAGTCTACGATAATGCCAAACGCCCTACGCGGTATGTATCTACTAATCACTATCCTACGCGATACGTGACGTAGATCAAACGGCATCCTTTCACAAGGTACGAGAATTATATCTCACGTATTCGTTTGTCCCCGTTATGGAATTGGACAATCGTTTTACAGTCATACATGCGTACGCATAGATTTGTACATGAAGTACGGTTGATGTTTTTGATCTATATACAAGCAGTACGTAATGCGAGGATATACGAACGACACATATACATACACGTACGTGTATGCATGCATCATGTATTCATGTATGCGTATTATGGCTTGCACGTCGAAATTTGTACCTACCGTCTGGACCAGATTGCATCTAGGTTTGACAAATATATATCGGGCACATGTGCAAATATTAAAAAGGAAAGAATATTGTCGGCTCTGAAGACCGATCGACGTACCATATAGGGTGCATCATGGCATGAAGTCTGACTAATCCTGAGAGTTGAACGGCATGAAGACCCAACTCGTGAATACAGGGCTAATTCGATAAAACAAAGGGAGCGTGGCAAAATATTTTTCGTGGACTCTAAGCTAGTAGCTTATGTACACGTGATATTGTTTATGGGCTCCTAGCTTGCAGCTTGGATCGTGTAAAACCCATCTGATACTATAACTACTATGCTGCTGCACTGTACAAGAATCGTTAGTACACAGCACCTTCCATTACGCACGAGTGAAACTAGTATCATCACAAGCAGTTGGTAGCTAGCTAGCTGATCACTGTATGAGCGCGCCGCCGCACATATATGCACACGAAGTGCATGATGCCGCTGCCATCTCCTTGAAGCAACGCATGGCCTGAAAGTCGGCAAGTCGCTGAACGACCTCACACCCAAAGTATCGCGGTCCGCATGCCGCCTCCGACGCACCTGTAGCCAGCATGCACGCTGTGCACCCGTATGACTGCATGACAGAAACACACATCGATGCTCCCGATAAAAGGTCGATCACGCACGATCGCCATCATCCATGACATAGCCAATGCATTATTGTGGTCGTAATATATATAGTAGTCATGAATTTGATTGGGCTTGCATCACCTCTTCTAGGTTCCCTTTAATTTCGACATTCACTATGGTGCACGCAGACGCCATGATTATCCTAGCTTGAAGCCTGGAGCCACCCAAGCGGGTCAACCCGCTACACGGCCACTGTCATGGGCCGTACGGGAAGAAATTACGACTACCGGCTTGTTACGTTAAACCACATCACGAGTAATATATGTGCTATCAATGATGAATCGATGTATATCTTCGTACGGCTGTCATATTGCCATACATTGGCTCGAAGCCATGTTGTAGGCTTGCAGCCTTACACCGACCCTTCACTTGTCCATTGTATATTTATCTTTGACTTGGACGTTAGCCTCAAGTTGCTATTGCGAGTACCCCACGGATTTGATTTATTTGGCAAATAAATCCTTGTGAATTTTCAATTTTCCTGCGTAAAAATGGTTGAGCCATTTTTTTTCTTCCTAGCATAATGAATTTTGGGACGAACAAATGCTTGGTATTAATTCTGAAATTTTGCATATACCTTGATCCTGAAAAATGCTAGGATGCTTCTAAGAATAATTTTTTTTATAACCATCCACTATCTTTTTGCACCTTACTACTTGTTTATGTGTAGTAAACCTATTTGCACATGATTTATCTATATAATGATATATGCATACCTTCATGAAGAAGGAATATCCTGGAATTTTTTTTTAATAGTAGAGTTATTTGTTATGGTCATTATTAAATCCATGTAGGATATTTGACTACCACTGAAGTGTAGTAAACTCTAGAATGAGTATATATGGCCAAGAGAAGTAACAAATTAAGGCATTGTGGGACTCACTGCATGAGTAAAATCCCAAATTATAATTACAGAATATCATGTTGCATTGAAAGTTGAACTTTTCAAGCTTATATGCCTATAGATTGAGATATAATGCTGCTCTATAAATAATAGCTTGGAGCTTTATACTGAATGTCTAGAAGACAATATGGTAAATAAGATTTTATCAATGCATATTCTGAAAGAAATGTCTCTTGTGTATAGAATATCACAGAGCAATGTAATTCATGAAGTATTTAAATTTACCATTACTCAAATAGAAATTGAGTTGACTTTATAGACAACTTTATAAACCAGGATATCTTCATTAAAGAACTTTGAATATATGAATTGCATATATCATACTCCTAGAAGGATCGAGCAAGCATGAAGTGCTAGATGTCAAGCGTTGAAGCTAAGACATATAAGAACTTTTAAAGAATTTAAATCATGTGCTTATAGATTTGTTTCTTTTGAATTCATATCCCGAAGCATTAATAGTAGTGGCAATGGTGCATTAAGTTTTAATTCCCGTCGAATTAAGTGATTAATGGTTAACTTATTAGCTTGAAGACTAATATGAAATATTTAATATTCTTAGTTGCAATTGTTACCTCAAGTAATATGTGCTAATTTCTCATGGAATAAATTAGATTTATATGTTTCACATATAAATAATTGCCTATATTGCCTATCTAAACAAGTTTTGCATTATTTTATCCACAAAGCCTCAATTAACCATGAAGGTTAGTTCTTTGTGCACCACTACTATATAGGTAGAATGGAAACTGAATTTCCTAGAAGCACATGAACAATTGGACTATACTTGGTGTATGAATTGCTCCTAGAAGGACAAATTTAACCAAGAAATAGTATAATCCTAAAACGAAGTATTTAATATTTTTTAGCCCAAGAACTAGAAGTTTTGTTCTACCCTATATATGTGAATATTCATGCCATAACCAATGAATACTAGAAGTATGATTGGATTCTATGGATCATTAGAAGTGATCATTCATAGATGATGCAAGAAGCATATAACTATTTGAAGTAATTATGGCATGAGGGGGAGAAATTTTGGGTAAAGGCATAAGAAAATGTGGGTAATATATTTTTAATAGGCATAGTCTTCCTAAATCTATCTTTAAGTGCATGTATCAAGACTTGAAGTTTTGCCCACGTCCTTTCCAAAGAGTTAACTTTCTCTACTTTGCACTAATTGCAAGTAAGCTTGTAGCTTTGCATTTTATTGTTATCTACTACGTTGGACCGAATACCAACATTCCACATTATACACATGCATATGTATTACTATTTTGTCCTCTCATTGAGCTAAACTATCTACACTCTTTGCATGAATATTAGCATAGAAGCTATAGTTGTAGCTAGTAGCTACATTTACGCCCCCTATAATTAAATTGACTAGCTAGCACGCTATGTCGAATGGTTCTTGTTGAACTTAGAAATATGTTGCTTTCAATGCATTGCATGCATAAGCAAAAGATTGGTCTATGGTCATGTAGCCTAAGATCAGGGGGAGTAAGTTAAATATGTTTGCTCAATGGAGACTAACCCAATTGATTGAATGAATAATTGTGGATATAATATGGTGGATAACATATTTATGATGATTTGGGATTTATGAAGAAAAGGCTTCAAGAGAATTTTGCATTAATGGCAATTAGAAAATTCTAGAAGAAATTTCATGTGAATTGGATGTTGTGTATTTTATATATTTGAAATATATAGTCTATTTGTTTTTAATGTATGAGTACTTGGATCAATTATTTTGGCTAAATAATAAAGAAGCTAGACAATGAAATAGTTTGTTCTAAACTATACTATGTGCACATCAGGGGGAGACCATCCCTGAGTTTGAAGGAATGTTGAACATTCGTGCACTATGTGTATTCTAGCTCACTGCATATAATATATAATAACCCCCATGTTTAAATATGTGTGTGAATATTTCCCACAAATTTTATCATAGCATACATGAATGGGCCTCCGCTTGTAGTTGGAGATACATGAATATGAATTATTGTAAGCCCATCATAGGAGATTATTTTGAAGTATGCTATTAAAGATCTAATATTGGCATTAGGGGGAGAGAAAGCCTATTTTAAATGCCAAATATTATTTCCGCGAGAAGGAAAATGATCTAGAGAAAATATTCCTTGAAGCTTGAAGCAGAAATATTATCACACACTAAGTCAACTATTAGTTTGACTAATGCTCTTGTGAAGCATGAAGCGGAGCATATGCCGATATTGAAATGAGAGGAGTAACTTGAAGTTATAAACCAAGTTTTGTTTATTAGTAGTAAACTAATTATTGTATACTATCAAGCTACAATCTATGGGGACGTCTATGGATTATAGTTTTAGTGTATACTTATTGAATAGAAATAAAATAAAACTCCTCCATTCTCATGAAGAGAACACCTCATGAATAAGGTTGAGCACCTCGTGAAGAGGATCATCGTGATGATGGAATCCAACACACTAAGTGCGCACATCATTAGTGTTGGATATGCAGAACAATAAAGTATCTCTTGTTTTTGGGAAATAACAAAGAGAGAATAATCTCATATTATGAGAATATTGGGAGAAAATAATAGTTGTTGACAACGCTACCTCTATAATTGCAAATGTTTCTCTTATGAGAACCCGGATCCTAAAACAAAGTCCATGGCAAAGTCGCTTGTAGCGATTATATCGGTCGTTGAAGAAATGCAATTGAGGTTGAATCTCCTACTAAGAAGAAATAAATGTTCTCAAGCTATATCTCCGGCAAATAAAATGAATGAATATGAAATATGCAAGTTAATAAGTGGATTATGAAGATTCATATACATAGTTCCTGAAGAATACAAATCGCAACAAATGAATATAAATCTCATACAAGTATTATGAAGTCTAAGGTAGAATATATTCACTAATGAATATTGAAGTCTCTAGAAGAGCATATCCTAGAAGGAATAGTCATCGAATGACTTCATAGTGAATAACACTATCTCATTGTGTATATCACTTAATAATCTCTCTTGTAGTAGAGTGAGAACATCCTTGAAGGAACTAACTGTGAAGAATTTACCAGTCAATTCTTGAAGAAACATCATTTATCCCCGAAGTGAATATAGACCCGAGAGAAAGAAAATGAGGAATTCTAAACACCATGAAGGTGTCATACAAACATTCGTAAAGTGTAAAGCTAAGCAATAAAAATATTGATATCCTCTAAATACCATAGAAGGTATGAGAATAATGGTGATTTGGCATTTGAATTATCCCCTAAATGACAAATGCAAGCTGGATTTATTACTTAGTGGTACAATCAAAATCCTAAAGATTTATAAGTTTAAAAATCCACTATGAGAGAATTATTAGTATTGAAACTCTTGTAAGAGTTTGGCACTATTTAGAAGATATTGAATATTGTAATTTATTTATCCCCATCATCCTCTGAAAGGATCTATTACCTTGAAGCGTAAATTTTTATTTGTTTTACACAACTAATAAGTGGTTATTTATGCATGAAGCATATTGCTCTTTGTTATACCCATATAATTCATAGAAGAATTATGAGCCAACTTTTTGATTCAAAGGATGGCTTTATTAGGGGGACCAATTTTATTCAATTTATCTTGAAGATAATTGAAACCACTAGAATTATAAAGATCAAGTAGATTCTATTTGCTAAAACATTGGAGTTTATGCATAGATCGTGAAGATCAATATCTATTCATGAAGAATACAATATCCCGAAGAATATATTACCAAGAAGGTTAAATGGTGTACTCTTTTTTCCTATGTGAGTTTAGTTGACTTAGTGTGTGATAATATTCCTGCTTCAAGCTTCAAGAAATATTTTCTTTAGATCATTTTCCTTCTACGGAAATAATATTTGGCATTTAAAATAGGCTTTCTCTCCCCCTAATACCAATATTAGATCTTTAATAGCATACTTTAAAATAATCCCCTATGATGGGCTTACAATAATTCATATTCATGTATCTCCAACTACAAGCGGAGGCCCATTCATGTATGCCATGATGAAATTTATAGGAAATATTCACACACATATTTAAACATGGGGGTTATTCTATATTATATGCAGTGAGCTAGAATACACATAGTGCACGAATGTTCAACATTCCTTTAAATTCAGGGATGTTCTCCCCCTGATGTGCACATAGTATAGTTTAGAACAAACTATTTCATTGTCTAGCTTCTTTATTATTTAGCCAAAATAATTTATCCAAGTACTCATACATTAAAAAAAATAGACTATATATTTCAAATATATAAAATACACAACATCCAATTCACATGGAATTTCTTCTAGAATTTTCTAATTGCCATTAATGCAAAATTCCCTTGATGCCTTTTCTTCGTAAATCCCAAATCATCATAAATATGTTATCCACCATCATCCGCAATTATTCATTCAATCAATTGAGTTAGTCTTCATTGAGCAAACATATTAATTTACCCCCCTTGATCTTAGGCTACATGGCCATAGACCAATCTTTTACTTATGCATGCAACAAATTGAAAGCAACATATTTCTTAGTTCAACAAGAACCATTGAACTGAAACATCCTCAATTTTCCGCGAAGGGAAAATCCACAGAATGATATACAACAGTTGATAATCAATCCCATACATCGAATTCTGTGAATACAGAGTACAAGTAGAAGGGTTTACATTAATATTTACAACGCCACACTGGCGCAATCAAGTATATCTAACATCCGAATGCCTTGCGAAGGTGGAAGAATAACGCGGAAGCGGCTTCAAACTCCAACTTGAGCGCAGGCACGAGACCTTCTAATCCCCTCAACCCTAACATCACAGGAAAACCGCACACCGCCCCGGATGTGTGCGTGCCATGGTCGCACCGAATGAGCTTTAGTGGAAAATAGAAAATAAAGGGATCTCGCGATCCTATATTTGGGGCGTGGTTTGCATCCTAGCGCATGCGAAGTAGCAACAAGTATAATATATAATAATAATAATCAAGTTTAACACATTCCCAAATCCCACACACACATCCATCCACCATCCCATCCACACATCACCACACCTCACACCCCACACACCACACCCCACCACGCTTCACGTGGCCGGCAAGACGACTCCCTCTCGTCGGGCCTCAACGACCCGGCCTCCCGTGCTCACGGCCGGATGTAACATACCCATATCCCAAGAAAGGCGTAAGACTCCTCTCCTAGTCAAGTAAGCATCACACGGACCGGTCCATAGCCAACGAGTCGCCTATGTATCGATCGATCAACCATACACTCGCAGAGGTTTCACTATTCCACAAGATAGCCATCATCGATGCGGCCACATCTAGGCAGATTTCGATCGCCATAAGCCTAGAACGAATACCATCCTACCACTCGACCCGGCGCCGAGACCGTGAGACATAGTACCAGCCTCGGGGGTCACTATGTTGGTTAAGGAGGGTGTGAGCACTCTCGGCCCGTACCTCCCGACATCCGCTACTCCGGGCATGCATGGCATTCGTTCTACCGATGGTTAGACCGTCTCCCTTCCCATTAGAGAGCGAGTGGAAAGTAAGCGTCCAATGATCCGGTCACTAGCACTCAAGTCCTTAGGTATTGGCCGGGACAGCGATGTCTCCCCGTATGGGCTAATCTTTACCGTGCCGCCACGGCACCCCTTTCCAAGGCTCCACCCCAAGGAGCTCACACCAAGGACACCTCAATCCAAACCAGTTACCCGCCACGGTACTCACAAAGCGGGGATACCCGGGCCGTATCCCCTCGGCAAGACTCGCTCGAAGCTCGTCGTAATCCCTCAGTCCGGCCGACTCAACCCTCACCACACACCCAAGACTCACGCAAAGACACCGCTCATCACCAAAACCACAAGTCCGGCATCCCAAGCCAAACCATTCCCGTGGGTTCACCACCCGCACCACATATACAATGCGAAGTGGAGTTATAATAAGTATGGTGATAGTAAATGCAAGCACGCGAAGGGCGGTAATATATAAGTGCGAGCGCAAGGCCGGGTAACATGGTAAAAGGGCTTCGAACAAGGTAAATATAGCTCGGGCAATATCATGCATCATATACTAGCAAAGGAATAAATATAAAACGCTAGCGTTCTAAACATGCAATGTCTAATAGGATTCTCTAAAATAAAGGTGCTGCCATGACACCCGCGATGTCGAGGAAGTAGTGGTACAAATCCGACAAGTAGTGGTACAAGTCCTCCTCCGTAGTCGCACGGTGGATCTCCACCTCACGTCCTCGGAGTCGCTCCTCTCCCGAATCGACTAAACCGAAACGTAATTGTCGCGTTAATGCGACTCCTATAGAAGCCACAAAGAAGCAAATGAAATATAGAAGAACCAAATGCACTCAAACATAAGTTTAAACTGTACATCTCGATTTTAGATGAATTTACATATAAAGATCATATTTTTCGGAGTTCGTATGAATAAGTTATGAATTTCCGAAGTTTATACCATTTTCTCGAAAATAATAAATAGTTGATTTATAATAGGCCGACACGTGGCAGCACCAGGATAGGCCACTTGGCGCGCTGGCGAGCTGCTGATGTGGCACTGACAGGTGGGGTCATGATGACGTCAGCATGACGTCATCGTTGACCAGGTCAACCCTAAATGGGCCACTAATGGGCCAGATGGGCTTTTACTGGGCCATAAATGGGCCGTGAGGGCCGGACTTGGGCCGGGCCGGGCCCAACACGTGGCTTGCTCTGGTTGCGCCACGTCGGCGGTCTGGATCCAAAGCGGGCCGTGGTCTACGGAGCTGGTCCATGGTGGACAAGGTCATCTTGGTCCATGGACCGTCCACCGGCACACTGCACCGGTGCATCCCCTTTTCCCCTCTTGGTCCACACGCACCCGGTCCATGGGGTTTCCTCCAGATGGGGCTCGGTCCATGGAATCAGGCACACGGTGGACAGGACCATAGGGACCCACCAAGGGTGGCTCGGTCCACCTGGACCATGTCCTCCCACCATGCGCCATCAAGTTTCATCCCCATCCACACACAGCTCGCCGGACGGCATGGCCGCCGGCGGCAGGGCGGCGTGCGCAGCGCCATGGTGGCTCGCGCCGGTCCTTCCGACGAGCGCGCTCGGCTTCGCGGCCATCAAGAACCCATCGGGTCCACAAAGACGGCGGCGGGGTCTCTAGTTTGGCCGGCCGCAGCGGCAAGGTGTCGTTGTGGTGGCGGCCGACGCGAGGACGGGAGGCCAATTGGCCTCGGTTCAAGAGCCCGTACGCGCAATTGAGATCGCGCGGTAGCCAAAGGGCACACGGTGGCGGCTAGTTCCCGCGGCGGAGCTCTCGCGTGGCGGTGGCGCACGGCGGCGCCCGGCCGGCAACGACGAGCGGCCGCGTCAAGGCCTCATCTTCACCTCGCAGCGGCTGGGCGGCGCGGCAGCCAGCGGCCTTGCTCGACGGCGTGACCTCGACGATCGAGGCGGCCGGAGCGGGCCGGCGCAAGCGCGCCACGGTGGCGCCCATGGCGTCCCGTGCGGACATGGCCGTCGGAGGGAGAGGTGGGGAGAGTCTTCCCCCTGGTCGCTCCCGGGCGACGCGCGCATGGGATGCGCGCCGTCGCGGCGGACGTGCTCCCCGGGTCCGGCGTGTCCAAGGCGTCTACTTTGCCGGAAACGGCGGCGCACGGTGGCGGGCGTGGCCTCGCGCGGCGAGCATGGCGGGCGTGTCTTCTCGGCGTATGGTGGCGCCGCGAACCGGTGGTCGTGGCCGGTCCGTGCTCGTGTCGTGCGTGTGCCCAAGAGCCGGTGATGGCTTCCGGGCCTACGCGTCCTTGGACGCCATGGCCATGGGAGCAAAGGTCGGGGCTGGACAAGGGGTATGGCGGCTTACCTGCGCGGCGCGGACGAGCAGACTCGGTGCGGCTCGAGGTGCGTGACGATGAGATGGCGAGGTAGTGGAAGTAGTCGGGGGCGAGCTCGCGGTACTGGCAGCAGCGCCTCCTCCTCTTCTTCTCCGGCGAAGTGCCTTCCTTGATCCGGCGGCGAGGAAGAGGTTCCGGCGACGGCGTCCCGCTCCGATCTTTCCCCGCCTCCTGTCTTCTCCTCACCACTCCTTCTCCGGTTCGTTGTGGCGAGATGATGGAACAAGGCTCCGCGGTTGGTCCACGGCGCAACAGCCGTCGGGGTGGCGTCGCGGCTTGACGGCGAGGCGGTGCGGGCGCTCGGCCGCCGGCGGGGCACGGCGGCCGTTGGCGCTTGGCGTGGCCGGGTGCGGCAAGAAGGAGTGGTGCCGGTGGAGAGGCGGGGGTGGAGATGAAGGCAAAGCGGCGGCGGCGGATGAGGAGGGCGCTAGGGCTTCGGTGCTCAAGGCCCGGCTTTTATAGCCATGGACGCCCATGGCGAGCGGGCGACGGTGATCGCGGGCTCGCCGAGATCGCGGCTCCAGCGGTCTCGCGGGTCGCCGTCGAGCTCCGGCGGTCCCACTGGGCGGCCGAGGGGAGGCCACCCGACTTCCCGGCCAAGAAAAGACGGGGACAGGGCATGTTCTCCTTGCGGTGTCGAGCGCGAGCGCGGGCGCGGAGGAAAAGCGTTGCGGCCGGGGGCGTCTTGCGCCAAGATTGTCGGCCCAGTGGCATCTCGTGGAGTCGTCCGATTGGTAGGTGGGGCGAGGGACGGCACGGGACGGCGAGGGATGGACGGCGCGCTCGGGATTCCTTCCCGCGGCGTCGGTGCTCGTTGCGGTGGAAAAGCAGAGCGGGGGAAAGGTATGACAGCGGGGCCGGCTCGTCGCGGTGATGGGGAAGGGAAGACGGGGTGCCCGTTGTTCGCGGCCGCAGCCGTCTTGCCGGGCCGATGCGTTCGCGGGCCGCGAGAAGAGGAAGAGAGGATAGGGTCCAAGCAAGCCGGCTCGGTGAGGAGGTGGGAGGATCGGGCCGGAGGAGCAGCCTGGCCGGGCCGGGCAGTTCGTCTCGGCCGCAGGCGAGAAGGCCGAGGTTGAGTCATGGGCCGAATGGCTTGTTCTTTTCGTTTTCTTTTTCCTTTGCTTTTTCTATTTCTCGTTTCCTTTTGTAAACATGTATGTATATACTTTGTGATTTGTATTTCTTGTATAAAGTTCCATGGTGGTCATAATAGGTCATAGGCTTGTTGGGGTGTTGTTTCCCCATATAACATTTCATCTATTTATTGTATAAATAAAATAGATGTTTGGTTGTTGATTCCACAAGCAATACGTAAATCCAAATAAAAGCCAAATCATTCACAAAAATTAATCTACAAGGATGGCGCGTGCTTAAGACTAATCCAACAAAGTGATCACGGTAGGTCTCGGTGTGGCATACCAATCCTTCTAGGGTTAGCACTAGGTACTCTATCTAGATTGGCTAAGCATCTCGATCATGGATGGGCAACTAGGTAGCTATACCTGCACTAACCGCTAGTCATACTTCGCATAACACCACGGCGACCCGAGGGTCCACTAGGTGTTAAGCATAGGGCTGGGCATCTCTCTATAAGTTGGCATAGTTAGTAGGTTGCCCCACTAGGGTGGTCTCGTGGGGTTCACCCATAAGAGTGGTGAGGTAGCTAGTCGAGCTAAGGTAGGTAGCTCCTATTATCGAGGTATGTGGTTTAGGCAACTACCTCTCAAGGATAGAGGTATTTTCCTGGGTTGGTGTGGGTTGGTCTACTAGGGTAGTTAGGCAGCTATATGTGTAGGTGGTTTTCTAGTACCACGACACTGAGTATCAACATTCTCACGTGGAGAGGTGTTACCACGGTTGACATGATATCACTAGTCTTTGTCTAGCTAGGGTCAGGTAGATAGTCACTTGGAGTGGATAGGTTCTATTATCATGGCCTAGGGTTCAGGATCAATACTCCTCTATGTGGAGTCATGGGCATAGGTCTGAGTCACTAAGTCACGGTTCGGGGTGGTAACACTAACCACTAGTTAGCTCTAGTTAGGCAAAGGGTTGGTCGTAGGATTTATACTATAGGCGGTGTGTACATGTATAAACATTACACCATGGTGACATTGCTACTAATTCTAGCATAGGATCATTAGGGTCTAGGTTCATATCCTAGGAGCTATCACTAGGGCATACTGCATTGAGTGGTTGGTCATGGACTCTCATCCTTAAGTATAGGGGGGTTTCCCTAAGGTCCTAATCACATGTGGCTTAAGGACTATATTAAGACACATGTGATGTTGTTGCATCGCAATGCTTAACAACTAAACAAAGGTACTTTGTATGCGGACTAATAGGGTTTCGTACATGACAGGCAACAAACAAAGGTTTATTTAGAAAAAATTTTGTAGTTCGGATTTTTGGGATGTTACATGAACATAGCGTGCTAGCTAGTTAATTTAATTATAGGGGGTGTAAATGTAGCTACTAGCTACAACTATAGCTTCTATGCTAATATTTATGCAAGTGTGTTGATAGTTTAGCTCAATTAGAGAACAAAATTGTAATACACGTGCATGTGTATAATGTGGAATGTTGGTATTCGGTCCAACATAGTATATAACAATAAAATGCAAAGCTACAAGCTTACTTGCAATTAGTGCAGTAGAGAAAGTTAACTTGGCCTAAGGGACGCGGTGCAAAACTTCAAGTCTTGATACATACACTTAAAGATAGATTTAGGAAGGCTATGCCTATTAAATATATATTATCCACATTTTCTTATGTCTTTACCCAAAAATTCTTCCCCTTTCCATGCCATAGTTACTTCAAGTAGTAATATGCTTGCTGCATCATCTATGAATAGATTACTTCTAATGCTCTATTGAATCCAATCATACTTATAGTATTCATTGGTTATGGCATGAAATTCACATACATATATAGGGTAGAACAAAACTTCTAGTTCTCGGGCTAAAAATATTAAATACTTAGTTTTAAGATTATACTAGTTTTTGGCTAAATTTGTCCTTCTAGGAGCAATTCATATGCTAGTATAGTTCAATTATTCATGTGCTTCAAGGAAATTCAGTTTTCCTTCTACCTACATGATAGTAGTGCACAAAGAACTGTAACCTTCATGGTTAATTGAGGCTTCTTTTGTGGATAAAATAATACAAAAATTATTTAGATAGGCAAAAGACAATTATTTATATGTGAAACATATAAACATAATTTATTCCATGAGAAATTAGCATATATTACTTCGTGTAACAATTGCAACTAAGAATATTAAATATTTCATATTAGTTTTCAAGCTAATAAACTAACCATTAATCACTTAATTAAACGGGAATTAAAACTTAATACACCATTGCCACTACTATTAATGCTTCAGGATATGAATTCAAAAGAAACAAATCTATAAGCACATGATTTAAGTTCTTTAAAAGTTCTTATACGTCTTAGCTTCATTGCTTGACATCTAGCAAAATTTCATGCTTGCTCGATCCTTCTAGGAGTATGATATATGCAAGTCATATATTCAAAGTTATTGCAATTGACAATATCCTGGTTTATAAAGTCAGTCTAAAAATTCAACTCAATTTCTGTTTGAGTAATGGTAAATTTAAATACTTCATGTATTATATTGCTCTGTGATATTTCATACACAAGAGACATTTCTTCGAGAATATGCATTGATAAAATCTTATTTACCATCTTGTCTTCTAGACATTTAGTATAAAGCTTCAAGCTATTATTTATAGAGCAGCACTATATCTCAACCTATAGGTATACAAGCATGAAAACTAAAATTTCAATGCAATATGATATTCTGTAATCATAATTTGGGATTTTACTCATCCGGTGAGTCCCACAATTTATTTGTTACTTCTCTCGGCCGCATACTCGTTCTGTAGAGTAATTATCACTACACTTCAATGGTAGTCAAATATTCTTTATGGATTTAATAATAACCGTAACAAATAATTATGCCATTCAAGGCAAGTCTAGGATATTCTTTCTTCATGAAAGTGCATATATCATTATAATAAAATCATGTGTATATAGGTTTACTGCGTGTAAACAAGTAGTAAGGTGCAAAAAGGTAGTGGATGGTTATGCAAAAAATATTCTTAGAACATCCTAGCATTTTTTAGAATTATGGTATATGCAAATCTTCAGAACTAATACCAAGCATTCATTGATCTCAAAATTCATTATGCCAGGAAAAACAATTATGAGACTCTAAAAGGTGGTCTAAGGTCCGTAAGATTTAGAGAGCTCATAGACTGTATACCATGTTCTAGTGTAATCGTTCAAGATTTCATTCTTACAAGTTGCATGGTATATAAAAATTCACAATATGTTTCAAATAAATACATTCAAAAAAAAATCATACACACGGCATGTACACATCAATATAAGTTCCCAAACATATGTTTGATTATTTAATTATCGGTGCATATTTCGTAATGCATTCAGTCCTTATTGCAAATATATAGTTCAGGTGTATACTTGCAATTTCTAAAGGATGTTATATTATTTCCCTTAACTTCAGGTTATGTAAAGATACAAATTTCAATCTCTGGCTTCTACTATATCCCCAAAACAGGAAGCTTCTAGCTTTTACCCCTTTTTAAATTTGCTTAAATTTCCAATTTTGCGGACACATTCAGCGTGGGCAAACCCATTTCATAAATTCAAGGGCTTCCAAGATGCTCTTGGGTTTCTGACCTATTTTATTGTTCATCGGGTCGAACATTATATTTCGACAGAAACCTTCATGGCCTGTTATCTTGAGTCTACTCTGCTTCGTTGTAACCATAGACATATAGGCCAGGATGATGAAGGCGTGCGAGCCCACGATAACACTTGAAAAGACATGCGCGTTCGAGCGAGTGACTTGCGATAGCAGCCGATGCCGTGGCTTACAATTAATGGGTGTAATTTCACCATTTATGGAAAATTGGGGATACACGCTACAGGTGTAACAGGCATGTTTACCATGCATACGGCACGCTACAGGCATGCTCGCCAAGCAACAGCCTCAGCAGAGAGATACCGGAGCAGAATACATTACATGCATACGGTTCGAGCATGATGAGAACAAGTGGATTGAAGGTAAGTCGATCCACGAACCGTGCGGCGATGTCTTCAGAACATCTACCAGTTCCTTGGGAAATCGTTGTTCTTCGAGAGAAAAATAAATAAACAAACAAATATGTTTTTAGAGCTGTTTTCTTTTGATTTTTCGATTTGACGTACTACATTCTACTTCCTACAGGGAAGTATTGCCGGTGTGTCGGTGGCAGCCTACCAGGCTAATCATTAGTCCCAAGCTTAGGCATCGGGCGGTGCATCTGCTCATGAAGAATCATGCACGGTGCTCAAGTTCTACTGCATTCAGTACAGCAAGCAGCCATATGCCTTTTGTTTATTCAACCTAGATGCAAATATGTGCTCCGTGTACAATAGATCCAAACATGTACTCCGTGTACAAAAATATATACTACATGTATATTATTAGGACGGGACCAATTGCCATGCCGAAAGGTTTGGAATAAACGCAATTTGCGAGATGCAATTTTTCTTTTCGTACCTCGTAGAGGATGCCAATTTGATCTACGTCACGTACCGCGTAGGGTAGTGGTTAGTAGATACATACCGCGTAGGGCGTTTGGCATTGTCGTAGACCTGTCTGCTTGATGACGACGGTACATGTTGATGCAGTGCAGATTCGATGCAGGTAGAGGTAGTAGATCCGTTCCGCTAACACCATCGGGATGTCGACGTCGTCGAAGTAGTCGCACCAGGGACGTCGGCGTGAAAGACCGGTGGCGGCTTCAACGGTGATGTCGACGAAGAGCTTGTCGTGCTGATAACGTGTTAAGAAACTTGTTGCCAGCGGTTAGAACCTTCCCCTCTCCGTCTCTCAAGATCAACATGGTAGATGAAAGTAGAATAAGTAGACACAAGATGTAGGGAGACTATTCTTTATTTCTCTGAATATTGGTAATTACAACATAGAGCTCCCACGTATATATACCCCCGCCAAGAGCTGAGTTTTGGAAGAGCCACATACAAACGGACTAGGATTAGGATTCTTCCTTCTCCTTTCCTTCTAAAATAAGTCCTTATGTTTTACAACAGGTATCATCAACTGCGATATTGATTATTAACGTGGACGGCCGGCCCCCCACGAAAGCTACATGACCCATGACCGGCGAGGCGAGCGAAGTACAAGTTAGCAAGCAGGGCCGTGGGTCCTGCACCTGCATGCACCGCCGCTCCAATGCAAGACGATCGATCGAGGCCTGGAGGACGAATCGTCGAAAAGACTCGCAATCACATGGATGGGGATGGGGATTATCGATCGATCGGGAAGGGAAACCTAACTCCCATCTGCTTCGCAATCCACTTGGGGCATCGACGCATACGCATGCCTTTTCTGGACTGAATTGAGAGGAGCCATCGACTCGTCCGTACTAGCAGCTACGATAGATTCAGAACGAAACGCACGTAGTACTCTTCTATCTACGTAGTATGTGGAATAAAGTCCACAAGGTAGCTGATGCTTTGGCTGCTTATGGAGGCTGTGCATTGTCCTCTGATACTGAGTTACTCCCTCCGTTTCAAAATAACTCAACATTTTGACTTTTATACTTCTTGTTTGACTGCTTGTCTTATTCAAATTTTTTTTTGTAAATAATCAAATGAACAAAACATTATTAAAATATCTCTAATATTAAAGCAAGTTATAACAAAATAAATAATATTTACATAAAAAATTCAAATAAGACAGATGGTCAAATAAGAAGTGTAAAAGTTAAAAAGTTAAGTTATTTTGAAACGGAGGGAGTATTAACGAGCCAAAGCCCTGAGTTTGTAAGTGAACTTGTTGTAGGCGATTTGCCTGAATCTTGTGTCTAAAAAAAAAGTCCACAGAGGAATCCGGAAACGGAAAACACCTAGATCGACAAGGAACTTCAAGCGGCATTATTCCGGCCCAACGTCCAGCGGCCCAGGGCCTCCTTTCTCCCTCGTTTCTCCAGTTCGTACAACCTGTCCATTAGTCAGGGTCATACGAGCCCACCCGTCCAAATATCTCCAAACAGACCCTGAGCCCACCCGTCCAAAGAACAGAAGAGAATTAAGGCCCATTACTAAAAGGTACCCCTCCCGGGCCTAAAGATTAGTTTTTTTAGAATAGTCTAAAGATTAGTTTCATGAGTTCCCTCCGGAACAGAGATCCGCATTTGATTTTGGGGTCTTTCTCTCCCCCTCTCCTGACCTAGTGACCTCACCTCTCGAGATTTCCCATCCCCGCCGGTAAGCCGCGCGCGCAGCTCGAGAAGAGCAATCAATCCTCAATCCCAAATCCTGACGATTCCATTCCACACCCCTCTCTAGATCCCGCTCTTTCACTGCCCACCATGGCCTCGCCTGGCGCGGACGACGACACCGGCGACGAGCACCTGTTCGACGGCGTCCGCTTCTTTCTGCTCGGATTCAACAGCGACGACGCGTCCCAGGTGCGTGCGGTGGCACCCCGCTCCTCGTCCTCGCATTTTGCTTCCGCAGCCCCAGTTTGCGACGATGCGGTTGATAAAGTTCTGACGGCGTCCGTCGTTCCTTGTGCAGTACCGGTCGGCGATGATGCGGCGCGGCGGCGCCGACGCCGGGCCGTCGGGCAACGGGTGCACACACGTGGTCGTGTGGAACCGCGTCTACGTGAGTTCGGTTTGCAGATTGGTTCCTCCTCTGTGTCTTGGCAGGCTTGGGTGGGGGACGGGGCTCTGATTGATTTTAGTTGTTCCTCGCAGGATGACCCGACGTGCGTGGCCGCGCGGGCGCAAGGGAAGAAGGTCGTCAGCGGGCTGTGGGTGGAGGACAGCTTGGATCGCGGGGTGCTTGCTGATGCTGACAGGGTCGGCTTCTGCTGCTAATTGCACGGGCACTTTGTGCTCCTGTTTCTTCGTCAGAGCCACGGTTTAGTTTTGTGACCCGTTATGTTCAGCCTTTTCCAGGTTATTTATTGGCCGATGAGGGATTTGAAGGGAATACCGGGTGCTCAATCACTGCTTATTTGCTTGACGGGTTACCACAAAAGCCATCGTGAAGACATGATGGTACCACCCTCACAGTTTTATCTATATGGTTGTGAGCCTAACCATTCACATAATAGGATATATCCACATCCAAAGTTTAAACAGTTTGACTGCACAGAACTAAAAACTGCCACCACCTTTTTGGAACTGGAAGGAGTAGACACAAAAGTTGCTTGCATTTTTTGTGCGTTCCACTTCTGCATTCACTATAGTTGTTCTTGCGACATTATTCTTCTAATAATGCTTTGATGCAGAAAATGGTTTCTTTGATGGGAGCACAGTTCTCAAAACCTTTGATAGCAAATGCGGTCACTCACCTGATTTGTTATAAATTCGAAGGTGTGTTGTTTCTTTTATCAGTCAAACCGTGCAATACATATGGAGATTGTGCTGAATTCTGGTTATAACAAGCAATTCACCTGTTGTTCTTTCCTCCCATGGAACTTCATAGGTAGTTCCCTGTACTTGTCTACCAAACCTAGGCATGCCGTTTGTGTGTGTGGTGGTGGTTGGGTCTGTGTGTGTTATAGGGGTATGCGTTGGCCATCCACACCCAAACCTAAAGCTAAGGTTAAGCTGATAGGGAAAGGGGGATTGTGTTATATACTTTAACATAGGCAACCAAGAGAATGTAGAAACAGATTGCCCCAGCTTCAGGAACCAATGGTGCTCAGCTGCTCACAAATATCAAGAGAAGCAGCTGAGCTATGGATAAAAATTGACAAATGGATAATCTTTGGGTATAACCCATACCCTAATTGGTAGGTCGGTTTTTACCCATGCCCTCCCCATTGCACATAGGTATGTATATCCAACGGCAGGACTAAGCAAAGCTATCCTTATATTGGTTTCATCTTCTTTAATGTGAGATGCACAATGCTCTTTCTAATAAATGATTCTAAACATTAGTTAAGGGTCTTATATCTAATTAGTAATAGAGCTATGTTTCTAAGTTTGTCCATAATGTACATTTATAGCTCATCATTTGTGTTTTTGGTTGTGTAGAATTCACTGGTTCCATAACAGTTTGGACCTTTTTCTCCTGTTTAATTTGTATGTGAACCAACCTTATGTACTATGCTTTCCATTATTTATGATACAAAACTGGAGGAAATTTGTAACTTATGTCCAGATGTTATTTGACGTTGGAAAGCATCCAAAAAAATTTCAGCAAAGTAATCTGACATAATCATTATGTCTATGAGATGTCTGTTTTTGGTCATTTGTTTCTTTGACTATGCATATACAGTGATACTAGATAGTTTTGTACTTTTGTTATGTGCGGGTGAATTTCACACCTTGATTTTCCATATAATGTTAGGTGACAAGTATGAGGTTGCGAAAAAGGTGAACATCAAACTTGTTAATCACCGGTGGTTGGAAGACTGGTATTTCAAAACCACCTTTCCTGATTAAATAGAAAGCCAATATGTTAATTGAATTGCTTATGTTTTGATTCACCCTCTTCATTATTTCAGCTTAAAGGCATGGAAAATTCTCCCAGTCAGTGATTATAGCAAAAGGTAAGTATAATTGCAGATTTGCAGTACTTGTTCTCTTTTTTTTCTTTGAATTTCTTGTTCTTTTTTTAAGAAAATCCTAGTTAGATCTGGTTCCGTCCTGGTATTACAATTTAATAAATGCATTGCAAACTAATTCCACAGTGGTTGGGAGCTAGAGTTAATGGATGCACAAGCCATTGACTCTGAACATGGAGCAGAAGCACCGGATCCAGGGTCATTAAACAAAAGGCCCAGTGTCAGGTGCGCTTTTCAATTGAAAAAAATATGAGGAAACTTTTACCAAGCCTGATGTCGATTTATCAAAGTGACCATCTATTATTCACAGTGGTAACAGAGAGGCGGTGGCAGGAAGGAATTTGAACACTCCTGTTCATATCATAAATACAAAAGATGCAAACGACAAGACACATGATATTAGAGGCCAAAGCAGTGCCAACTCTATGGTTGCAGTTTCTGCTAAGGATGATGTCCCTCCTGTTCATATCATGAATGTAGAAGTTGCAGACAGCAAGACACGTGATATTACAGGCCAAGACAGTCCTGACTCTGGTTTATTGGCAAATTCTGCTAAAGCTGATATACTCGCACCCATTCAATCTTCTGGTGAAAAGAGAGATATATTAAGGAACACAAATAGCCTGAATCTGCAGGAAGTTAAAGAAAAATATGCTGGCGCAAGGACACAGGACCTTGCAAGTGGTGTTCTAGGTCCTCCAAGCACAAGCAAAATAACTGTTTTTAGAAATCATCATGTAGATACCTTAAATGGAACCCTGGGTATTCTAGAAAGTCATACAGATCATGTTTCTGGAAAATATTCTGCCAGTCATGATCAAACCAATGTAGCTGAAGTCTTATTGGCCAGCCCTTTGGGAGGAAATCAATCTGTGAATGAGCTTGATTCATCAAAAGATGACAGATGGCAACATCAGGAGAAGGATGGACCCTCAGGTACTCATATCACAGCAGCTGGTCAGCTAAATGCTGATGCCAAGGTCAACAATCATGAGTCCAATCCAAAATCTGGTGGTGATTCCATGTCCAACAACATCAAGAACACAAGTAACAATAAAAAGGCCTCTCGGAAGTCATTTTTACCGGAAGGGCATTCAGTTAACCATATGACATCACCTCAGAGGGCTGAAGACAGCACACTGAGAGGTTACCCCCATATTTCTACATTAGAAACGGGACACCAAAAGGTTGAAGATGCTGATATTCAGAGTATTGAAGGCAATAAAAACACTGAGGATGATGTAGATGGTGCATATGCTCTGAAAAGGAAGAGCTTAGGCTCCCCAGCTAGCTTAATTTTGCAAAAGGAAGATCTGGTGTCAGAAACTGGCCCCTTAGATTCTCCATTTGTGAGTAGACTGAGTGATGCATCTGAAACAGCAAATGTTTCATCTGAAAGGATAAATCTAGTTGAAGCTAATGCTGTTAGTTTGGGAAAGCAACAATCTTGCTTTTCTACAAGCAGACAAACAAGATCTAGGAAGACTTCTCTCAAGCATGGTGGTCCCAACAGTGGAATCAAGCTTCCTGAATATTCTTCAAGTGATAAGAATGTAAAATCTTTACGGAAAGCAAGAATGTCATTCAATGCAACGACAGAAAGTAAATGCACCATGAGTTCTTCAGCCACTGTTCAAGATGGGAAAACAAGTGCAGGTTTTCAGTTTCAGAATAAGGATGGGCAAAGTACACAAACTAGTGGTAATAATGCAGTAAATCAAGATTGCTTGAATGAGATAGGAAATGCCTGCACAAAGGATCAGGCACAAGAAAAATCTGTACACAGTTCGAGTAATTCACAAGTTCTGCCCTCTTATGGAAATGCTGGCAACAGGATAGCCGATCCAGTCAAAGTGAATGGTAATGAAGTAGCAGTGGCATCAAATTCTGAACTTGAGAAGGTTGTGTCTGATGCCACTATGAAAGAAAGCACAAAACAATTTCAAGGCACTTCTAGGAATGTCCAGGCTGAAATGAGTTATTCAAAGAAAGCGCCAACTACTATAAGAAGGAATGCTGGTGTCAAGAGGCGTCGGATTGCTGATATTGAATCTGAAGGGTCAGTTATCAACAGTAATAAGAAAGTTGTTCCTGAATCCTCGCCTACCAAAGTGATTTACCATGAGCATGCTAACCCACTAAAAATGGCAACGGCGCAGTATGTGCAGCTGAACTCAAAATAAATCCTCGAAAGAAAGCACTGATTTGTAGAGTGACGGATACTGTTACAAAGAGAACTCGGAGTGCTTGCACCAAGATAGATGATGCACAGGTTGGTTCTAGTTTGGAGTTCAGTAAAGTGATGTCTCCAGAAAATATTGAGACAAACCCCCCGAAAAATCTTGACACTGCAAATGCTGATGAACAACAAAGAAATTCACCTAAGAAAATACCAAACACCAGAGTAAGGAATAGAGCTGCGAAGAGATCATGGAAATCTGACACCAACATGAGCAATGATACATTAATGGTCAAAACTGAGACAGTGGCTTCTGGTTCATTGTTTGATGACTGGTTTCCTCAGGCAATGTTGAAGATGAAGATTGGCCTAAAAAGATATCTAGTCATACAAGTGTTAATGACTGTGAAACACTTTCTACCAAGACTGTATCAGATGCCAGAATGAGGAATGCCTCTTCCAAGAGGAAAATAAAAACTGTAGAAGACAAGTCTGGCGGCAAGTTTGGCAAAATTGGTAGTGCCATTACATCTGAAACAAAAGCTTTTTCATCAAAGAGAACCGAAGGGATTTCATGCAATATCAACAAAGTAATGGCTGATCCCGGCTCTGAGAAGTCCATTAAGGATGTGAGGAGAGAAGTATCTGGACTGTTTTGCGAAGATTCTTGCATGGTAGACAAGCAAGGGCCATACAATTCTAAATTGAGAAGCAGCAAAAGAAATAAAGATCTGGTTCCATATCAAGAACATGAAAACAGACTAGGCTGCAGTGATATCAAATCTAAACCTTTGTGTTCCATATCTGAAGCAAAATCAATGAAGAAAAGCACACTTGTGCTCAGTAAGCACCAAAGGGAAAAAAGAAGTGGATCTGGAACCTTGATCATGAGTCAACCTGCATTATTTATTTTAAGTGGAAATCGTCAGCAGAGAAGGGATTGTCGCTCAATAATTAGACGCTTGAAGGGACGAGTTTGTAGAGATTCACATCATTGGTCATACCAAGCAACACATTTCATCGCTCCAGACCCTCTGAGGAGAACCGAGAAGTTCTTTGCAGCAGCTGCAGCAGGCAGGTTAGGACTATGATGTAGCCATGTAGGTTACTAAGAGTTTACAAACTTTACAACTTAAAGTACTTATTAACATTAATTATATGACCATTTATATCAGTGAAGGATATGGATGCAAGTGTATGGCTTGCTTGAACATATTAACTTTATTTGCTAATTTATTATATCAAAATTTTCTCTTACTTTTGAGATTATGTGGCTAAGTTCTGTCTTTTCACAAAATCTGAATGCTTACAGCTTCTTTCTCCAATTAGGTGGATACTCAAGAGAGAGTACTTGACCTCGTGCATTGAGGCTGGCAAATTCGTCGACGAAGAACCGTTTGAATGGTTTGGTACTGGATTTAATGATGGACAGACAATCAGCTTTGACGCTCCCAGAAAATGGCGAAATATAAGGCAGCAGATGGGTCATGGTGCCTTTTACGGAATGCAGATCGTTGTCTATGGACAGCTCATATCACCAACTTTGGTAATAATTCTTTGCTTGTAGTCAACTCGTTTGACACTAAGGTGCCTGAGGAAACTAGTTGTGCACTATAGGTCAATCTCCTATTATCTTATATACTTCGGGGTTTGATTTTGTTTCACATTTTCTAAATCTAGAGCTCCTTTTCTTTCCAGGACACGGTGAAGCGTGCAGTAAAAGCTGGTGATGGCATCATTTTAGCAACATCGCCGCCATACACTCGATTCCTTGACTCCGGAGTTGACTTTGCCGTAGTATCAGAGACCATACCAAGAACAGACGCATGGGTCCAGAAATTCATCGGCCACGGTATTCCCTGTGTCAATGCCGATTATCTGGTTGAGTACGTCTGCAAGCCTGGCCAGCCCCTCGACCGGCATGTTCTCTTCAAAACGGACTGCTTGGCCAACAAGTCCCTTCAGAAACTCATGAAGAACCAGCAAGAGATCGCTAGGGGCCTAGAGATGGCCACGGTGAAGTCAGAACCGTCAGAAGAAGATGAAGACGATGACGAGGAGGAAGATGATCCGGAGGACTTGAGTTGCTCGGCGTGCGGCAGCAAGGACCGGGGAGAGGTGATGCTGATCTGTGGTGACGAAGACGGCGAGACCGGCTGTGGGATCGGCATGCACATCGACTGCTGCGAGCCTCCCTTGGACGCTGTTCCCGACGACGACTGGCTGTGCCCCAAGTGCGTCGTGCCGAAACGCAAGGCAAAGCGTGCTACTAGAGGCACTGAACGCAAGGCCAGAGGAGGATCCAGGCGAAGGTGATCATTCTATGTAGTGTGGATTAATTGCAGAGCCTTCTTTTATTTATTTATTGAACAGAAAAATGAACTAATAATTGGAGCCACTGTATAATGTTTTCGGAAATGCCAGCTCAGCATTTCTTTCGTCATGAATGAATTCATGCTCCTGCTGTCTGTTATCATTTTGTAAAACTTTGTATATGGAGCGATGGTAGAGATCTGAATTTCTTCAGGCTGCAGTGTTTCTCTGCAGCTTACATGCCATCTCACTCATCTCCGGAAGTACAGACAGACGGCTGCATGCATGTGCATTGGGCCGAGAACACCAGAGCCCAATAGAAACTTGTGGGCCGGGCTGGGCCACTTTTAACCTGTGGGCTGGGCCACTTTGACTCTACAGTATCCTTTTTAAACTTTTTATTTTAATACAAGGGACATTATTAAGCCTGGAAGAGAAGCAGAGCAGTGCAATATGGCGCCGACACGTCTGTGGTACGCGGCGCCGGCGGGCACTGTGGCGTCGTCAGGCGTGTCCCTGCACCGCAGCCTGCAGACTGCTGATGCAGAGGGCAGGGAGCCCGGGATTCAGTCGGCAGTTCGTTACACGGTCTCATGATTACCGCTCGCCTTGCTTTCAACGGCCTTGGCCTTTCCGTCCATCCGGATCCGGGGCGTGCCATCATGAGACCGCACGAGCACAAGCCACGCCGCTCGCCCGATTCGGGAAACTCTCCCACGCGTCCAATCCAATCCCTGCTCCCCGATCAAGCCGGGCGGGCATAACGACTTGCCATGGAAGCAAGCGAAAGAAAGAACGGAGCAGCGGCGAGCCGATCGCCGATCGCCGATCCCAACAAAAGGAAGCGGGCAGGTGGTTTGGCACCAAAGCGATCGACCGGGCTGCATTCTTCCCGTGCACGGTGCTGCACCGATGCGGCAGTTGGGCACCAGGCTTTCTCTCTTGTTTCTTCCGGGTGCCGCGAGCCATCTCCATCTGGTCTGCCGATCGATCATCCTCGTGACATCCCTTGGCTCGGCCGCACTCAAAGCGGCTGCCCAGGAAAGCCGGGTGCAGCCATCAGTGGACTCTCCCGGCGGTCCGCTCGGCGCATGTGACGTGACGACGCGAAGGAACGCCATGGATAAAAAGGTGGTGCGCTGCGATCCTTCCCTTCCATTTGCACTCCACCCCACTTGCTGCTCTGCTCTCATCTCCTCTCATCCCGGTATTGAAGAGGAAGCAGAAAAAGGGACAGTAAAGATGGTTCTGGCCCGGAGCACAGGCATGCGCGAACAGAACAGCCCAACGGAACAGAGCACAGAGCAGGCAACAATAATTTCGGAACAAAGTTCGTGCTGAGCCCAGGCCGGGCCGGGAACGGAATTTCGCTGATCGACCTGTCGGCTTTCGTTCTGGGGTACTCCAGCAAACCCAGGAAAACTGGATAGGAACGGCCCCAGCGGCATCTGCCTGCGGGAGCATGTGCACCTTCCCTGGGCGCCATGGAGGAAATCAGGGTAAACGCCACGGGCTTGGGCCGCCATGGCCCATGGTTAGCAAAACTCTAGTCCACTTCACTCACTGTGGAAATGGCAACGCATTACTAACCAATATTCTTTGTCATGACTCATGAGCGACCTATGATAATTGATAACAAGGCTGTTGGGCTGTGGCAGTCACGCCGCTGTCACGTGCGACCAAAAGCTCTGAGCTAGCAGGAAAAGATTAACAGTATCATCATCAGTGTTAACAGGCAAGGCAAGGCAAGGCAAGTACAGGCTACAAATCCCTTGCTTTCGTAGGTGGGGAAGCGGTGCAGGCCTAAGTCAAGGCGCCCATGTGCTGAGAGCTCCTCCCTCCACCACTACAAGCCGCGGCCTCCCGCTGGAACAGAGAGGAATCCGATGCGTGCGTCACAATCATATATAAGTAAGCATCGTCGCCTCATCAGCATCAGCATCAGGGTGATGGGTCTCCTTAGTTAATGCTAATACTGTACGGAGTACTCCGTATATATAAGTAATCCACGGCTTTTAGCTGCGAAACCCAGCTGGAATTCAAGCGACGAGCAGAAGGAATTCAGCATGCGTGCGGTCTGCAGCGTGCCAAAGGGAGAAGGAATTTTTGCCAGCCGAAAAGGTCCTTGTGCAATTTAGCGGCTCATCATTGGCTGGTCTGTGTTCACATCTGACGGCCAGCGTGTGTACGACCGTGATTTTGTATTCTTTTTGTTACGAGGGTTAGCTCAGTTGGTTAAGCGTAAATACATCCAGTGTGTAGAAGTAAGTACCGCCGTACCATTATGATAATAGATCTGCTACATGGAGTGCACGCGGTCACCGTAACGGCATAAGACTACCCGCACTCGAACCTCTATATTCATCCCTCTAAAGGAATATTCGTCCTCCCTACCGCCTGATTCCTTACTCTATACAACTTTCTCCCGCACTCATCAATCCTTTACCGTTTACTCAATACCAAAAAATGGGACCCACATATTATTTTTTTTCTTTTCTTCTTTTTTTTCTCCTCCTTTCCTTTTTTCCCCACACCTACTTCATCCATCGGCCGCGAGCTCGGGCTCCCGGCCGGAGGAGCGAGGCCGGCCTCTCGCCGGCGCACCCCATTCGCCGTGAGCTCGGCGCGCTCCTCGACGGCCGGCGGCGACCTCCACCTCCACCTCCCCATCCACGTCTCTCCACGCGCCGGCGGACCGGGACGACGAGAAGGAGCGGAGCGGCCGGAGCGCGAGCGGGCGTCCTCCAGCCCCGACGGCGCGTCCCCCGGCGCCCCTTCTCCCTCCCCACTCCAGGGCCCCGGCCGCGAGCTCCCTCCCCTGCTCCGCGGATTGGCGCGAGGGCGAGGGCGAGGGCGAGGCCGCTCCTCGTCGGCCTCCTCGGGCAGCGGGCGACCTCCCGCGAGGCGTGCGGGCGCGTCTCCTCCGCCGCAGCTCCTCGTGGTACTTCGTGGCGGGAGCACGGGGCGGGAGCTCGGCGTGGAGCTCGCGGCGAGCAGCGAGCACGCGAGCCGGCTCGGGCCGCCGCGGCGCGGTGGGACCCTACTCGCGGGAGGCCGTCGAGCGCGCGGGGCGCAGCGGGCGGTCCTTCTCCACGCCGAGAAGAAGAAGATGGCCGCGGAGGTGGCTCGCGGAGGTCGGGGCGGACATGGCTAGGCCGCGGAGGTGGCCCGCGGAGGCGAGGCGCCGCCGTCGGACGCAGTACGGGCGCGACCCCCGTCGTGCCCGCTTCCTCTGCCTCGCCACCCTCCTCCGCCGTTTCCGGCCATGGGTAGCGGTGGCGCCGCGGCGCTGCTTCGGCAAACGGAGGTGGTCCGGCGGCGATCCGTGCCCTCCCCTTCTCTCTCCTCGGCCCCGTCCTTCTCTCTCCCGGGGTCCGGCCCCGCAGCGTCCTGCGGTTCGCGCCGTACAGACGCCACAGATGGGGTTTCCCACCCCGAACGCAAGGTTTGCGTTTCCCATTGCGTACGCCGCTGCAGCGATGAGTTACGCAAAAGCTTTTTGCGTTTGCTTTTGCGTCCTCCGGTGCGGGTAGTCTAACGCCCTCTACGCTACATGCATGTATCATCTGTAAATTTAAAGAAGATGAGGCCGGCCGGGGCCCGGGGACGGACAAAGTGTTGTAGTAGTCATATGCTTTTTGTGATGAGCGAGCTGAGCGAATGCATGCAAGCATTGTTCAGATCAGATGCTGTTCACGTGAGTTCCATCATACCATTGGTTGACACTCCATCGTCACATGACCCATCGATCGACCGGCTCGTCAAAAACACTTCACGGCCGGCTGTCCGTCCCCTCCACTAGCTCTTCTGTGCTGCCCATGCTTTCCATCAATGCAAGCCTGCTGTGTACATCCTTGCCACACTAATACTGTTACAGAGTGTTTGGCTTGGAGAAAATCAAGAGTAGATCGATCGGTATGTTAGGTTTGCTTGCTATCAATTTAATCGATAGAGCCTTTTCCTGCACATGCTCTGCTGCCTCGCTAGCTCGCACGTACGAACCTATATCTTTTCTACCTTCTGGGCAGCGACACGTGTGGATGGAGAAATTAACACCGCTGCTTTACGCCCTTGCCTTCCTCTTTCCTCTGAATCGAAGGGGACAGCGTGGTCCTTGCTTTCCTTCCTTGTTCAACTAGCGGTTATTGTTGTTGGACAGCCATTACTACTTCTTGCAAATGGTTGTTGTATGTACCCTCTTTTCATGTGAAAAATCATAAATTTTGTGTTGTAGGGCAAGAAATGAGATTGGATCAAAGAAACAAAAGCTAGAAAAATGTTAATTTATAGCTTAAGATCGAGAACTGTAAATACTCGGGACAAAATAAATTATAGCAGTTTAATTTGAGATCGTCATTCACAGAGTGCAAACGTAAAGAGGTGAGTTGAAGTTCTGTTGGTACAGCTGGTTGCCCACACTGTCTGCCCACTAGCTACTAGTAGCTAATGGCTGTTTTAATACTGTTACAACTACCAGCAGTATTAGTATGCATGGCTCTGAATCACACAAATCATTGTGGTGCAGAATTGCAGAGATACAGGCATCCTAGGGTGACAGTTCATTAAGTCCAATTAATAAACGGCATCAGAAAGATACTGTGTACTAGGCCAGCATATCAACACAAGCATGAAGTTTCAATACAATTTGGATGTGTAACCACACATTACTCAGCAAGTCAGATTGGGGTGCATGTATATGATTGTGCAGTTGTGGTAAACTTGTAGTGCATCCTCCATGCTGACGTAGTTAAAAAAAAGGCGAGTGTTTCTAGGCTGTGAATGGCCAATAAGAACAGGAGGAACGGTATCTGTCTCAACCATAGCACTGTGCAATGTTCATGCATGACCAGTTAAAGGAGTGATGAGATAAGATAGTTTAATGACATAACAGTGTAATCTACATACTAATGGATCATTTCGTTTGGACGAGACATTGAATATTACCCTGTCGCACAAGTTGGAGCGAGTCCACTGATTTGTATATATATTACACACATTCAAAATCGGTATCCTTTGTGACGTATGCTTGGGTTAGATAGCTGTACGAGTTCCTAATCTTGTTGCCTGGTAGCCACCAGAAGTACCCGGCTAAGCGTCGAGAGATTGTTTAAAGGCACAGATCGCCTTGTTGTACCTGAAGATTCTGCTGCTACACTGGTACCCAGATTACGGGCTAAAAGAATTCGAGAGTGCAGGCAGGGCACGCGCTACGCTACCTCGCTCATATATGCATGGTCCATGCATCAATTGCTTAAGGGCATGACAGTGCGCGTACGTACCTGCTCGCCTATTTAATCTGTGATAATTAGTCTGTCCGAGATGATGCGTCAATTGTGGACTCAACGTACACTGTGATGCATGGTTGTTATTGTGGTCAGTTCCATGATCGAAAGCGTATTATTGTCCTTGCACGCGGATCGACTCGTCTGCCAAGATGCGTCGGATAGTATTCACCATTACAGTATAGTCAAATTAAAGTCAAAATTTTGTATGCTAATAATAATCAAATTCTTGATGTTCATACAGTTTAGGATCATATAGTTTATGTTTCAAAATAACATTGAGAAATATATGCATCATAAATAATTTGCACGATGTTAAAGTATATGAATTTGTAGAAGTTGTCAATCAAATTAGAAAGAAATGTATGAATCAGGATGTGTGGCAAGAAGGTATAGAAATTGAATAAAAAAACGTGGTTTATAAACTCTCATAAAACACATTGTTTGGAAATGTTTTCAGCATTGATATTTTCTTGTAAGAGCCTTATACTGATCGTCTTGTAGGAAACACATTGTTTAGAAATACTCCTTCCATTCTTTTTTATTAAGCATACATTTTTATCAAGATTTAAAAGCCATTGGTCAATAATCTTTAATTGTTATAAGACAAACTTGATACAACTAGATTTATAATTAAGTTTAATATTCCACCCTTTTCGCCGATGTTTCTACGGCCGATAAGCCGATTGATGTTGTTTTGTTCTAAATAGAAACCACGGCATGCTTAATAAGTTCAAGCGAATGGGGTATAATTTTAAAGTGTAAACAGCATAATATAGAGTAAATAAATGATCAGGGTGAAATTTGGAAAACCACACGTCAACTCAAACTGTGCCTTATAAAAGAGTATAGAGGGAGAGATCCTCTAGCGCCTCATGTTCAAGTCTCTAAGAAAAATTCTGTGAAATTTCTGCCGAATTTTGTGAACTTCGGTAAGTTTAGGGATAGCTGAAATTTGTTTAGTACCAAAATTTTAGTTTGCATACCTGAATGTAGAAGGTCCAATTTGTGTCGAAATGAGCTCGAGCCTGTCAATGGATGTCAATTGGGGCAGCAGTAGTACTTACTTACTATTCGATACTATATCCACGATCAGAAGTTCAGAGCAACGAACTCGCCGTGAATATGATAGCCTTTCTCCCCATGTTGTGCTTCGAGCCAAAGCGCGGTCCGATGGATGGCTTCACCGATTCGAATGCCATGGGCCATGGCTACGTAATCGTAGGGGCGCTCCAGAATGTCTCCCCGCCCTCTCCCCGTCCGGCCTTCACTGGCCACCGACCGACCGGCGGCGGTGCGCAGGTGCCTCGAAGACAGCGGGAATAAGGGATGGTTTGGAAAGCCACGCGCTGACGCGAACACCGAACGAGCGGGGCCCTTCCCCGTGCGTGCATGTCGTTGACATGCGCGCGACCTGCTCCTGCTGCTGGCTGCTGCCCCCAAAGAAAACCACCAACCCCACGCTGAGTCGCGCGTGGTGAGTCGTAAACTACTGCCGCCGCTGCTCCTCGCCGAGGTTCGCTGCGTGCAGCCTTGTTCGCCGGAGAGTGAGCTACAGGGGCCGGGGGAAAAGGCGTCACCCGCGCACGTTGTCAGTGTAAAACACCTTTTGCGTGCATGAACGAATCAAGTCAGGCCTTGTTTAGATTCCCAAATTTGCCACCAAATTCACTATCGCAGTTCCTATTCCCCGTCACATAAAATGCCGCCACACGCATGGAGTACTAAATGTAGATGAAATCAAAAACTAATTGTACAGTTTATTGTAATTTGCGAGATGAACATTTTAAGCCTAATTAGTCAAAATTTGGATAATTTTTACCAAATACAAACAAAATGCTACAGTGCGCTGATGTGACAATTACTATGCAGAATCCAAATTTGGCCTTGAACTAAACAAGGCCTCAGTGTAAAACTGTAGGGTTATGAGGGTGCTACGCTAGCCGGAAAACAAAACTTTTCTACCTCATATCCCAGGATCTACTGCTAGTTACGGGTTACGGGATTACCACTAGACGCGCAGATGCAGCGGAAGACGACTCGATGTAGTCGAACGCGTCGCAGCAGTGCCGTGCAGTTGCGTGGTCGTCCAGCAACTCCTCCCATCACTTGCGGTTCGTCCTCGTGCTCCAGATGCAACACCTCCGAGGTGTCACACACGTACGAGGGAGAAGCGATGCGCCTCCGGACTGCTAGGTCCGCGAGGAGCGAAGGCGAGAGCGTGGAGGGCGACGGCGGCTGCCAAAGGCGTGGATTAGGTTTAGCTGTGCCCCTCCCCTCTTCTTATATAGGCGTCTCTCATGTGCTCCCGAGTTGGAGGCCCATTAGAAACCCTAAGCCTTGTCTAATTCGGGTCCAACCCGAATTAGGC
This sequence comes from Themeda triandra, assembly GCA_018135685.1. Lineage (NCBI taxonomy): Eukaryota > Viridiplantae > Streptophyta > Magnoliopsida > Poales > Poaceae > Themeda > Themeda triandra. The sequence continues at coordinate 778,045 of JAENPR010000160.1, read as the reverse complement.
TTTCAAATTCTCTTAAGCGTGCGACCCTATCGGTTCACGCACACATAGACATGGGCCGAATACTCCTATTCGCCCAATAGCCGACAAATGCCTCTAGCAAGGCGTGACAACTCCTATGTGCACGCAAATGATCATATCGACGAACCACCACGACCATATACAAGTTACTCCCTTACCACATGATATTTGGTTCAACTCGTGGGTTAACACTTAACCCAAGCACGGCCATGCATTTGTTGATCCAATCAATTGAGTGATCCAGTGATATCACTCTCATTAGAGAGAGGCAAGTCCCATATTGATTTTCTATGTCTCACAGCATGCTTCTTGACAAACCCGAAGACATCCTTTATAACTACCCAATAACGAGTAGCGTTTGTCAGTCCCTAAGCAAGTCGATACACATCTCGAGTACATACAACAATCTCAGTCGAAGGACATAACGTATATGATGTGTATAGAGACTATCTCATGTCGGGTCGATCCACCTACATGTCATACATGTGCCCACATTATTAGTTCGACATCTTCGTGTCCATGACTTGTGAAACATAGTCATCAACTAATAATGTGCTAGTCTAATATTCATGTGTGTCCTCACATGAACTCCGACCAGGGACAAATATAGAATAACCATACAAGTAAAAGAGTTCCACAAACAATTCACATAATTGCCAATCAATACAAGTTGTCTTTAATGGATATTCAATAGACACATTACATATCATGGATACAAGCGGAATATCATCATCTCTATGATTACCTCTAGGGCATATTCCCAACAGTCTCCCACTTGCACTAGAGTTAATCTCTAATATGTCTAATCCCCATAGACCTCATGTGCGCCTCATGCTTAGGTCAGTGGAAGGGCATTTGTCAACGGATCGCTACATTCAAATCCGTATGTATTTTGCACATTTTAATTTCACCTTCGCCGATGAACTCGTCGAATGAGGTGAAATTTTCGCCGTACATGTTTGTTCTTCTAGTGATTCCTTGGCTCCTTAGCTGCGCTATCGCCCCATTGTTGTCACAATGTAGATTCAATGGGCTAGCCGCATTAGGAAACACACCAAGATCAATGAGGAAACGCCTCATCCAAACACCTTCCTTTGCGCTTCGTAAGCCGCAATGTACTCGGCTTCGTTGTAGAATCGGACACTGTCTCCTCGCTTGGAACTTTTCCAGCTTCGCACCACCATTTACCGTGAACACAAAGCCCGATTGAGATTGTGAATCATCTACATCAGTTTGGAAGCTAGCATCGGTGTAACCATTTACAACGAGCTCCTCCTCACCTCCATAGATCGAAACTCATCCTTAGTCCTTCTCAAGTACTTAAGGATGTTTTTAACCAAATACCCGAAGACTCTCACCAGGATTGCCTTGGTACCGGCCGCAACACTTAGATCATATGAGACATCTCGGGCGAGTACATATCATGGCATACATGATGGAACCGATCAAAGCATATGGAACCTTACTCATGCGTTTGCGCTCTTCATCCGATGAAGGACATTGCTTGTCGCTAAAGCGCATACCATGTGACATAGGCAAGAACCCTTTCTTGGATTGCTCCATGTTGAACCGTTTCAACACCTTGTCAATGTATGTATCTTGGCATAATCCTATTAGCCTTTTCGACCTATCTCTATAGATCTTAATGCCCAATATGTATGCTTGCATCTCCTAAATCCTTCATAGAAAAACTATTATTCAAAGTGAAGTCTTTACGATTGCAACATAGGAATGTCATTCCCAATCAATAGTATGTCATCCACATACAAGATTAGAAACACAACAAATAAGCGCCCCACTAGCCTTTTGGTAAACACAAGGCTCTTCTTCATTCCGACGGGAGCCAAACCCTTTGACAACCTCATCAAAACGAATGTTCCAACTCCGAGATGCTTGCTTTAACCCATAAATAGATTTCTTAAGCTTGCATATTTTTCCGCATTATTTGGATCAACAAAACCTTCAGCCGTATCATATACACGTCCTCCTCTAAATTTCCATTTAGAAAGGTCGTTTTAACATCCATCTCGCCAAATCTCATAATCGAAATAGGCGGCTATTGCTAGAATGATCCGGATAGATTTAAGCATCGCCACGGAGAGAATGTCTCGTCGTAGTCAATTCCTTGAACTTGCCGAAAACCTTTTGCGACAAGTCGAGCTTTATAGACGTGAACATTTCCGTCCATATCTTTCTTCTTTTTATAGATCCATTTGCACTCGATGGGTCTAACACCATCAAAGCGGGTCAACCAAGTTTCAAACTTGATTATTTCCCATGGAATCTATCTCGGATCTCATGGCACTCTTCCATTGCTCGGAATCTCGAGTCCATCATAGCTTCGGCGTATGTTGCCGGTTCATCATCGTCCAACAATAACATCCCCACGCAACTCGCGAAGTCTCGCCGATCTTCGTGGTTGTGGAGGTGTTTCAAAGGTGGCCACGGGCATCTCAACTTGTTCTCGCTACATTAGCATCACTCGTAGAGTCCTTCTCGACGGCTCATCTTGAACTTCTTCAAGATACACCTTTTGTCCACTCTTCTCTCTTTTGAGAAACTCTTTCTCTAAGAAGACACTTTTCGAGCAACAAACACTTTGCCCTCTCGAGCGGTTGTAGAAGTAATATCCTAAAGTTTCCTTCGGATATCCCACGAAAAAACATTTGTCCGATTTGGGTGTTAGCTTATCCGATATAAGCCGTTTGACGAAACTTCACAACCCCAAATTTTTAGAAAAGACAAACTAGGACTCTTCCCAGTCCATATCTCATATGGTGTCTTAACTACGGACTTAGATGGTACTCTATTCAATGTGAAAGCGGGTCGTTTCTAGAGCGTATCCCCAAAACGATAAAGGTAGGTCCGATTGGCTCATCATAGACCGAACCATGTCCAACAAAGTCCGATTACTAAGATGATTGCCGTGGAACAATTCCACAACTCTTAAGATGATTGCTAAACTCGTGGCTCAAATATTCGCCTCCACGATCGATCGCAAGGCCTTAATTTTCTTGCCACGTTGGTTCTCTACTTCATTCTGAAATTCTTTGAACTTTTCAAATGTTTTAGACTTATGCTTCATTAGGTAGACATAGCCATATCTACTAAAGTCATCGGTAAAAGTTATGAAGTACTTAAAACCGCCTCTAGCATCGTGCTCATTGGTCCACATACATCACTATGTACTAGTTCCAATAAGTCGGACGCTCTCTCAGGAAAACCTGAGAAAGGCGTCTTGGTCATCTTGCCCAATAGGCAAGCCTCACATGTCTCGTAAGATTCAAAATCAAATGAAGTTAGAAGCCCATCATCATGGAGCCTCTTCATGCGATTTTCACTTATATGACCCAAACGACAATGCCACATATATGTAGGACTTAACTCATTAAGTCGAGGCCTTTTAGCATTAACATTACAGACAGGTGCATCATCAAGATTTAAAATAAAATAATCCATTCACAATGGATGCAAAAGCCACAAACATGTCATTCTTTGAGATAACACAACCATTGTCTTTACTCGCAAATGAATAACCATCCTTCATCAAACATGAAGGTGACACAATATTTTGACTTAAGCTAGGAACAAAATAACAATTATTCAATTCCAATATAAATTCTGAAGGCAGGTGAAGTTGCATCGTCCCGACGTTCAACACAGCAACTCTTGCATTGTTGCCCACGCGGAAATCAACCTCTCCTTTCTCCACGCTTCTACTTCTTATCATTCCCTGCATCGAGTTGCAAATATGAGCAACCGATCCGGTATCAAATACCCAAGAATTGATATAAGAGTTAGCGAGGAAAATGTCTCGTAACATAAACAAGCGTATGAGCGGGAGTACCTTTACTACCGCCGTCCTTCTCTAAGGACGCCAAGTACGGCTTTGTAGTTTCTTTTCCAAAGACCATTCTTACCATAATGAAAACATTTAGCATCGGCCCGGTGGTCCAAGCATTGGGGGCGGGCGGAGCCGGCTTGGAGATCACATCTTTAGCCTTGCCCTTTTTCTTCCCCTCACTTCTTTCTCTTAAAGTTAGGCTTGTTCGGACAGCCAACACTTGGCCACCAACTCGCTTCTTAATGTCCGCCTCTCGCTGTTTTCAAGCATGCCACACAACTCATTCAAGCCCCTCTCCGCACCATGCATATGGTAGTTCGCAATGAAGTTTCCATAGTCGGGCGGCAGACGAGAGAATGAAATCGCAGCCAACTCTTGGCCAATTGGGAAGCCTAGCTTCTCCAACCTCGAGTGTAACCAACCATCTTGATTACGTGTGGCCCAACAGCTGCACCCTCTGCTAGCTTGGTTTCAGCAAGCGCCTTAGAGACATTGAATCTTTCAGTCCTAGCTTGTGTTTGGAACATCTCTTCAAGCGCCACGATCATATCGTTCGCTGAATGATTGTTATCGAACTGCATCTGCAGATCCGATTCCATACATGCAAGCATAAGGCAGCTTATCTCAAGATCAGCATCACATGCTTTCTTGTAAGCATTTTTCACAGCAGCAGATGCATCATCAGCAGGCTCATCTGGTAAAGGGGTGTCTAGATATTCCTTCTTTTTCTCACCCCGAGAACAATTCTCGGATTATGGATCCAATCCGCATAGTTTGTTCCATTCAACTTATCTTTCTCAAGAATCGAACGCAAATTAAATGGTTGCTTAGAAGACGCCATTTAATCTACAACAAAAGTAATGCAAAATACTAAGACAAAGTATCCATGATAGAGTAAATAATATCAAATATAATCTACTCCCACTAAAATCAATATCCCTCAATTGAAACTTAGTGATTCAAGACCCACAACTAGCAAGTCGACTAGTGAGCTTTAGCATCACCGCTAGAAGACATGATAGATCGGTAAGCAACTCTTTGCTAATCATATCACATATGACTCTTGTTGTTGGATAGCATCTCTATGCTTGGGTTACCAACATCTTATGCTCCAAGGTCCCTAACCGTTAGGATGACCTTGTTCAAGCAACCAAACCTTCGCAAAGCATTAAGTATCCGATACGAACCTGTCTAGTCAAGAAAAATCGGTGGCACCCTAATTTCATAGACCCACCACCGATTGTACAAGACAAAGGATGTGCAAGATTTGGGGGAGCACGAACTCAAACATTACGAGGATCGTTCTACTTCACTACCGCACGAATGTAGACAAAAACATTATAGCATGTGAAAGTAGAACATAGTAAGAACGGCATAAACACATATATGACTTGGTATAGCCCATTGTTCTTTTCGAGATCTCCATCTCATCAATCTGTTCATCATGGTGATCTCCATCTCCATGATCCATGTATGCCATCCTTCAGTGATGAATCCGCCATGACTAACTATCACTAAAGCCTAAGCTAGTGAATTAAAATTACATAGTCGCGGATAGGACATCACGATTGGCACGTTGTGCCATTACAATAATTTTGACAATATCTCTATGGCTCCAGGCCCATATTGTCATCCTCATGACATGCAAGCCATGAATTAATTATATACAGGCATCACATACACATAAGGGCTATACCAGTCATGAAATCCTGCAAAACAGAGTTAACCGATTCGACTACTAAAAGTAAATCACGAAAAACTCTATCTTACGGACCTCTTTTGACAATTCTAATCTTATCGAATCCGACAGAGTGGGATTCGGTTGGATCCATCTTGAAATTGTCTACATTTTGGTATAAAGATCGTCTCCATCCGAGTTACGGTTGAAAAGTTACGGCCGTTTTACGAACAGAACTTTTCTAGGGCAACTCGGCGCCCGACGGCCGATCCAATCTGCCGCTGCCGCGCATCTCATGCGCTAGGCACTTGACCTAGGGTTCAATTCGATCAATCTGATTGATCTCTAACTCGCCGTGATTGGATTTACATGTATCACTTAACTCGGATGGCGGAATTCCGACCGGTACGAGTAGATCGTTACAATACCAACGCGACAAGACCATGAACCAAGATCGGAAACTCATCTATAACCCCGCATATCACATATGCCACATCCAGAACCTATAACGACGCAGTATAGAGCTCCGATACCACTGTAGGGTTATGAGGGTGCTATGCTAGCCGGAAAACAAAACTTTTCTACCTCATATCCCAGGATCTACTGTTAGTTATGGGTTACGGGATTACCACTAGACGCGCAGATGCAGCGGAAGACGACTCGATGTAGTCGAACGCGTCGCAGCAAAGAAGTGCCGTGCGGTTGCGTGGTCGTCCGGAACTCCTCCCACCACTTGCGGTTCGTCCTCGTGCTCCGAGATGCAGCACCTCCGAGGTGTCACACACGTACGAGGGAGAAGCGATGCGCCTCCGGACTGCTAGGTCCGCGAGGAGCGAAGGTGAGAGCGTGGAGGGCGACGGCGGCTGCCAAAGGCGTGGATTAGGTTTAGCTGTGCCCCTCCCCTCTTCTTATATAGGCGTCTCTCATGTGCTCCCGAGTTGGAGGCCCATTAGAAACCCTAAGCCTTGTCTAATTCGGGTCCAACCCGAATTAGGCTTCCAGCCTCTTAAGCGTGCGACCCTATGGGTTCACGCACACATAGACATGGGCTGAATACTCCTATTCGCCCAATAGCTGACAGCGGCCTCTAGCAAGGCGTGACAACTCCTATGTGCACGCAAATGATCATATCAGACGAACCACCACGATCATATACAAGTTACTCCCTTACCACATGATATTTGGTTCAACTCGTGGGTTAACACTTAACCCAAGCACGACCATGCATTTGTTGATCAAATCACTTGAGTGATCCAGTGATATCACTCTCATTAGAGAGGGGCAAGTCCCATATTAATTGTCTATGTCTCACAGCATGCTTCTCGACAAACCCGAAGACATCCTTTATAACTACCCAGTAACGGAGTAGCGTTTGTCAGTCCCTAAGCAAGTCGATACACATCTCGAGTACATACAACAATCTCAGGTCGAAGGACATAACGTATATGATGTGTATAGAGACTATCTCACGTCGGGTCCATCCCACCTACATGTCATACATGTGCCCACATTATTAGTTCGACATCTCCATGCCTATGACTTGTGAAACATAGTCATCAACTAATAATGTCTTAGTCTAATATTCATGTGTGTCCTCACATGAATTCCGACCAATGACAAATATAGAATAACCATACAAGTAAAAGAGTTCCACAAACAATTCACATAATTGCCAATCAATACAAGTTGTCTTTAATGGATATTCAATGGACACATTACATATTATGGATACAAGCGGAATATCATCATCTTTATGATTACCTCTAGAGCATATTTCCAACAAAAACACCTTTTGCGTGCATGAACGAATCAACCGTGAATATGCGTGAATGCGTCCCGGCCAATTAATCGTGGCCGGACAAGTGCCTAGGAGGCCGGGAGTCGAAGGTGCCGTCGATGCCGGTGGCGGTGGGTACCGGCGCTTGCCGTGAGAGCTCGCGTGAGACTGAGTCCGGCCGTCGAATCGAGAGGACGCGCGTACTGTAAGCTCAAGCTGGATGCGCAGTCCGCGGCTGGCGAATGCTGAATTTGCCCATGCCGTGCACCGGCTTTCGTAGTTCCGTGCGAAACGGTCTCGTACACATTGCCTGGTGGTACAAACGACAAACGTAATCGAGTACAGGTACTATTGGTTTCGTTTTACGGTGCGCAATGCTTGCAGTTGCGAGTAATCCTGTCCGGAATGGCCACAACTAACTGTCCTGAAGGCGACGCGACTCACCTGTCTGCTCGCGCCATAGATATCCATGCCCATCCATGTGTTTAGTGGGCACTAACGTAGATATCAGCATCCTAATCTCAAGAGATCCGACCTAGTACTACGCATGTCCGTACGCCGCAAATGGATTGTTGAGTATGGAAATGCCGATGTCACAGGCACGCGCCGTAGGGGGTACGCATTGTAGGAGTACCAGGAGTCATTCACTCACCTACTACTACCTGGCTACTACCGTGACGTACCATTGCCGGCCGGGTAGCAGAGCAATCAAACCTTGGGTTCGTTCCAACGAAGAACGCCGCCCTACCCGATTTAGAATAACGCCTCTGACCTCTATACGAACGTACCGTAGATCGAGATTTCAGTGCATCCGCCGCCGGACCCCGATCGACCGTGTTCAACCGGCCCCCGGATCGACCGTGTTCCTGCACCGGCCCCCGGCAAGGCCATGTGAAAATCGTGAGAGGGCACCGCGGAGTGACTAGTGATGGTGTAGTGGCCGGCCCGTGATCCAGCAGCGGATCTGTCACGGTGTGTCGTGCACGGCAGGGGTGCGGGGTGCCTGCTGCCCACTGCTCTGCCGCCTGGCAGCGGCCAGCCAGCCAGAACCAGAGCCTCGGCCAACAAACGTGCATGTGAGCCGCAACTTGCTTCCAGAGTTTCCTTCCTAACCAAATGCTGCTCGACAGTAGAGAACCGAAATGATGATCGCCCGGCCGGTGAAGCAGATCGATCGAAGGCTACGGGCGGCGATCTACAATCAAGGGCTAAGCTAGCGGCTGGCATGCTGTAGTATGCTGTACTGTGTACGTGTTAGCTTAACTTGCCCATTGATGGCCGTGTCTGATCTGAACTCCCATGAGATGAGCACTGCTGTAGATCGATGAGCAAGCCGTTGCATCTTCTCGGACCGTTGCCCGTTGGGCGGCCGGGACGGCCTTGGGAGACACCCCCTGTACTTGGCACAGTGCCGCACCATACGCGCCTGCTGGCCCTTGGCCGGCTCATGTCATGTGCCGATGCGCGTGCCCAACTGGCGGGAGGTTGGGCATATGCCCTGGACATGGCATTTTCGTACCGAACAAAATCCGCGACGCGCCTTTTATACCAAACGAAATGTTCTTGACCGGTCCAACTGCTTTTGTTTTCAAATTTTGCTGCTGCTGTCTCTGCGCTGCGCACCGCGCGCGGTCAAACTAGTGTTCCCTGGCGTGTCAGCCGATCGCGGACTGACAGCTAATTTCGCCCGGGTTGTTTATGCCATTATCACGCAATCATCATCCGTCCATCAATCCACGCATCTTGACATCTGCAGCCACGGCACGCTTGCATACGGCACGTCACGTCGTGCCCTCTGTGGCGCTGCCTGCTGTAGCCTGCGACCGCTTGTTTAGTGTACAGTACTATAAAAAAATATCGCCAGAAATAATGCACGTACTACGCCATGGCTATGTGATTTTCTTTTCTTTGCCGATCGTTGTACTCCTCCACACATGAGTCAGAGGAACAAGGGAGTGAACGAAATTGCATCGGCAGCAAAGGAATTTATATATCTTTATAAAATGCATGATCTCGACGATCGTAATGGCGATCACGTCGCGGCTAGCTAGCGTAACGGTCAGGTAATACAGGCAGCAGAAATGCGTGGAGCATTCCGTGATGCTGAGCCCAGCAAGTGGCTGGTGCGTGATCCGATCGGGCGATCACGTACCCGTGCCGGAAAGCCTAAAGCTAGATTTCGGCTGATCACCCGCGCTTCATCATCATTGTTTAACCCCGGACGGCCGAAGGAGCCGTGTGTGGCCGGTGCCTCGGAGCTGTACGTATTCGAATGCGGAACCACACAAAGGAACCCAAGTAAAACGGCAGATTAGTAATAGAACAATTACAATTCAAAAGTGCCCCGCGTCCCTTGTTAGTTTTGTTTAGCTCACTACTGATCCGTTGCACGATGCATATCATCAGGACGCCAGCACGGTCGGTTAGTTACCCGATCGGTTAACTTAAAATTCCCCTGATGCTATTGTACTGTAGCGCCTGGTCGGCACAGACCATCATCACACAATGCAAAGGAGATCCAGCCCTAGATCACACCCACGGCAGTGCAGTAGCGATCACGTTCCCCGGCCCCAAGCAGCCAACGCCGATGTGACACCTGTGTCGCGGACACGCTGTGAAAACCTTAGGCGTTGTACGTACTTGACCGATTAATTAGTAAAAGTTACTACTACACTGCTCATGCTCATGTTCATCCTCCCAATCTGTCTCCGGGTTAATCCGGCCGACTATGCATTAGTGGTAAAAGTTATCACGCCCCCTGCTGCTCCTAATCATTCAAAACGCTGCTCCCGAAGCGAGCGAGGTGACGATCGCTCGTGGGTCAGCTCACGTGGCCCGCACATGGTAGGTTATGGTTTGGGTTCATCACGACGTGCTCGCTTGCAATGCAACCGTCAGTCTTATCGCCTCCGCCTCCAATGGCGATTCAGAGCTCACCCAGCTTGGCATTAAACAATGCGTGGGTGCACGGGGTTCAGAGGTTCACGAACCCCGTGCCGTGCGTCACCATTACCAATTTACCACCAGAACGACGGACGACGGTGGTACGGCACGGCCTTACCGTCGAATCAGCAACAGCCTTCCTGCGGCAACGAATCGCCTAGCGGATACGGCGCAGGCGCTACCGGCCACCGAGCCACCATGGCGCCTCGCGTAATCCTGATGCAATCACAGGTTAACACTACTCCAGTGCACGCATCATGTCAGCTCGTTAGTCTAATTAGTTTTAGTTTATAGTTTAGTTTAGGATAGGACCTTGTAGGAGCATTTGAATACCATGCACTAAATTCTACGGAATAAATAAAAGTAAATTATTTTTAAGTTTGAACTAAACTAGCAGCAGTTAATTCATTACAGTGAACTAATATGAATTAATTAATAGGTGCATATGAGTCTTCATTTAGAAAAATATTCAGTCCATGTTAGACTGGACTTAACCATGTAAACTTTAGTTCTAGAAGCAACGCCTTAATACTTCCGTTTACTTCCTCGTTAAAAAATAATGCACTTAATACGACTAGCTAGCGCACCCTTTTTAGGCAGACGACTCCCCCCCCACCCCTGGCCGTAGCGACATCCTCCCTGTGCCCACGCTCGAGCCCAAACTCTTCCCCACGAGGAGCTATGGTGGCACCGACAAGGTAGGCTTCATCCACCACTTCCACACCTCCTCCTGGATATGCTCCTTAGGGTTTCGGCAAGCTCTCGCTCTCATCTTTTCAAACTTTGGCAATCTTGAAAGGGAAAGGGTTTAGGGAGGAAACATGTCCTAACGATGGGGAGCGGGAGCAAGCAGTTTAGACGCCCTACCGGCCGTGGAGACAATCGGGCCATGACGGCGACGACAGGGGGAGGGGAAGAAGTTGGTGTCGCGAGCGTGCTAGGGTTTGGCCGGAGCTCTGCGAACACGACCACAGAGCACCGGCACAAAAAGATGTTGGAACTGACTTCTGCCCAGCTACCCTCGCTGGATACCTAGTGGGAGACAGGCGAGGGTACTGCCGCACAAGAAGGAGAGTGAGAGAGGTACGGAAGGGTGGTGAAGGTAGTGTCAAGGAAATGCTTTTGGAGTAAATGACATAATAAATGGTATTGAAAATACTCAGCAACTGTTTCTCTTTCTACAATGTACGATGACCCTGGTATTTATAGGGCACACCAAGAGACGCACACATGCACAATTACAATAGGGTTTCACCCCTTGTTACATTAGTTGTGGGCTTGTCTCGGGGCCAAAATCGTACTAACGCAAGCTACACGCGCGCATCTCCTAGGTCTGGTCGCATGTTGATGTCACCCTTTCCCGCCCGGTATTGGCGAGCGTGGTGTTGGGGCCTGGGATCCGAAGGTTCTTCCGTCGGAGGTGTCTGGGCCATGGCCTCGAGAACGGCGAAACCTGCAGAGTGCATGAGAAGGCCCCGGTGCGAGCGAGGGTTAGCTTGCTATGAACCTCCGCCACTCGTGTTGTCGAAGGTGTGGTTCGTGCGACATTGTTCCGTCCGCGAAGGTTTTGATCCTCCGTTCCATCAGGGCAGGGCCGAGGGTTAAGTGGGGGCTCCCTGTTGAGGGTTCCTCCCCCAACAGAAGAACAATAGCATTGTTGTAAGAAGAAACATAATAATTTATATTTTTACTATAAATGGTATGGCCGTGTGGCCTGTCTGCCGGCTGTAATATAGGCATATATAGCTGCGTTCTTCTGTTACTAAAATTGTGATCTTTTTTTTTATATTGTACAATAATTTTTTGATAAAAGGTTCAAGTTTCATGTTGCGGAGGGAGTGGTTTGTAGTCTCGGCCGGCCATGTACGGTGCAAAAAAAAAAAAACATTTCCATTTCCATGGCCGCTCGTCACGAGTCGGCTAGCCACGAACAGCTGCGCTAGTTGAGTTGGAGTAGACTAGATATTTCCGTGACGCCAGCGGCTGCGGCGCTACGGCGCGGGAGTGAATTCTTTGCGCCCGCAGGGCCATCACTCTTTCGCTTTCAGTGATGACACGGAGCAGTGAAAAGTGGATAGTGAAAAGGTTGCACACGCGGTGTAACTCCGGTGCCAGTGACACAGGATTATCCAGGAGTGGAGCCCACGCTAGCGCTGTGAACCCCGAAATTAGCTTTCGCTTGCTTGCAAAAGCCCGCGGCAGCGTTCGTAGCGACAGGCGCCGAGGACCGAGGGGCATCTAATCTGCCACCACGCTAGATCGCATCGCGTCGTGGTCATGCGTCCCCGTGTACTATATCCAGAGACCAGAGCACAGCCACCTCGCAAGGCCACAAAAAATGGCAGAAATCGCAGAGGTGAGGACCGGGGCAGAGTGCCCAACCGATCGGTCACTGTGTATCATTTACGTGCAGCTTTAAGAGCACCCTCTGTCCCCGCACCTCTGAACGCGCTCGCGGCTCGCTGCCAGGACCCAGACGCCGACGCGAACGCAAAGATAGGGGCCGACGCGAACGCAAAGATAGATGGGCGAAACAAAGCGAGGAGACACGGATCAAATGATGTTAACACAGACACAGCACGGCAGTACTAGAGGCTAATTGAGGTCAGCATGTTCATGGGGCGGAGTGCAGATTCTGATCTTGCATTGCGGAAAAAACAATCAACAAGTGAAAGACTGTACAGTACTCCACAGCAGCAGCCAGTGACCGGACGGATCAGGTTTCAGCGTGAAACCTGCACCACGAGGCAACGACGGCGAGGTACACAGCAGCACTGTAATAGTACGGAGTAACAACTCATTCATCAAGAAGATGCAGCCAAAATTACCGTCCACTAACAATCTGCATACCAACAATTTTTTTCGCCCTCTCTCGCAATTTGCCGTCTGCCCCACTCGCACCCAATACCAATCCCACTTCCCCCAACTGTACAACAGCGAGTTGGACGACCAAACAATTCAAACGCAACACCGCTTTCCCGCCACCTCGCTGGATCTCACGTTCGCACCTGTCTCCATCTCGGTGCACGCCACGTCGCACATGTCATGAGTTGTGTAGGACGTGGGTGACACGATGGATTCCGTCAGCAGCTCATGGCCTCGCACTTCACCGGGAGCGCCCGATCGAAGCCGCCGCCGCGGGACAGCAGGGTTCCCACCACCGCCATGTCGCGGCAGAACACCCCCTGGTACACGGGGGCGGTGGACGTCACGGCCGCCTCCGGCGCCTTCGGCATTCCCGCCACCGTAGCGGCCTTGGCCTTGGATTGCGGCGCCTTAGGCATTGTCGCCGCCGTGGTCGCGGACTTGGCCTTGGGTTTTTCGGTTTCGGTTTCGCCATCGGCTTGCGGCCCGGTGGGCTTTTGGACGCCTGCTCTCCGTGTTCTTGGATTTCACAGCCAACGGCTGCTGTGGTGGTTCCAGCTTCGCGGCTTCTTGCTTGGCCGCCAGCGCGGCAGCCGCGGCTTCTTGCTTGGCCGCCAGCGCGGCAGCCGCGGCTGCAGCTGCGGCCTCGGCGGCGTCCTTGGCCCTCTGCCTCTCGGCGGCCTCCTCGTCCAGAACGGCTGACATGACGAACGAGTACCCCTTCTGCAGCATCCGGTACAGCAGCAGCGCGGACATGCGCGCCTGGTCACGCACCGCCTCCAGGTCGCGGTGCTCGTCCACGAGCTCCAGGCGCTCTCCGAACACCACGGCGCGGTCGGGCTTGAGCTTAAGGGAGAGCAGCAGGTGCGCGCGCTCCAGCTCGGAGCGCGTGCACCCGCGCCGCACGCCCAGCAGCAAGTAGTAGTCGACGTTGCACGCCTCGCCGGCGGCGACGCGGCTGCGCAGCGCCTGGATGCGGGCCGTCAGCTTGCGGTGCGCGCCGGCGATCTCGCGGTACCGCACGCCGCCCTGCGGCCGCCACCGGGGGCCCGGGAGCTTGCCGTCGCGGAGCGCGGCGTCGTACAGGAGCTTGAGGTGGTCAAGGTCACGGAGGCAGTCCGCGAGCGCGCCCACGGACTGCAGGAGGTCGGCGCGGGCACGGAGCGCCGGGATGTAGGCAGGGTCCAGGGCCAGCGCGCGGTTGCAGTCCGCGATGGCGTCGGCGGGGCGGCCACCAGCCTGGAACGCGGCGGCGCGGCCGACGAGGCAGGCGGCGGCGAACGGGTGCGGCAGCACGCCACGGCGTGCCTCGAGGATCTTGGTGAAATGGCGCACGGCCTCGGCAGGGAGGCCGGCGTCAAGCGCGGCCATGGCAGCCGCGCGGCGCCGGAGCAGGAGCTTCACGTGCGCCAGGAGCTGGGACACGGCCTCCGACTCCATCGCCGGGATTATGAACGCCGAGCCGGACTTGGATGTCTTGCCGGACGGGACGGAGGGAGCCGCGGCGGCGGCGGCGGACGACGAGAAGCTGTCGTCCGACCAGCACACGCTCTCGCGGCGGAACGCCGCCGAAGCGAGGCGGCGGCCGGTCTGGAGCAGCACCATAGCATCCTCAATCAGGCCGAGGTGGAAGCAAGCTTGGCCGAGGACCAAGTACCTGTTACATGGGCATCAACCATCAGGAAATCGGCCGGATTGGCGTAATCAAGACACTAACAGTTCGTGCAATGCAGAAGGTTTCGTACCTCCACTGGGTGTCCGTGTTTGGGTTCTTGGAGAGGCCGGCGAGGACGCGGCGCTTGAGCTCGGAGATGTCGAAGCAGCGGAAGGAGCGGACAGGGCGAGCGTCAGGCTCCGCGTCGTCAGAGCGGTGGCGGTCGGGCGATAGGAGCTTGGCACGGGAAATCGTGCCGAGGTCACCGGAGCCGGTGGACAGGAGGGACGCCGAAGAGGACGACGAGGTGGTGTCCTCCCCCGTGCACGACTTGCCGCAGCTGGGGATGTAGTCCCTGAGCATCTCCGCGACCTCCCTGTAGCGCCGCAGCGCGAGGAGCGCCCGCGCCCGCAGCTCCAGGGCGGCCTCCATCCGCGGCGACAGCTCCAGCGCCGCGTCCACCAGGCCGAGCGCCGCCACCGCGTCCCCGCCGCCGCCCTCCGGCGCCGCCGCGAGAATCCTCCTCGCCTCCCGCAGGTACTTGTCGATCACCTGATGACCAAAACGGAACGGGAACATCAGATTTCCCGCAGCAAGAACAGGGCTGGATTGACCACCCACTCTGAGATGAGATCATTGTATTTGGGGGTGACAAACGAAACAGAACGAAACCAAAACAGGACAAACCACCGGCCGGACAGAATGCGCTGGAACAACCAAGCAGTTCTTGGACGAAACAAAACAAACAAAAGGCACGCACGCACAGCGAGCATCAGAGATCCAAACGGTTCTTCGCCCCTCCTGGCATTTCCATCCAGAAGTCAAAAGGCAGAAACTTGGCATTCGGGGCAGTTCTTGAACGCCAAGAAACATTCAGATGGAAGAGAAAGGGACCCAACTAGGGAGGGGAGGACGGGAACCGGCGGCACTGACCTTCCTGTTGCGGAGCAGCCACTTCCTCTTCTTCTCAGGAGCAGAAGAAGGCGAGGACACCGCCATTGTCTCCCTCGCATCAATCGGCGCAACCCACGCGTAGCCTGACTGAATCGATCCCAAAGCAAGGGGAGGCGGGACACGGAGAGGGAGGAGGAGGAGGAGGAAGGGAGGCCGGAGGGGCAATCGAAGGCGAGAATGCGAGAAGAGAGAGGAGGTTATATATACGGGGCCAGAACCAGCTCCCAAATCTATCGCCTCTCGGCGTACCGCTCCATTTTCATAAGGTTTTCCGGGTTTGAATCGAGTGGCAAAGAAATGGGAATACAGAGAGGGAGAGGAGAGAGAGATAAATGCCATTGCCATGCCAGCTTTGACTGCACTGCACCCCACTTCCTCTCAGTGGCTCCTCGCTGCTTTCCCTTTCAGAGAAAGCTTCGATCCCTCGCCATCCTAGCTGGCCAAGATGCCCGTCCAGCCAGCCAGCAACACCTCTCATCCTCCTCAACGCCCATCGCATGCAGGACCAGTAACAATATATAAAAAAAGGTCTCTACAATTTCAAAAACCCTAAAAAACAAAGGGTCTCGTGTAGGGTGGTGAGCTTTTAAAAGGGCAGAAATCAGTCATGCTGCCCCACTACTCGTCTCTCCTTCCTCCTCACACCACGCCCAACCATTTTAATTTCTTTCCTTCTTTCCTTCCCTCTCTTTGCTATCTTTTTCCCCATCTTTTCCTTGATTCGTTTATTCGCTTCCTTATTTTAGCTTATATCTGTCTTAAAGCTCAGAGGATTCACATTATCGTTTTGTTTTAAATTAAACAGAAAATCCCAGCCCTCAAAACTGAGCTAGCCGTTCACCATCCTGTCAGCTCCAGCACATGTTACACACAGAAAAACTTCATTTTCTTTTAGCGTCTCACCGTACGTGTAGATGTTACAACTTGAATATCCAAGGCGTAACAAATACGACGCCCTCGCAGATAATAAATACGGTGTACCGCTACATTAGGCTGGCTGCCTTTATATCCGAGTGTGTGTACTTCCTGTCGAGTACAGGTACAGGTAGGGTATTCACTAACTCACACGTATGCGTGTACGTATATATGTTTACCAATAAATTCGGGTAACTACTCAACTCGAACAAGAGGCAGCCTTGCGTTCTGCAGAGACACCGCACCGGGCAAAAGCCTTTCTATATAGTCTTGAGTCTACGTAGTGCTACGCGTCTATGCGTACAGAGATATATACATTTTTCAAAAAGCCCCTGTATACGTGTAGAATCTATCGAGGAACAGGGAGTATAGGGGGAACAGGAGATGGTGCAACTCCGGAGCAACAATTAGTGAAACGCTTGCGGAAAGAATGGTAAGAGTACGCCGTAAAACTATGAGTAGTGGCCAAACATGTGACGAGTGATGCAATACGAAAGCTGTGCTTAAATACGCTCCATGCGGGCAACCATCTGTGACACGATAAAGTCCATGGACCTGATGTCATTGTAGAAAGTTACCCCTGCTTCCCCGGAGGAAAGACCGAAAGAGCCATGGAGCCATGTGTGGTCAATTTTTACCAAGTTTCATTGATTTTCTAAATTTTTAATATGTGTACTGCAAAATATGTTCCTTGACAATTTAAGTGAATTTTCTTTAGTAATCGTAGATGTTTAATATGTTTTTCAAACAAAGCGAGTACTTTCTCCAGCTCATATAAAATTCCATTATCACTTTTTACGAAATAATTCAACTTTAACTAAACATATACTACATCAGATTATTATATTTATAATACTAATATATAGCTTATTAGATGAGTCGCTGAATAAATTTCTATATAAACTTAATTTTTCTAAACGAATGTCGCCGACTATATCAGAAAGAAGAATAACCTACATTGGGCAATACAGCGAAACGTAAAAATAACGTAAGCAACAAATTCAGAGCTTGTTTGTAGATATAAATGTTCTTGCTACTTTTTTCTATAAAATATTAGCCAAACATAAAAAATTGATACATATAGAATCTTGGTAGTTTTTATTTCTCGGACAGAGGGAGAACTATAGTCAGATTTGTGCTTGTTTAGTCTGCTGATCAAATTTAAAATATCAAAGTGCTCCATCCCATCAGGGTGGTGCTGTGGCCATCTACTATTATACTGCAAAGTACTTCACGATTAGTAAGAGAAGAAATGAACACGGGATGCTGATTGTTGTGAAATCGCACAATTCAGCGGTTGAGTTTTCATTTTTACTTTTTTTATATAAATTATTATCGAGGTCGATCACGCGCTCGCATGATGCGACCTATCCACAGCACTGCACGAGGTGGCACACAGGACTCCCGGCTCTGAATGATGCAGTGGCGTAGTACTCCGTACTCCCGTGCATAGTAGCAATAGCGACGCGCCGTCGTATAGCCCGTAGGGCGATTTATTGCCGGCGATGCGATCGACCGGCGGAGCTGCCGCCGATCGGGAGTGGTAGAGTGCTGCAGAAGCAAGCCACGGCGGGGCACTGTACTCTGTAGCCTGTAGCCGCGACCACGCCCGGCTACTGCCTACTACTGCTGCTATACAGTGCTATACACGCGCCAGCCGCGGTACACGGACACGGCGACGCCCCGCCCTACACATTACTGCCGGCTTTGAATACCTTTCCCTTTTGCGCGTCTCCCCTACCGGCTTTTACCCTTCTTCGCCATTGAATGCCCCTTGCCTGATGGTCACATGTAGTACGCCGCCGGGCGGGCGCCGAGGAGATGTCAGCGTCGTCCCCGGCCCGGCCGCTTTACAGACGAGCCGAGCGGCCGAGCCCCGGCCCCCGGCCGCCCGCGCCAGCTTTCCCAATTCCCAGTTTCCCAGCCCCGGCTGCCCACGTTGGGGACGTCGTCCGTTTCCGTAATTCCGTTGCTCGGCTTCCTTTTCATCCGCCGTCGCGTTCCGTCGCGCATCGCTGGATGGATTTGTTCGCTTCCCAACTCCCAGTCCGAGGCCAGCTGCTGCTCGCTTCCAATCCATGGGGTCGAACTTACGGCGCGTACGTACAGGAGAACCGAGAACGATCGATCGTGCGTACGAGTGGACGTGGACCTGTGGACGCATACGGACGGAGATGTACGTGCATGTGACGGTACGTACAAGGCGCAACGTATAGGCTTCGAGCACGAGGGCGTAGCATACGTTGCGTCAGTGGCACTCCTCCGATCCGGCCGGCGACAGGATCAGGGGAATATATGCACACAGCGCAGGGTAAGGGGGCATGCGTTAGCTAGCTCGATGGATCAACCCATCTGTGCTGTGCAAGCGCAAAGGTTACGCCCCTACGATTGGAGCAAAAACGGGGGCGAGCATCTCCTCGCCATCATGTCTCCATGTTCTGCCTATTCGGGTTCGATCGGGGGGCTGCTCTGGTTGCTCTGCTCTTTGATCGCCCGCCGGCCCTGCTGTCGCGATGCTCGCTCGTTCGCTCGTTACTTGCTCGGAAAGCATGCCTGCTCCTTTTGGGGGCTCCGGATCTAGTTATTTCTCCGAGCACGTCACCTTGGTGCTAGCGTAGCTTGTTCTACCTCTAGCTCGGCGTCGGCGGCAGTTCTAGTGGTTACTCATTTAGGGTGCGTGCGCAATACGTGAGCAATTCAAATCTATTCGCGTGAGTGAGATCTCGTTGTTATGCAACCGGCAGCGTCGTAGGCGGACGACGTCGTCGCGCGCGCGTACAGGGTGTGCCGGTTCTTGCTGCTGTTTGGGTGGGGTGCACGTAGTGGGCATTGGCTCGTGCTGGCCCTGGCCGCAGCCGGCACGACACCACTGCCTGCCCTGCCCTGCCACCGTGGTCAGCGCAGCAACTCGGCCGCGACCACCACCATCGGATGCTCATGCGCTGAGCCTGCAATCCCGGCGCCTGTCGCCGGGAACTCGGGGAGAATCAGAATTATATCCAGTATCTGTATCTCCATGGATCGCTCCTCTGTTATCGTTTGCACGCCTGCACTGCATGTGGTTCTTGGTACTGGCTCCTGTTAACAATGTTTCATATGATGTGGCAGATGAGAGTCAACGCATTACTATTAACTCACCTCTCTAATTAAAAGCGTAGTGCTTCGAACTGGATAAGTGAGTGTTCCGATAGTCGTCGCCCACACTCCATGCCTTGCGTGCAGTATTGTACTACAGCCGATCCATCCAGCATGTGCTTCACTTTCTATAGATGTACTTAGGCAAGTCTCAATGGAGAGTTTCGCTACACCGTTTCCAATACACCACATCATGTATAGCGAGATGAAACAATGAATGAAACTAACCTTCACAATGAAGCATTTCATTTACACGGTTTCCAAAATAAAATAAAGCAATTAATTGCATTCGGTTGCTTGTTACCGGCCGGATCATATGCACCGGGTGATTTTGTAGCCATGTACATAATCGATCTACTAGAACAAGAACATAAGTTTAGATAAAATGGATAATTGTATACGGCAAGAAAACTGCTCTTGGAATAGCAGATAAGTTCAACCAACACATTGTAACTACTTTTAGCCATAGAAATAAACATAGAACAGATCGACACGCACATACTATTGCAAACTATTTTTAGCAATGGAAATAAACACGCAGAAAAGTCAAACATACCACGAACTCCCGCGGTGCAGGCCGATGCATGCGCACAGGATCAGGACGATGAAACGAACTGTTGAAACGATTTTCGTCTGTCTCCTCCCTATTTCAATGTAAAAATTCTCTTTTTGCTGATGTGTCACCTTATTAAATTTGCATGACACATCTATGAAATGCCATTGAGACTTACCCAGTTGCTACAAGAAAATTAGCACTACAGCTGCCTTCTGCTTCAAATTTTCTTGAGGGAGAAGAAAAAACACAAACTAATGGTAGATGGAGATGGTGAGGGCCACTGCATGCAGCTAGTAGGCCCTCCACAATGTATGGCTTAAGTGATGCCCAAAGAAGAGAGAGAAGATTGAGGAGTCGCTCTTCAACACTGCAACTAGCGAAGCCAACTCCGAGCGGTGCCAAGAAAACTAGGAGCGGAGCAAGTACTTGCTGCGGTGCCTATTTTTGCTATGGAGAGAGAAACTGAGAGAGAGAGCAGCAGTAACGAGGAGAGCATGCAGCAGCCTTTTGCTATGAAAGTACCATGCACCAACTATTTTTAGCACCGCAAGCGATGCTTATACACTGCAGCTGAAAATTGGATCAAGCATCACATCCACGTGGCCTGCTGCAACAGTTTTAAGCACCACTCACATTGTGGAGGGCCGTAGTTTGCCTACGTGCCTGCCATGATGGCCGAGCACGTTGGCGCCAGTTGTCGACCTACTAGTGGTTCTATTCCCTATTGGCCTGTGCTTTAGGACAGGTAAGCCTACGCCACACTCAACAGCCTGTAGGCCCTTGACCAAATACGCACGCACGCCATTGGTCTGTCACTTCCGACACTCACAGGTCGGGCTCACCACGATATACAAGTGCGCTCCAAGCTGTCGGACACAGCCGCGATATGAGCACAAAACGATCGTTACAGTCAGTCGGTCTGATTGCTCCAAAATCGTACGATGCTGAATTGCATTCATTTCGAAAGGCGGGAGTAAAATCCATTTTAGTATACGCTAAATTTGTTGATATGGATACTACTCAAACTTTATAGCTGGTATTATTTTTTAATCCAGAGTCATTTGGAGTCCTAGATATTCGTTTTGTTTTCTTATATTTCAAAATTCAGAACTTTTATGCATTTTACTCTCTCTCTCTCTCTCTCTCTCTCTCTCTCTCTCTCTCTCTCTCTCTCTCCTTATAGAAGCGTTTGATTTTGATATGGCACAATCTATTAGAGGCTACGGTTCATAACACAATTGACGAGTTATGCTCCGGTAGACCTTTTAAAAAAAATTGCACGAATCCCAAAACACACTTAATTTAAATAAATAATAATAAACTAATTACTGGAGAAACGAAACCAGAACCAGGGATTCGATCCGCACAGTGGGCTGGGCTAGGCACGATGGACATAGGGCTGGCCAAATAACATTAGTAATTTAATAATTAATTAAAAGGCTGCTTTAGGATTCGTGCAACTTTTAGAAAGAGGTCCACCCGAGCATTTCTCAACACAATTTATTCTTAATAATAATCTTATAAAATATTGTCACTTTATCTCTTACAATGTGATTTGCAGCAGTATTTTCACATGTTAGTTTAGCATTTTTTTCATGCACCTCAGTTGCCGAAAAGTTTGAAGGATTAGGTGTTTCCTTAGACAATTGATAATTTCGTAGGATTAGGTGACCATTAGAAGTACTTTAGGACTTTTCACATGAGTTGCGCTTGTGCTTTTTTATAAACCGAAGAGTTGTTAGAAAAGAAAAAGAGAAACGTAGCCAAATGTCAATTAGCTGTTCTTTTAAAAAAAAAGCATAATTGCACCCGTTGATGTGTCGTGCTACCAGTAGAGGATGCATGATCATATAGGTGTACAGGTGTCGCCCTAATACGGTGCGGAACCGGTATTTAATCGAAGGATTTGATTGGTTAATCACGTCGATCGGCCTGGACCGGTTGTTTGTTTAAACGAAAGCATCAGGCCCATATATAGCAGCAAGGCTTGAGGCTCAAGCAACTATTTTGCGTCCCTTTCCCAGCCGTTGGATTAACTAGACCCTCTATATACATTAGGCCCAGCGCGTTCTTCATGAGAGCTGGCTAGCAGCAAGCTGTCGATAGCTTATCTCGATTAGATGCAAGTGTTCCGTCATTATCATGACTAACTGCAGTTTGACAAATTAACATGGGGCTAGTTCCAGCTAGCCTCGAATTTTCGTTTTGAGAACACATCGTAGCAGCCTCAGGACTGAGCAGCCTTGATTAAAAATCGACATATGAGATTCGAAAAAAAATCAATATATATAGGTGTATATATAGAAGCATGCCTGATGCAAATTGAGCTGAAAGAATGTAGTTAGTTTGTGTGCATATTTGTTGCGACACTGAACCGACAATTATAGCTCCGACGCAGTGCATGAATTTATATGCACTTTTAAACCTTTTTTTTTTAAAAAAAAGGATATGCTCTTTTGCTGCTGGTAGCCGCTAGTATAGCCTAGTACCACTCATTGTTCCATAACTAGCTGCTGCATGATATCATCAGTACATTTCCTGCAAGTCTAGCTCGCTGATTTGCTGACATAACACATTAATTATTATATTATTCTCACGTCCTAGCTACTTGATCCCCTGTCGCCCTCTTGCACAACAAGACTTAATTTTCTCTGACTAGCAAATCTTATGAGCACAATTTAATATCTTTCAACAAAACAATGATTGTGCATGCAGTTGTTGCATGCATGATTCATTTTGAAGGACTAGGTAGTCCATAGCTGAAATGAAGTTGATGTACCAAACATATCATTCAAATGAGTGTATAGTCTAAAAACTCTGTCCCGAAATTATTGTAGCTATGGTATCCATATTAGTTAAACTTATAGAAATATTACCAACATTAATATCTCATTTTTAATTTATTATGAAATCCTCATGGTGAGTGAGTTCATGGGGTAGGTATGCGGGATATGGGGACAAGGGCGAACATTTTCCTGTTTCAATCCCCGTGAGGATGAAATTGCCCACATCTCCGTCTCCTAATAAGGGAATTCGACATAGGGATTGGGAGATCGGGTCCCCATTGCCATCTCTGGTCAGAATAGGATGCAACAACAGACCAAACCACACTGAGCAATAACACACTAAAAAGAGGATGTGAGATTTGTAACAACTCCAGTTTTCGGATTAGCAAAATCTTGCATTTCATGAGCATAATCATCCCATAAGCATCTCATGCTCATAATTGCCTGAATTGTTTGATGCTTGTTTCCTTGTGGTTAAATAGATTTATTCGTTATATATATATGCATTAAGTAGTTTTCAAACTTTTCCAAAAAGTCCTGTTTACATTGCTCAGATCAAGTTGGACCCTTAATAGAGTTTATGGAGAAAATTATTTTGAGAAAACTTTGTTTTTACACCAATTCATGAAAATGCTTTTAAGGCTTTCAAAAAGGGCAAAACAGCAAAGGGGAATATTGAAAAATAATATTTTTTATAATTATAATTTGACCCTAATTCACATTTTCAAAACTAGGCCGAATTAGCAAAAACTTCCAACATGAAAAGTATTCTACTCTTCAAATGGAGAAACTTTCATGTTTGGAGTTTTTCCAAATTCGCTATATTTTTGGAGTTATTCACAGTCAAACTTTTCAAGTCGAGACAAAACGGGTGGGCCCCACCCGTCATCTCCTTCCCCCTCTTCTCCTCGCTTCCCCGTGACAGAGCGCAGCGACGCCTCGCTGCCGCCGCTGCCTCCCTGCCTCGCTGCTCGCCCGCCCCGCTTGCCCGGATGCCGCACGCCGCCACCGCTGTGCTAGCCGACGCGCGCGGCCGCTGTCGCCCGCACCGCCCACGCACGCGCCATCATCACCGCGCCATCATCCTCGCCGCCGCTGTGCCATCATCACGCGCGCCGCGCTCACGGCGGAACAAGGCCGCCGCCCACGGAGCCCCGCCCGCCCGCACTGGGACGCCTTCGCGGCCTCATCCCCGCTATAAAGCTCGCTCACTCGCGCGCCCCCGCTTCCCTCCGAGCTCGCCTCGCCTTCGTCGCGTCGCGCGGCAGAATGGCCCGCCATGGTGGCCGAGCTCGCCTCGCGCGGCCGCCCTCTCCGCCCAGCCATTTTCCACCCCGAGGGTGCCATGGTGACCCCGATCATCCTCTCTACCCTCGACGCCCTTGATCGCCCCGTAGTCGCCGCAGGCCGCCGCCGCGGCCCGGAGCGCCGCCGCCGCCGCGCCGCCGTGCCTTTGCGCGGTCCCGCGCTCCCGGCCGTCGCGAGCCGAGCGAGGGCACCGCGGGTGCGCCGCGTCCCCGCGCACCTCCGCCGCCTCCCTAGGCCGCCGGCGAGCCGCCCCACGGGCCGGCCCCCAGCCGCCGTCGCCCTCCCCTCGTTCCCGATCGAGCAAGGGCCTTCGGGTTAGAATTAGACAAAGGTCGGGGCCACCCTGCAAAAGAGCCGAGACACATGCAACTTCAGATTCGGGCCTATGCAATTCCGTGTTCAGGGGCCAAATCAAAAAGTGTCTGTCTTATATGAATTTCGAAATAGATTTTTCGAAAATATGTGCATGCTTGTTTAACTCATAACTTGCTCATTTTTAGTCCAAATCGAAAGTGATTCAACTTGCAGTATTTTTCTTATGATGTGTATTATCTGTAGAAAATATCACTTGCCATGTTTGTGAAACTTTTCTGTGTAGCATTAATTAATTATTGAAATGTTGGTAATCTTAGGAAATTCATAAGTAATTCTTGGGTGCTCTGAAAAATATGATTTTTGTCTTGATCATCTTGTATTGCCATGCTATTCCTGTTTTATGATTAACATGGTCATGTTTTATGTAAAAATATAGAGTTGTAATTCAAGCCCTATTCTTGAGCTATGTAGGAAATAATTCATAAATAAAGTATATAAGTAGAGTTTGGGTTTGATAATTTTTGTAGGCCATTTATATGCTATTAGTTAGGTATTAATGCATTTCTCTCGATGTTTGGCATGCTTTGCAGTACCAAGTATTTTTAGGTCCTTTTATAGGTGCTGTCTTGTCATTTTTGTGTAGAATAGTATACTTGTCAAAATGAAGTGAAATTTGGTTGGTAGACTAGTTTTGCCATGTTATGTCTACTGTAATTTTTGTAGGATTTTAGGAGTAGCCAATCATGGTGCTCCTGTTCAACTCTAGGATGTTCAAATTAGGGGTTAAGTCCATTGATGCTAGGCTAATCCAATTAATTTGGGTTTCTGGTTAACTTGTCTAAAGATGATAGTTAGTGTGTTAGCTTGACCATCTACTGTTAAAGTTTCATGGTCATTGCATGTATGGTTTAGGAGTTATGGGTGTGACCAGATGGTCACCAGGGCTGTTTTAGTGGCTGTTTTGCCAGAATCAGTCCTGATGTTCTGTGTTTTAGGTGTAGTTAACCTGGGAATCAGTTTGTGATGTCTTCATATGTTTGATGGAGAATTTCATAAGCTTTCCAGAATGTCTTCATTCATATCTATAGGGTCTATGGTTATTTATTTATGATTTATTTACTGATCTGTTAGTTATTTGGTTAGGACTAGTATTGATGCTTGAATAAGTGATGTTGTGTGCTAGGCTTATTGTCAAGTGTTTAAGGTGATTAGTGGTATGATGGATGGTTAAGTAGTATACTATGATGAGTAGATCATGATGAATTGGTTAAGATGATTACGCTTGAGTATAGTCTCTTTGGCTTTACTGACTTGTTTGCTGGTGATAGTAGAAAGGGATGTCGTACTAGGATTACATTGTTGTAGTAGAAAACGTAGTAGATGACATGTGCTTATGGTACACGTTCTTGGATGATGTTGACTACCTTGTAGAAAGAATAAGCAAGCACGCATTCGCATTATCATACCATGTGTATTCTTAGTATTCATACATGCACCCGCATCATACAGGATCGCTAGGAGAACAGAACGTGACGTGGGACAAGGATCCAAAAGAGGAGTCACCAAGGGGAAAACTCGGCACGTGAGGTGATCGAGAACCAGGAACCAGACGTGGAGTGATCAAGTGTTGAGAGCTTCAACATTGATCGTATTAGGAAGGCAAGCCCCGGAGCATTTCTCCTACGGTTTGCAAAATAATTTACTTTGCGTCCTTTATTGTTTGTGATGCATTAAGTTTACGGGCGTTACTTGGAACCGTTCGCATTATGAGTACCTTGATCCACCAATACCTTTACCCTTTTTAAGTTCGGATCGTTCATATGCTTAGCACCGCTTAATTAGATCGGTAGAAGACGGGTGATTGACCCTCATCCGCGAGGTAGGTGGTTACTACCCTATGGTTGATACTACGGAGGTTGGTTAGAGAACATAACCATGTGGCCTTGTTAAATCACGACTAGTCGGAGTTTGTGGTGTGTTAGACCACGGAAACTCCGGCGATGTCACTTAATGGGACTATGGCTTTGTACGTCCTCGGATCATGTTGAACAATGCCTCACGTATAGCCGGAAGGATGCGGACATCCGACCGCGAAGCCTTGAGGATGTTTGGGCCGGAATTTCAACGGAGTTGAGTGTGTTGCCCACAGCGCGGTATTAAAGCCGGTGGCCGGTCGCGCGGAGGTACTGGTAGCGGCATGCCCCGGTGCAACCGTATTCGTTGAAATCCGTGTTTCCACCCGAATAGACCAAGGTGATCTAATCGACTCCGACGGAGACGTGTGGTTTGTGTGAGGAATACCCGCCACCGGGTTTGCAATCGATTATAATCGCCATCGTTCCTGGACAAGAACATTTGACCGAGCAGGCGGCACCGTCGCAAATATGTGTGCAATGTAAGATGGTTATGGTTCGATATTGTTGATGCTGGTATGCTCAACCGAAAGGATAAGATAGTGTTGTTTGCTCATACCCTGGAGTTGGAGTAGTACAGGGTGCTAATTTAGTGATGTCGGATCCTACTTAAAAGATGATAAGCTAGAGAGTCCTTTATCACTAACTCGATTATTTAATAAGCTCACCTTTTATTGCAATTAAATGAGTCGCTATCCCACTTATAAAGCCTTGCATGCTCCTTGGTGTCACTTTATTTTTGGTTTATGACGGGTAAGTCTAGCCGAGTACCTTCTTGTACTCGGGGTTTTATTCCCACTTGTTGCGCATCATAAGACCTTTGCTTTGTGGCAACAAGATGGACCCGTATCCCACTACGGGAGGATTAGACCTTGGGCAAGGTCATCTCTTATATCTCATTCCTCTATGCTTTTGCCGGATTTGATGAAGGACCAGGCACTATTTTTAACTAAGTGTGCGTTTGTAAAACGACATTTTATTTTGCTTCCGCAGTTTGGTTTTCAACTTGGCATTGTAATAAATATTTCATAACTCCGATGTAATCAACTACTTGCGAATTTATGTATTACTATGAATGGTTTTATGTTGAACTTAATTCGGACTGGGCTGTATTGTGGAAAGTTTGAAATCCTTCGTGGTTTCACGGACTACCGGGTTGATATAAGCGTCATGTGCTAATTAAGTTGCTTAGGCGACATCATTAGTACATTATGTTTATATTAATTGGTCGGTTCACATTACAATGGCATCGGAGCGGGTTCAACGTATTCATCGTTCATAAGTATACTTAAAACAAAAAGAATTTGTTTTATAAACAGTAATTACGAACTTATAGCCACTTAATCTCATATATAGGCTTTTCAAAAGTGTGTGGCTTTCAAAACTTATATATGTGCCTTGGACCAGTCATATCCTTTATGCCCAATTAAGGACCTTAGGTGGCTTATATCAGTACTAACTTGGGGGATTACTGCATCATATTTTCTATTTGTTGTGCTCATACACGACGGATATGTATGAGGGCCATTCACTTGAATGGTTATGTATGGATCATTTTGCCTCTACGTCAAGGTAAGGTTGGTTCAACGCTCAGGTAAGTGTGAGTTGTGAGAGCATGATCGGATACACTGCCGATCTAGGGGAGTGCTTATTGGTGCTGGATTATATACATGTTCACACATGTTTATAAGAAGGTACCCCATGTGAGGGTGTCGTCTTCTGATGACTTGTTGGGTAGTATGCACTCGGGAATGGGTGCAAGTAATCGGAGATTTCACCTTGTTCGGAAGGTGCATGGATTTTTGCGTCGCTTGCATTCATGGGGATATTGGGCTGAAATGAATTTCCCGGGTACACTAATTACGCAAGCTCGTGTAGCCCGACTAGTTTACGCTATATGAGAGCACGTTGGTATGCCACCGTCTAAAATGCTAGAATTTCTTGTTTTCAGTTTGTGAGGACGTACGGAACGTGCATGCATCATGGCACATAATCATTTCATGGCAACCGCATTATCTCTTCCCTTATAAAAAAATGATTCTCTCTTTCAATAAAAGTCGCCAACTTAATCCCCATCTCATGAGAGTTGTGATTCGGTTGGACAGATGGCAAGAATGAAGCGCATCAAATCCCCGTCAACCAAGGGAAAAGTTTTGCATCAGCAGTTTACCACCCGTGAGCCACGTGGTGCCAAGAAGTTTCTAAAAGAATATGGAATGCCTTCCTTGCTATGGCGAATTCTGCATTCAGTGGGCTATCCCACGGGTAAAGAACCTCGCTATCAGTGGAGTAAGGAGCTGGAGAGTCAGCGTATGAGTTTGCTTCCTGTTGAAGTGGTAATTCCCGCCAAGAGTGAAGGAGCATCACTTTGGTGTGGACGTCGGTTCATTGCTCGAGGTAGGAATCCTCAGGGAGGTGCAAATGTGGTTGCATACAAGGCACTACGGGATTTGCTCAAAAGATGCCCAGAAGAGGTTGCTCGTGCCACTGCAGGTGTGTTTCCTAGGGGTGACCCATACCATGTTGTGTGGCGTCAGCTTAGTGAGACTGCACTTGTCGGTGGTAAAGATGAGGCCGAGAACAAAGAATGGTCCCGCTAGTAGCGCAATGTTTGCTATGATGAAGAGTTACTCCCGCCCGGAGAACGCATTGGAGTCCCTTAATCATGAGCTCAATTATGTCACCTCATTTAAGTGAGAGATGAAGAAAGAATATGAAGAGGAAGTTGAAAGATCGACCACATTGCTTGAGCAGATGACAATCTCCAAAGATCGAGGCCATTCGAGAGAAAATGCTGTCCATGAGACCTTTGTGGCACAACGTCGGTTTCGGGACTTGCTTGCCCTACTTGGTCAATGGCAACAAGCCTTTGGTATAGTTGAGCAAAGCAATGAAATGAAGCTTGGAATGAGAAAGACCGTCGAGGAGCAAGTGCTTGCATTAGAGGTCATCAATGGTGCTTTACAAGGAGAATTGCTACGGGTCTACAACCAGCTTCATCCCAATTCTCTTGATGTGGATGAGGAAGGACTTCAGATAGTGCCCAACATTGATAGTGCGAATACTGGAAATGCAGAAAGTGTTGAGAACATGGACCATGACCATGAGGAGTAAGCTTGATGAGAAGTCTTTAGTAAGAATGTTATGTTTTCGGTGAGCGGACCCGTTGACTGTACTCCTAGCGAGATGGTACCATGGTTTGTGGGTAAGTGATTATGAATCACTTAGCGTGTTTCGATGATGTATGGGTCCTATGTAGCCCGCAAGAACAAGTTTTATGTGTCATGCATTTTGGACATCAAAATTCGGTCGTTGGTCAAATTTGTATTCTATCCTTGTCCATGTAAATTCACTTCTATTCCTCTCGGTCTATAATGATAAATTCACTTCTATTCCTCTCGGTCTATAATGATATGTTGACATTGGTTTCTTGTTGTCACATGCCTAGACCAATTGTTAAGTGAATATTGTTATTAATCATCCCTTGGGAACGACGTGACGATAGTATGTAGCACATGCTATGTCGTTCAAAAATACTCCTTGCTATCCACAATTTTTAAATCCCCGATAATTCCTTCACCTTGTCTTGTGCACAGAGCTTAGTTGTACAAGATATCGTATATAATTCGATTATCTGTCAAATTATTCTATTGGTCATAATCATGGCAATAATGTCTCGGTTAATAAGATACGGTGCCGCGACAATAACCTAGACCATTTTGGTGGACTCACCTAGATGGATTACTAGGGGTTACGCAGTATTGTAATTATTAATCGTAACCCGTTATTTCGTCTAAGCCTGGACAACATCTTTGTCCTAAAACCTCCCTTGAATGTTTGTTTATGCATATCCTTGTTAATGCAATCCACCCACATTCAAATCGCGCCATGATATTATGACAAGAGGTTGCTACAAATTGATGTAGTTGACCTTTTCCTATTACCTTGTGTCCTTGTGACTATCTTTCGTATATCCCACTTTTGCCTTGCATGTAATGCTTATTCGTGCGAGAATACCTTTAATCATGTGGAATTGCATCTCAAACGCAAGATTTGTGATGGAGTCCCGATTAATGACCGATGGTGCCGCGACGAACCGAGAGCACCACGTGGCCGCAGACACATGGATGTCTTTGCTCGGCACGCGCAGTATCACGATTGTTGATCTCGACTGTTACGAGATTGCCTCGAGGTGTCGTTTTGCGTGAACCTACCTTGATTTCCTCTCGATATTCATCATCCAATCTCTTATGACATTTTCTCCCGAAGAGCAAAATCGTGCAAATCAAAGAGAATGAGATCGCTTACATTAAGACTAATCAGACTACAAGAGGTAGTAGACAAAGGACTATACCAGGTGTTTGTCTGATCAAGAGAATGGTTTCCAATCCCATGGTACTCCTTAGTAGAGACTTGGAACTCCTATACATCTACTAGGTATTCTAAGGCTTTATGGAGTATTCGTGCTTTATGGGGGACCATGAAGGAAATTCTTCGAGACAAAAACTTCTTATAAACGGATTATGGCAACAATTTTTGGAGTTGCATCTCGGTCATGAGCTCAAGTGTCATGGTGTCGGATTCAGCTATGCATTGGATACGCATCGTACAAGTGCTTGGGTATAACATTGGATTTACCAAAATACATTTACGCTCGAGTATCAAACGACGGTCGTCGAATATGAGAATTTGGTTAGTAGAGACAACGCTACGAAAGAAAGATTGGCACGCTTATCATCGAAAAGGAATGTTTGTTGGATAACAAAACTCAACAATTCCATGCTTTGAGAGCATGACTTATAGAAAGGAATTGGTAATCATGAGTCCTTGCCAAAGAATCGCTCACGATCGTTTTTTTGGTCCTATAAGAGAGGCAATTAGTTGGTTTCTATGGAGTCGAGAATCATTGACCTAGGAATTTTGATTTCTACATGAGATGATTTGGATGTCTTTGACCTAAGAACTTTGACTTCTACATGCAAAAGAGTGGAATTCTTCAAATAGCTTGGTTCATATTAGCATACATTAGCTTGTGCTCTTATGTATGACTATGTCGAGTTGAACTCACCTCAAGGAATCCAACGGATGATGCCCAATTCAGCTTGTCTTTTGTTCACACAAGTCCTTGGTGATATTGTAGAAAGTATTGCAGATGCTATTCTTACTGACAGCAAACTTGATTTGGATTTAGCTTGACAGATGTGCAAACCTCAGCTTGACCTGGTTCGTAGTGGTAAACTCTTTGAGGGTTGAAGCACCATTTAATGTATTTGATGATGTGAGTAGCAGATTCTCTCCCATTAAACCTTTTGATGTCCCCAATAGGGTAATTTGGGTTACGCCTTGCGATAATCTGCCCTACGGTGTAGTAATCTTGGGGTTTAATGAGAGAGTACATCGTACTATTCCCGTCATCTTCATACTTCGATTAAGAAAAAGGATTTGACATCGAGATTAGAAGAATGGGATAAGTAGAAGAATGTCCTCTAATGGTCTTGGAAGTGGAAAAATGAATATGTGGACAACTGGAATGGTCACAGCAAGTCAACCAGAAGAGAACCGTTGCAATCCTAGGGGACCCACTTGTGCACTGTGCTCGCGTGATCGTGGTGCCGCACTCGCAGCACCTGCATAGTGAACCCTCCTTTATCCTGTTGCCCTGTCAACTCTCGCGTCTCGTCCTCGTTTCCGTGCCGGACCCCTCCTCTCCGTCCCGGCTTCAAATACAGTCGCTCGCCCGCCTCCTCGCCGAGCGAATCTATTCCCTCCTTCATCTTCTCCTCGCCCGTGCGTGAGTGACTCGTCGTCCATCTTCTTCCTCTTGCCTTCGCTCTGGTGCCTTGCATCCTTCTATCTTCCCACTCCGTCGTGAGTGCCCTCCCCGTGCATCTGTTCTTCTTTTCCATCCCCAAATCGAAACCTTGCTCGAGAGAGGAAACTTGAGAAAGCCATCGCTTTGGAAAGAGGGAGCAATCAGGAGCAGAGTGGTAAGATTCAGTGGTTGTCCGTGGATCCAGAGTCGCCAGCGTAAGAGAGAAGAAAGATATGTATTTCATGGAGGAACTTCTGATCTGTTTTGGATTGATTTTGCTGGTTGGGTTCACGATGGTGGAGTTCACGCTTGAGGTTTTCTGGTTCTTGTGGACGTTCTTGACGTTTTGGAGCGTCGTGTTCATCGTGTGCCTCCATTGTCCCCATCGATCGCTATCTGGATTAGGCTAATGATTCTCGTGTATTTCTCTTAGCCTTGTTCTCTTAATTCTCGAGAGGCTTTGTATCAGAGTTGTGTAATCCTCGATGTAAATCCAGATCTGTGAAATAAGAATCTTATTTCTCCCCTTTTCCCCTCTTCTTGCTTTAAATCTCGGGGCGAGATTTCTTTAAGGGGGGTAGGCTGTAACAACTCCAGTTTTCGGATTAGCAAAATCTTGCATTTCATGAGCATAATCATCCCATAAGCATCTCATGCTCATAATTGCCTGAATTGTTTGATGCTTGTTTCCTTGTGGTTAAATAGATTTATTCGTTATATATATGCATTAAGTAGTTTTCAAACTTTTCCAAAAAGTCCTGTTTACATTGCTCGATCAAGTTGGACCCTTAATAGAGTTTATGGAGAAAATTATTTTGAGAAAACTTTGTTTTTACACCAATTCATGAAAATGCTTTTAAGGCTTTCAAAAAGGGCAAAACAGCAAAGGGAATATTGAAAAATAATATTTTTTATAATTATAATTTGACCCTAATTCACATTTTCAAAACTAGGCCGAATTAGCAAAAACTTCCAACATGAAAAGTATTCTACTCTTCAAATGGAGAAACTTTCATGTTTGGAGTTTTTCCAAATTCGCTATATTTTTGGAGTTATTCACGGTCAAACTTTTCAAGTCGAGACAAAACGGGTGGGCCCCACCTGTCATCTCCTTCCCCCTCTTCTCCTCTGCTTCCCGTGACAGAGCGCAGCGACGCCTCGCCGCCGCCGCTGCCTCCCTGCCTCGCTGCTCGCCGCCCGCCTGCCCCGGATGCCGCACGCCGCCACCGCCAAGTGCTAGCCGACGCGCGCCGGTCGCTGTCGCCGCACACCGCCCACGCACGCGCCATCATCACCGCGCCATCATCCTCACCGTGTGCCATCATCACGCGCGCCGCGCTCACGGCGGAACAAGGCCGCCGCCCACGGAGCCCCGCCCGCCCGCACACTGGGCGCCTTCGCGGCCTCATCCCCGCTATATAAAGCTCGCTCACTCGCGCCGCCTCGCTTCCCTCCGAGCTCGCCTCGCCTTTCTCGCGTCGCGCGGCAAGAACAGGCCGCCATGGTGGCCGAGCTCGCCAGCGCGGCCGCCCTCTCCGCCCGGCCATTTTCCACCCCGAGGGTGCCATGGTGACCACGATCATCCTCTCTACCCTCGACGCCCCCGCCCGGATCGCTCCGTAGTCGCCGCGCGCGCGCCGCGCCGGAGCGCCCGCCGCCCGCGCCGTGCCTTGCGCGGTCCCGCCGCTCCCGGCCGTCGCGAGCCGAGCGAGGGCACCGGCGGGTGCGCCGCGTCCCCGCGCACCTCCGCCGCCTCCCCATGACCGCCGGCGAGCCGCCCACGGGCCGGCCCCCAGCCGCCGTCGCCCTCCCCCTCGTTCCCGATCGAGCAAGGGCCTTCGGGTTAGAATTAGACAAAGGTCGGGGCCACCACGCAAAAAGAGCCGAACGAGATGCAACTTCAGATTCGGGCCTTTGCAATTCCGGGAATGTTCAGGGGCCAAATCAAAAAGTGTCTGTCTTATATGAATTTCGAAATAGATTTTTCGAAAATATGTGCATGCTTGTTTAACTCATAACTTGCTCATTTTTAGTCCAAATCGAGTGATTCAACTTGCAGTATTTTTCTTATGATGTGTATTATCTGTAGAAAATATCACTTGCCATGTTTGTGAAACTTTTCTGTGTAGCATTAATTAATTATTGAAATGTTGGTAATCTTAGGAAATTCATAAGTAATTCTTGGGTGCTCTGAAAAATATGATTTTTGTCTTGATCATCTTGTATTGCCATGCTATTCCTGTTTTATGATTAACATGGTCATGTTTTATGTAAAAATATAGAGTTGTAATTCAAGCCCTATTCTTGAGCTATGTAGGAAATAATTCATAAATAAAGTATATAAGTAGAGTTTGGGTTTGATAATTTTTGTAGGCCATTTATATGCTATTAGTTAGGTATTAATGCATTTCTCTGATGTTTGGCATGCTTTGCAGTACCAAGTATTTTTAGGTCCTTTTATAGGTGCTGTCTTGTCATTTTTGTGTAGAATAGTATACTTGTCAAAATGAAGTGAAATTTGGTTGGTAGACTAGTTTTGCCATGTTATGTCTACTGTAATTTTTGTAGGATTTTAGGAGTAGCCAATCATGGTGCTCCTGTTCAACTCTAGGATGTTCAAATTAGGGGTTAAGTCCATTGATGCTAGGCTAATCCAATTAATTTGGGTTTCTGGTTAACTTGTCTAAAGATGATAGTTAGTGTGTTAGCTTGACCATCTACTGTTAAAGTTTCATGGTCATTGCATGTATGGTTTAGGAGTTATGGGTGTGACCGGATGGTCACCCGGGGCTGTTTTAGTGGCTGTTTTGCCAGAATCAGTCCTGATGTTCTGTGTTTTAGGTGTAGTTAACCTGGGAATCAGTTTGTGATGTCTTCATATGTTTGATGGAGAATTTCATAAGCTTTCCAGAATGTCTTCATTCATATCTATAGGGTCTATGGTTATTTATTTATGATTTATTTACTGATCTGTTAGTTATTTGGTTAGGACTAGTATTGATGCTTGAATAAGTGATGTTGTGTGCTAGGCTTATTGTCAAGTGTTTAAGGTGATTAGTGGTATGATGGATGGTTAAGTAGTATACTATGATGAGTAGATCATGATGAATTGGTTAAGATGATTACGCTTGAGTATAGTCTCTTTGGCTTTACTGACTTGTTTGTTGGTGATAGTAGAAAGGGATGTCGTACTAGGATTACATTGTTGTAGTAGAAAACGTAGTAGATGACATGTGCTTATGGTACACGTTCTTGGATGATGTTGACTACCTTGTAGAAAGAATAAGCAAGCACGCATTCGCATTATCATACCATGTGTATTCTTAGTATTCATACATGCACCCGCATCATACAGGATCGCTAGGAGAACAGAACGTGACGTGGGACAAGGATCCAAAAGAGGAGTCACCAAGGGGAAAACTCGGCACGTGAGGTGATCGAGAACCAGAACTTGACGTGGAGTGATCAAGTGTTGAGAGCTTCAACATTGATCGTATTAGGAAGGCAAGCCCCGGAGCATTTCTCCTACGGTTTGCAAAATAATTTACTTTGCGTCCTTTATTGTTTGTGATGCATTAAGTTTACAGGCGTTACTTGGAACCGTTACTGCATTATGAGTACCTTGATCCACCTGAATACCTTTACCCTTTTTAAGTTCAGGATCGTTCATATGCTTAGCACTGCTTAATTAGATCGGTAGAAGACGGGTGATTGACCCTCATCCGCGAGGTAGGTGGTTACTACCCTATGGTTGATACTACGGAGGTTGGTTAGAGAACATAACCATGTGGCCTTGTTAAATCACGACTAGTCGGAGTTTGTGGTGTGTTAGACCACGGAAACTCCGGCGATGTCACTTAATGGGACTATGGCTTTGTACGTCCTCGGATCATGTTGAACAATGCCTCACAGATAGCTGGAAGGATGCGGACATCCGACCGCGAAGCCTTGAGGATGTTTGGGCCGGAATTTCAACGGAGTTGAGTGTGTTGCCCACAGGCGCGGTATTAAAGCCGGTGGCCGGTCGCGCGGAGGTACCAGTAGCCGGGCATGCCCTGGTGCAACCGTATTCGTTGAAATCCGTGTTTCCACCCGAATAGACCAAGGTGATCTAATCGACTCCGACGGGAGACGTGTGGTTTGTGTGAGGAATACCCGCCAGCTGGTTTGCAATCGATTATAATCGCCATCGTTCCTGGACAGTGAACATTTGACCGAGCAGCGGCACTGTCGCAAATATGTGTGCAATGTAAGATGGTTATGGTTCTGATATTGTTGATGCTGGTATGCTCAACCGAAAGGATAAGATAGTGTTGTTTGCTCATACCCTGGAGTTGGAGTAGTACAGGTGCTAATTTAGTGATGTCAGGATCCTACTTAAAAGATGATAAGCTAGAGAGTCCTTTATCACTAACTGATTATTTAATAAGCTCACCTTTTATTGCAATTAAATGAGTCAGCTATCCCACTTATAAAGCCTTGCATGCTCCTTGGTGTCACTTTATTTTTGGTTTATGACGGGTAAGTCTAGCTGAGTACCTTCTTGTACTCAGGGTTTTATTCCCACTTGTTGCAGATCATAAGACCTTTGTTGTGGCAACAAGATGGACCTGTATCCCACTACGGGAGGATTAGACCTTGGGCAAGGTCATCTCTTATATCTCATTCCTCTATGCTTTTGCTGGATTTGATGAAGGACCAGGCACTATTTTTAACTAAGTGTGCGTTTGTAAAATGACATTTTATTTTGCTTCCGCAGTTTGGTTTTCAACTTGGCATTGTAATAAATATTTCATAACTCCGATGTAATCAACTACTTGCGAATTTATGTATTACTATGAATGGTTTTATGTTGAACTTAATTCGGTCTCAAGGGCGTATTGTGGAAAGTTTGAAATCCTTCGTGGTTTCACGGACTACCGGGTTGATATAAGCGTCATGTGCTAATTAAGTTGCTTAGGCGACATCATTAGTACATTATGTTTATATTAATTGGTCGGTTCTCATTACTGGTGGCATCGGAGCAGGTTCAACGTATTCTTGTTCATAAGTATACTTAAAACAAAAAGAATTTGTTTTATAAACGGTAATTACGAACTTATAGCCACTTAATCTCATATATAGGCTTTTCAAAAGTGTGTGGTTTTCAAAACTTATATATGTGCCTTGGACCATCATATCCTTTATGCCCAATTAAGGACCTTAGGTGGCTTATATCGGTACTAACTTGGGGATTACTTTGCATCATATTTTCTATTTGTTGTGCTCATACACGACGGATATGTATGAGGGCCATTCACTTGAATGGTTATGTATGGATCATTTTGCCTCTACGTCAAGGTAAGGTTGGTTCAACGCTCGGGTAAGTGTGAGTTGTGAGAGCATGATCGGATACACCGATCTAGGGAGTGCTTATTGGTGCTTGGATTATATACATGTTCACACATGTTTATAAGAAGGTACCCCATGTGAGGGTGTCGTCTTCTGATGACTTGTTGGGTAGTATGCACTCGGGAATGGGTGCAAGTAATCGGAGATTTCACCTTGTTCGGAAGGTGCATGGATTTTTGCGTCGCTTGCATTCATGGGGATATTGGGCTGAAATGAATTTCCTGCAGGTACACTAATTACGCAAGCTCGTGTAGCCCGACTAGTTTACGCTATATGAGAGCACGTTGGTATGCCACCGTCTAAAATGCTAGAATTTCTTGTTTTCCAGATTTGTGAGGACGTACGGAACGTGCATGCATCATGGCACATAATCATTTCATGGCAACTGCATTATCTCTTCCCTTATAAAAAAATGATTCTCTCTTTCAATAAAAGTCGCCAACTTAATCCCCATCTCATGAGAGTTGTGATTCGGTTGGACAGATGGCAAGAATGAAGCGCATCAAATCCCCGTCAACCAAGGGAAAAGTTTTGCATCGCGAGTTTACCACCCGTGAGCCACGTGGTGCCAAGAAGTTTCTAAAAGAATATGGAATGCCTTCCTTGCTATGGCGAATTCCGCATTCGGTGGGCTATCCCACGGGTAAAGAACCTCGCTATCGGTGGAGTAAGGAGGCGGAGAGTCAGCGTATGAGTTTGCTTCTGTTGAAGTGGTAATTCCCGCCAAGAGTGAAGGAGCATCACTTTGGTGTGGACGTCGGTTCATTGCTCGAGGTTCATTTTGCTTCCGCAGTTTGGTTTTCAACTTGGCATTGTAATAAATATTTCATAACTCCGATGTAATCAACTACTTGCGAATTTATGTATTACTATGAATGGTTTTATGTTGAACTTAATTCGGTCTGGGCTGTATTGTGGAAAGTTTGAAATCCTTCGTGGTTTCACGGACTACCGGGTTGATATAAGCGTCATGTGCTAATTAAGTTGCTTAGGCGACATCATTAGTACATTATGTTTATATTAATTGGTCGGTTCTGTTACAAGATTGATTCATTTTGATCACAGAATCAACAAGTTGGATTGCCCTGCCAACTTATGTGATCAATCTTTGGCTACTATGAGTCTATGACATCATTTATATCAACCAGAGAAAAAAATTCAATTGTACAAGGTATTTTGGTGTTCCATATGTAAGCAAAAGACGTCTTGATTCGGAGTTATCAAAAGTTACATTATTTTTGGAAAGTATGGAACCACCTTCCAAACCAAGTACATGGCCAAAACTTAATTCCTGGCATAGCAATCGTTTGTGGTGTTTAAAGATTCTGGTGCCAAAAACAAATCCGGAGAATATATATTTAGAGGATGGCCAAAAGTAAACTTATAGGAGTATAAAAAAAAATTAGGGCCTGCTTGTTTCCTATTACTAAAACTAAAGTGGACTAAACTTTAGTACTAAAGAGCCAAACACAAGGACTAAAATGAGACTAAAACACTTTAGTTGCATGCATTCACTTTAGGGCCTGTTTGGTTCCACAAGACAAAACTAAAGTGGACTAAAATGTTTTAGTCCATTTTAGTTCATACAACTAAAGTGTTTTAGTCCAATTTTAGTTCTTGTGTTTGGCTCTTTAGTACTAAAATTTAGTCCACTTTAGTTTTAGTCCTAGGAACCAAACAGGCCTTAGTCACTCAAGATGAACTAAAAGGGACTAAAACATTTTAGTCCACTTTAGTTTTATGGCATGTTTGGTTTCTAGACTAAAACTAAAGTGAAAACTTTAGTACTAAAGAACCAAACATAAGGATTAAAATGGGACTAAAACACTTTAGTTGTATGCATTCACTTTAGCCACTCAAGGTGAACTAAGGGCCTGTTTGGTTCCTAGGACAAAAACTAAAATGAACTAAACTTTAGTACTAAAAAGCTAAACACAAGGACTAAAATGGGATTAAAACACTTTAGTTGTATGCATTCACTTTAGCCACTCAAGTTGAACTAAAAAGGAACTAAAACATTTTAGTCCACTTTAGTTTTAGTTTGAGAAACCAAACAGGTCCTAAAAAGGAACTAAAACATTTTAGTCCACTTTAGTTTTAGTTTGGGGAACCAAACAGGCCCTTAGTCTTATGGAACCAAACAAGCTAATGTGGTTCTCAGTTGAGAAACACAGAAATATGTAGAGGTACATCCGGGATATCATCAGAAGAAACAGGATTAGGCGATGACTAGAGCGAGGAGACACAGTAAGCCGTGCAAAACAAGCACTGTTTGGAATAAATGCAACATTTGACAAACACTAGCAGGAATCTTGTTGGGGCTAGGCAGGCAGCATCCCGGGCAGGCGGTCTCCTCGGTGACGGTGAAGAGCCCGCAGGGTCAATGCGCCGAGGAAAGTTGCCCGAGAACAATCTGCCTGGCCTTCCGAGCCGGCCGCAGCTAGTAGTAGTAGGCTCGACAGCCCTAGAGCTTGTTTAACCCCAGCTAGTGCTGTCATTATTCGCACTAGCTCCACCATGGTCGTGTGATCGTGTAGGGAACCCTGGCCTCTTCCGATTAAAGCCGTGCAGCTTTCTTGTGATCTTTCTTCGCCCTTTTCCCCGCTAGCTAGCGCTGTGGCCTCGTCTTTTGCCGTGTCGATCGTACGTCTCAGCCCTGAATCACTGGCTACCATAAATCAATGATCGATGTACAGTAGCCATCTACTAGGAGTTCATACTATGATCCGCTGGGTTCGCTACAGTGAGTAGAACTGTATAAGCCGGCACGCCTTTTGTTTCCATTTGTGCACGGCAATGCGCTGACACCGTGCATGGGAAGGCAATGTGTAGCCGCGGCCCACGGCTTGGTCGTCGGCCCCGATCCGGTCATCGACTATCATCGACTTGTGCCGCGGCCGCCGCGGGCGTGATGTGATCGATCGATCGGCCGGTCGAATTGAAGGACATGCATGCATGCTGAGCTGCTGCAGCGATGATCACCTGGGACTGTGACGAGGGGCGAATCAAACCGGTCTAGCTGCTCCGCTCCGATCAACGCTTCTCGATCCGGGCAGCTGGGGCATGTATGAGATCCGGGCAGCTGGGGCATGCATGAGCATTGAATGCCCTCACGCCGTCGCTATGTCGTTGTTGCTTTGGACACAAGTGGCGGTAAGTAGCCGTGCGGTGACTGCATAATGACCAGAGCGGGTGACTGCAGGTGCTGTGCACGTGGGGCGCGCGGCTAGTCGTCTCGTACTCCTACGACGCGCAATAAGCTATAGAACACTTTATTACTACCTCCATTAGGGAGGTCGTTGTTTTCCTTTCCTGAAGCAACTTTGACAGTATTAGCTACTTCTACGTTACAGGTTAGTACGTTACTATAGCAAGTAATACAATGGTCAAACATGCACATCCCTTACAGGTACTACTAGTACCTGGCCAAATGTTCCATCGATCATGCATCGTGGCCCATGATCAACCAGCAAAATGGCTGTGCTGTGTTCCTGTTCCAGTGACACGACGATGTAATGTCTCTGTGTGCAAGTGCATCCACTTTGTACCGCAAATTAACGCGGCTCGCCGTGCAAAATAAAGCTGGCTGATGAGTAAGTAGTAATAATGAATGAAAACCCAAGCACCCGGATACGAGGCATGCAAGACCAAGCGCTAGCAAACAAACACACAGCCCGGCCGGTAAAGCGCACATACAACTCAATCCCTGGCCTCCGACTTTATTTACTTCGGCACGGGCGCAGGCACAGCACAGAGAGCATCTGCCTTCAGATCATCAGGCAGAAGGCAGAAGAAATCGATCAAACAAAGGACTATTTTACCATGAGGCATGAATGAGCAGTGCTCGGCTGCTCTATGTTCTTGATGTGTTTAGATCGAGATCGAGTACATGTCAGGCACGGACAAAGTTGCACGTACGTACGATCTGGTAACACGTACGTACGGCGCAGGTGCTCCTGTTGGCGTGCTGCGGTGCACGCGCCGTGCGTGCACGTCTGATGAGGCCGCGCCCGCCGCCGGCACCGTGGTAAAGCCGGCACAGGGTATCAGCACAAAGGCACAGGAGGCGTACGGCGCTGTGGGCATAAATAGTCACCTCACTCACGTAATGTACGGTGTGTCCGCCAGCGACAGTACGGCGCGTCCAATGAACGGCCCCTGGCCCCCCTGCCGGGTGCCGGCGCCCATAGAACTGGAGCGCGCGCGAGCACGAGAGAGCACAGCGCGCGCCGGCCGGCCGCACGCAGCGTACATGCACCGACGTATGTACACGCGTGTCGATCGGGCGCGGGATGGATCGGAGTCGGAGATCGGCCGGAACGGATGTTGCCACGCGATTCATGGCAACGTGTGCTGTCGCGTGCACAGTGCAAGCCAGCCTTCATGTTCTTCACTACCGGATCCACAGTAAACACCTGTAAGCCATCAGTAAAGAGGTTGCCGATGGCAAAGTGACGTGGCCATCGGCAACCTCCCATCGGCAATATCGTCATCGGAAAACAATTTTTTGCCGATGGCAAAAGTGGATGCCATCGGAAAACTATTTGCCGATGGCCGTGGCCCCCATCGGCGAACACTCCACGTCGGCCTCCCCGCCGTCGGTGACGGCAGTTTGCCGATGGCGACGCCACGTGGCCATCGGCAAAACAGTCTTGTTTTCCGATGGCCACGGCCGCCGGCTTTTTTTTTTATTTTCAAAAAAGAATTCCCTGATTTTTTTTTCCGATGGCCATGGCCATCGGCAAACTTATGGTCGATTCATGGCAAACCTGGGCCAAATTCCCCAGGTTTGCCGACGGCTGGCCATCGGCAAACCTGGAGAAATTTTTTTTTTCCTTTTTTTTCCTGTTTTCTTCCATTTCCAGCACATTTAATCACAAACAATGATATCACAAGCAAGATATACAACATTCATCACATATATTCGCAATAATACGCCATTTCAACCATGATATAGCATCAAATCCATATAAAATGTCCGAAATCATCCATACAAGTCGAAATGGCTCCATACAAGTCCCAATTCATGCATACAACTCCAAATGCATCCATACAAGGCCAACATCGGCCAAACATGTCCGACGTGGCACAACAAGGTCCAAAATCGAAATAGAAGGTACCTAGCTCGTGGCGCCGTCCCCTTGGGTCCCCGAGCCCCCGAAGCATCCTCCCACGCAGCCAACTCCCCTGCTGGGGCTGCTGCCGGCTTCGCCACGATCTTGCCAGGGCCGAGCTGCCGCAGCGGTGAGGAACCGAGACGGCCGGGCTGCCCCCGCGGCGGCCACGAGTACCCCGGCCGTGTGGGGAACCGAGACGGCCCGGGCCCCTGCGGCGGCCACGAGTACCCTGCGTCGGTGGAGCACCCGGGACGAACGGCCGCGTGAGGAGGCTGCGGAAAGGACCCCAACCGGGCCGTGGAGCGGAACTGTGGAGAAGCACCCGGCCGGAGGGCTAGCACACAGGTTTGGGTTCGAACCCTCCGACCGTGTCTGCACAAAGACCAAGTGATGGAATTAGTACTGCAGACCGGCATCACAAGCTAAAGCGATAGGCAATGTAGGGACTCACCGGACGAGGTGCAAGAAAAGGCGGCGGTGGAGGTGCGGTGGTGGAGCGAAGAAAGAGGCTGGGGCTCACTCATTCCCATGGCACGCATGTCTTTGGGACATCTGCGACCACGCCTGCCGGTAGTGCGGCGCAAGCTGCGGCCGCGTGCTCGATAGGCAAGCGCCATGCGCCGGTTGGCTAGCACCTCTTGGACCGTGGCCTGCAATATTACACGAGCATGGTTGATTGTATTTGAAGGCAAGGTACGTTATTTGTGAAACGGTCGAACGACGAATGAAACTCCACTTACCCGAAGACCCGCGATCCGGCTGCGCCGCTCGGCCGCGAGGCGCTATGGGGACC
Organism: Themeda triandra; assembly: GCA_018135685.1. Taxonomy (NCBI): domain Eukaryota; kingdom Viridiplantae; phylum Streptophyta; class Magnoliopsida; order Poales; family Poaceae; genus Themeda; species Themeda triandra. The sequence continues at coordinate 734,271 of JAENPR010000160.1, read as the reverse complement.
CGCGGTGCGCCCACGCGGTCTTCCTTGCGGATCTCGGTCGGCGTCGGGACGGAGGACGGGTCAATGGCGGCGTGGGCCATATAGAACCGCCGTGCCGCCCCTCCTCCCAACCTCATCACGAGCGAGGGTCTATGGGCTCGGTGGTGACGTCGTAGGTGTCGCCATGGGCCTCTCGAGCTGCGGCGGCGTACTTGGTGAGCTTGTCGTACACGACCGGGCTGGTGTACTTCTCGGGCCCGTCCGAAGAGGCCGTACGTGGTGGAGGGCGCTTTCGCTGGGCCCTTGTGAGCAAGGGCCCACCCCATGTACTCGTTGATGGGCTGCCGGGGTGGTGCTCCTCTGCGAGGAAAACGAAAACATGGTTACAAGTAGAGATATATGAAATCCGGCGCTATAAGAAATGGTTGAACACAAGCATACCCATGTTTCCATGAACTCGCTGAGGTTCTGGCTCCCCTGGTGGTGTGAGACCCCGGACCTCGCCATCTCTTCCAAGCGCTTCGCCCGACGTGCTCTGTGCTCCACGTACGCCGCCGGCGTTTGCCACCCTCTGACAATCGTACGCCAGCAGTCGGCGTACTTGCCGCACCCGGCCGGAGGTGTCTGCGCATGACATTCAAGTATTAGATCTTCCGGATAATGAGTTGAATGTGTCACATAAGGAATCACGGCGGTTGTTTTCCTACTTATTTACCCGCATGTCTTGCTCCTCGGTGAGGTCGGTCTCCGGCTCACATATCATCTCCCGGCCCGGGTCTTATCCACCTTCACCCCCGAAGTTGGCATAGTAGGAGATGACGGCCAGGGTGTGCGCCTCGTAGAACATGTCCTTGATCCGCAACTCGCACACCTTGTCCTGATGCCGGTCCGCCACATCGGGGTCCTGCCCCTCCGCCAACCTATAGTACAACTGCACACAGGCATCAAACATCATTCCATTGTTTGAGAAAAGTCCAACAAATGCGTAGTATTGAGATATGCGTTGCGATTGAAAGACTCACCCAGAACTGCTTCTTGATCTTTGTTGGAATTTGTTAAGTGCAACTAAAATAAGAAGGATTCTGCAAGCGCACAGAACTTACCATGGTAGCATTTTACCGGGAGTAAACCAGGTATCGTTATTTATATTTTACCACAGGGAAGCAAGGGTTAAAGAATCTGATAATTCACCATCATGTATCTACTAACTTAGTAAACCAGCTAGACTAAAGCAGGGGTAAATGATATATGATAGGATATAAGAATAAAAGCACACATGAGAATTCTATATATATATAAGTAGCTAGCTAGAGTGAGAGAACAACGGGAGAGATCAAGGTTCTAAATACTTCTCTAATACTCGGGTTCTATGATAACGAGGGAATGGTTAGATATAGCGATCACACAATAGCACTTTGGAGCAACGGTACCTTTCCGACTCTCGAAGAATCTTTGGGTAAAGAGTAGTCGGGGAAGGCTGCCAAAAAGCTCTACGAAACACCAACCCGAACGTGGTGGAATACAAAGGCCCGACGAGTTGTCACCTCTCGGGGCTACCACAACTATCCGTGGGATTGGGCGCAACCTCGGGTAACCTATAGTCTAGACACCATGCCTACACTATCGATTACTACTCTAATTACATATGATAACTAGAGCACTCAATACGAGCGAAGATCCCATGCTAGAATGTAACAACTATACTAATCATACATATGAAAGGCATAAAGTAGATAGAGATGATAAATATATTAAGCATAAGTCTTACAAAGAGTAGATACAAAGACATACCAAATCTCTCAAGACTTCTCCAACCGGAGCGTAGCTCCCCTCTCCTTAACTCTCATCTAGATCTAATCTACTACATTGGAATGTCTAGCTCTAATTCTCTAGAGAGGAGAAGTCATCCATTCAAGGGACGCCTCTACAACTCGATCCCGTCCGGGAGATAATGAATTAGGGTTTAAGGGATGCCTCCTCCGGGGCCGGGGGCCTGTTTATATAGCCCTCTAGGATGCACCACAGCCCTCGGATCAAACCGACCTAAACGGACGATTATTATTCATCCTCAAAGGCGGTGGAACAGGGATCCATGAGACTCGTTCTGATTGGTCGAGATGCCGAGTCGGCCGACTCTAGGGTTGGGGCGGTCGACTCTCCACCGAGCCGGTTCGGGCTCCCGTTTGGTCCAGAGCCTTCTCAAACCTTCCAGATTACAGAATTTTCACCGGTTCCCGATTATCTCTATGTAAACCTGACATGTGGGCCTTCCTTGGGTATTTTCAGGTGACACCCTGCGAAATGGACATTCACCAAAACTCGTGGAATTCATCGGATAACCCCTATATATAGTTGGTGAACATATTTTAGTCCTTTCTCATGTCTAGTTGACGATAAAAATTGGCACTTAACGACCGTCAACAACTCCCCCAAGCTTTCCTTTTGCTCGTCCCCGAGCAAAGATAAACTCGGTGTGGATCGGGAGTTGCTACAATGCTTTCACGCCTCAAAAGTACACATGCGTTCAAACAAGAACTCTCCTCCGGATTAGAGTGAACTATTCGACTCAAAACTTACTCATATTACCTTTCACCATGGGGCTTGTAACCGTCACTTGGGTCTTGAGCGGTTGAAAGACGAACGGTCAAGTCAAGCGCTATGTTTCTCGCTCTTTGATCAACTATTATTCGGAGTTTTTGCAAGATTTTCAAATAAAACTCGAGTTCCTTGTATGAACCTTTCGGATCTCTCATTTATGGTATTTCGGATCCTCTCCAAGGCATGAGTAGTGTATGCCTTCTCTCTTCTCTCAAAATATGTGGTATTTGTGGAACTAAGGCATAGTGGAAAGTGCCTTCTCTCTCTCACCCTACTTTCTAATAGGCTTATGTGGAGCTCATAGGTGGGGAGACACTCAAACTCACTTGCATATATTGCACGGTTAAGACATGGATCCAATAGGAACTAAAATAATAATAAAGTCATATGTGCATGTGAATGAGGAAATGGATGATAAGATGATGATAGGATGATGATGATGATTATGAGGGGTGATCACTTGGTGAATCATCTACTTCTACACTTGCTCCTTTGGGGATAACATGACTCCCTTTATTCGGAAATCTTGAAACTTCTTGAATGGAAGGATTTGGCTACTCTCTCTCTCTCTCTTTTTTCTTTTTCTTTTTTTCTTTTTTTTCTTTTTTTTCTTTTTTTTTAGAATAACCAATCCTCGAAAATGAACCTCGAAAACGAAACTTTAGCAATGGGGAGTGTATAACTTGAAATGATAAAGATTGGAGCTTTTATGTAGGCAATGGAACGGCAATGATTATTTTGAGATGTTCACTCCCAGGATAGGAGTAAAAAAATTTTTTTGGATGAAGTGAAATGAGTGGCGTATGTATATGTGGATAGATGTATGGATGGATGGATGGATGGATGGATGGATGCGTACTCCCAAAGTAGGAGCAAAGATGAATGCGTGTCTCCGGGGTAGAGACAATCACATCATATGGTGGAATGCGTACTCCTAGGGTAGGAGCGGCATAGGTGCGTATCTCCGGGTAGAGATAGCACAATATGTGGTGGATATGGATCTATATGTGGGTGGTACCTCTAGGGACAAGTAGCACGAGAATGAATGTAGTATTTATAAAATGGGCGCATGCTTCGAGGACAAGTAGCATAGATCAATGGATGGAGAGCACATAGTATTGACTTTAACCGCATGACCGATTCCTTATGGGTCCACAAGATAACCACACTCAATGCCTAAAAATACTACACTCAATCCTACAATATGGTCTATATAAACGAGATGGGTCTTTCCTAATCTAGTAAGCATGAATATATGGCCGTGGTAGGAATTTGAACTCTCATCATAAAGGAACTCATCATGCAGGAATTTAATATTTTCGTAAATAAATTCTCCGAACTCTAGCATCTCTAGGAACAAGATGGACAAGAAACAAACCGTCCCATATCATACCCGTCAACCACCTAGACTTAGATCAAGTGTTTGCTACCCACAAGTTTTAGGTTCGAGCAAATCTCAAATCTAAACAAGGTTGTGTCCAAAACTCGGGAGAGTGCAAGGTTGAAAACTAGGTACTTGAAAGGAATTACTGGCGAGCAACTATTCATCATCTCCATGAAGAGTTTATTCTAGGGATCACTTTTAAGACAGACTACAAGAACTCTCCAAAAGTAGAAAAGAAATCTTTCTGGTTTCTATAGTTATGCATCTTTTTTATTTGTTTAACAAAGCAAACTCTAACAAAGCATAGATAGATAAGTTGGAAACACTTAGCTTGGTACACGGGGATGCCCACCCCCAAGCTTGGATGTTGACATAGTCTGCTGTTGTTGCTGACGGGATGAAGACGTTCTAGTCCTCCGGGAGTGTCATAGATAGTTGCTTTGTTGAAGACGGCATGTGAATGTTGCGGACAAAGACACTCCGACGGAGGACTGGACATCCTTAAATCTACATTAGCTCTTCTCGATCCTTTATGTTCGTGAAGCTCAAATAGACAACAAAGCTTGTGGAACTGATTAAGCATTAGTGATAAAAACCTCTAAGCCTTGGCCGTCTAGAACTGCCTTAACTCAAATGTCTTCTAACGGGATCACAAGAAATATTTTTATCTTTTTATAATAAAGGATGCAAACGAGAGAAAATAGATATGCTTTGAAAAATTATTTTTATGCCACCACAATGAATGATTATTCACATGGGGCTTAGTAGTTTTTTGGATGCAAAATGCGAAATCTTTATTTTCTTTTTCTAGTGCGAGATAGTAAAGCGAAGATGCAATTAAGATGCATGTAGGGAAAATAAATATGCTTAAAGGAAAATGCAATGCTTTGTGAAAGGAAATCTTGATAAATACCAAGTTACCTCCTTGGCGAGGTTCGTGATTTAAGTCCTCCGAACAAGACTTCTTGTCATGTTCACTCCTTCGATGCATCATTTGATCCCAAAGGTAGAGACCTTGAGAATCGCACCTCTTGAGATGGTAACTCTAGGAAAGGAGTCACCCATGTTCTTTCTTGTCCAGCGGTCTTTATCACTGGAGTACCTTGTGATGAAGAGTAGATGCTTCTAGTGGTCCCTTACTTCTTCTTGGAGTTTGCCTTGCTTGATTGACCTCTCTCCTTGAGCATCTTGTCTTCTAAAATTTCACTCCTTCTTTTTTTTCCTTCCTCTTTTTTTTTTTTTATGCCTAGACCTTGTGCTCCACTCATTGTTTCTTCTCAACGTGCCGGAGCGATGGGGGCTTGAAAAGAGGAAGAGCATTCTTGGATCATTGTTTGAAGAGTCATCGGCCTTCCTCCCCCAAGCTTGACCTTGTTGTCGCTCGCCACGTGAAACCAAATACGAGTGTTGAGTCATCCCTCGAGTGTGTTGTACTCCTATGTCCTCGACACCCGTTTGTCCTCTGTTTGTAAGCCTTCATGTATCGAGAGGGACTTCGATTATAGGTCTATTGAGTAGAGATCTCTCCTTTGCATTCTCGCTTTTGTTTGGACTATCCAATCCGGGATGAGGAGGCAGATAGTTGCATGATCTTCTTTCATCAACCATTCTTGATTTTCATTGAGTCTTGGTTGACGCATTGATGTTCATTGGAGATGTAGACTCGAGTTCTTCCTTGATGGTCTTTGTCTTTTAACGGCATGGCGAAGAGTTGCAATTAATGATACGCCATCCGTCTTGATGATCAAGGAAGGGTCTTCATCTCCAATGGCTTAGAGACATCATCTTGCAAATGTGGTTGTTCCCGGTCTTCTTGGGTTTGGTCGGTAGTCAACCCTTGATGATGATTGGTTGACACAAGGATGTATGCTTATCATGCCATCCTTGTCCTTCTTTTGCCGACGTGCAAGATGGTGTCTTCAAGAACAACGAGGGCGGGTCTTTGATTGGCCAAAATGAGCCGAGTTACACCATACTCCTCATTGGCATCCTAGCTCGAGTTTTGGGCCCAATGCTATGTTGTCTTCAATGTTGCTCATAGCTTGTCGCCTTGTTCATCCACTTCTTTGAGTAAGTTCAAATGATGATCCTTCTTGTGGAACTCTTGTCTTCTCCTTTGTTCCATCACCGAAGTGGTGATTTGGCGAGGTTCGTGACAAACCATGGATAGGCACATCATGGATTCTTTCCTAGAAAACGTTAGTGGACACATACCCGAAGGATTGCAACAAATCAAACTACGGGCTATATATCCACTATCTATTTGAAATTCATCTATGCTAACAAAAAGATGGTTTTTGAGTTACCTTAGCATAGGATTTATTTATCATGTTTTCTAGCAACTTTTTTTTTTATGGCACTCTAACATGGTTCAAGGCAAAGGTAACTTGCAACAAAAGACAATGTGAATGATATTTGATACTTACAATTCTTCCTTGGACGATGAATGAGTTGTGTCTTTTATGCGAAGTTGTTGGAATTCATCATATGCCTGGCTTCATCTATGAAGTGAGTTCATCTCTTGACTTACCCAAATTGGATTTGAGAGTTTTCTGCAGGGGTTAGTCCAACAAAATAACCAATATCTACTAAAGCACATTTTTAGTTCAATAACCAAACTGGACTCCATGTCTTAATTTGGTCAAGGAAGACAATTTAACCTAAGCACCATGCTTAATTTAAAAAGCCTTTGGAAATACCCTTAGAAGTACTTCCAAACCAAAACATACTATAGCAAACAAAGGTGACATGAAAGCACTATAGAGATTTACTCAAATGGAGATGACAGAGCATGATCATGGTGAGAAAATATATATAAAAACATTTTTTTATTTATATTTTTTTTTTTTAGATGCGGCGATGTGAATGCATGCAAGAAACTAAACATGCAATGGATGAGCAAACATAAATAAGCTAAACGGAGTGAATGCATGAATTGTTAAAAGTAAACATGCAGTGGGGTGTAAGAATTCAAAAAGATAACTACTCATCAATTTTAAAGTCCACGAGCAAGACTATCTCACCTTTCTTGATCATACTTACCATGACTCACATGATGAAATTTGTGAGCGGTGCAGCGTCTATGTTCGTCACTTGTGAAGTGATTTGAAATTCTTGTGACGGACCTTTTCTACATTATGTGAGGTGGCAGGGTTCCAATGTTGATGAATGTTTGAATGTTGGGGGACCCGGGCTCTTCATTGTCTTGTGGAAACTTGTCGGAAGGTCGAAACGACATCTTTTGTCCCGTCTATTCCACGACTCAACGAGAACAAGGGGTAATCCTACTAAAGCTAGTGATACACTAAATTAGCGAGACGTCAAGATCACTATCAAAAACTTAACACCGATTGCTTCCCAAGAACGGCGCCAAAAATGCTTGTTGGAATTTGTTAAGTGCAACTAAAATAAGAAGGATTACGCAGCGCCTGAGAACTTACCATGGTAGCATTTTACCGGGAGTAAACCAGGTATCGTTATTTATATTTTACCACGGGAAGCAAGGGTTAAAGAATCGATAATTCACCATCATGTATCTACTAACTTAGTAAACCAACTAGACTAAAGCGGGGTAAATGATATATGATAGGATATAATAATAAAAGCACACATGAGAATTCTATATATATATAAGTAGCTAGCTAGAGTGAGAGAACAACGGGAGAGATCAAGGTTCTAAATACTTCTCTAATACTCGGGTTCTATGATAACAGGGAATGGTTAGATATAGCGATCACACAATAGCACTTTGGAGCAACGGTACCTTTCGACTCTCGAAGAAGACGGGTAAAGAGTAGTCGGGGAAGGCTGCCAAAAAGCTCTACGAAACACCATCCCGAACGTGGTGGAATACAAAGGCCCGACAGAGTCACCACCTGCGGGGCTACCACAACTATCCGTGGGATTGGGCGCAACCTCAGGTAACCTATAGTCTAGACACCATGCCTACACTATCGATTACTACTCTAATTACATATGATAACTAGAGCACTCAATACGAGCGAAGATCCCATGCTAGAATGTAACAACTATACTAATCATACATATGAAAGGCATAAAGTAGATAGAGAAGATAAATATATTAAGCATAAGTCTTACAAAGAGTAGATACAAAGACATACCAAATCTCTGAAGACTTCTCCAGAACCGGAGCGTAGCTCCCCTCTCCTTAACTCTCATCTAGATCTAATCTACTACATTGGAATGTCTAGCTCTAATTCTCTAGAGAGGAGAAGTCATCCATTCAAGGGACGCCTCTACAACTCGATCCCGCCGGGAGATAATGAATTAGGGTTTAAGGGATGCCTCCTCCGGGGCCGGGGGCCTGTTTATATAGCCCTCTAGGATGCACCACGGCCCTCGGATCAAACCGACCTAAACGGACGATTATTATTCATCCTCAAAGGCGGTGGAACAGGGATCCGCGAGACTCGTTCGATTGGTCGAGATGCCGAGTCGGCCGACTCTAGGGTTGGGGCGGCCGACTCTCCACCGAGCCGGTTCGGGCTCCCGTTTGGTCCCGAGCCTTCTCGAACCTTCCGGATTACGAATTTTCACCGGTTCCCGATTATCTCTATGTAAACCCGACATGTGGGCCTTCCTTGGGTATTTTCAGGTGACACCTGCGAGAAACGGACATTCACCAAAACTCGTGGAATTACGTCGGTATAACCCCTATATATAGTTGGTGAACATATTTTAGTCCTTTCTCATGTCTAGTTGACGATAAAAATTGGCACTTAACGACCGTCAACAATCTTCTCAGCGAGGACTTCCCCATGTGCGTCCTTGATTAGGAAGTAGTATGGCCATTTGTCGGGCACGATCGTCCTCCCCTCGATGGTGACCAAGCCAGGGAAGTTTGCCTTAATCACTCGCCCCTGGATGCTAGTGACATGGGGCGAACACTTCCTGGCCGACACCTTTCTCCGGCCCACGCACAAGCACAACAATTGTTAGTATGCGGTTTTAATTCGAAAATGAAATAAGAACAAGTATAGAAATCAATAATGGATACTTACGTCCCGAGAGATCACGATCTGCGCGGCGGTCCTCGGGCGCGGCAAGTGCTCGGGGAGCCTAGCGGGCCCGCGCCGGAAGGGCTTCTTCGCGGTGCCCGTGGAAGCCGAGGTGCTGCAGCCTCCTCCTCCTCCTCGTCGTCGTCGCCACCGCCGCCGCCGCCGTCCTCCTCGTCGTCGTCGTCGCCACCGCCACCGCCGCCGCCGTCCTCCTCCTCGTCGTCGTCGTCGTCACCACCGCCGCCGGCACAAACGGCCTCGTCCTCAAACGGCCTCATCCCGGCGGTCCTCCGCTACTCCCACCCCTGGCGGTCGACGACTCCACCTCAAGCTCCTCGTCGTCCTCCTCCTCGTGGTTGCCGGCCTCCACGTGCTCCTCGTGGTGGCCGGCCTCCACGTGGTCCCGCTTGGGGCCCGAGGTGCATGTACTTGGACTGACGTTACGTCGGCGCGACCGTCCTCCGCCTCGGCATTTTGTCGAGTGCCCGCAATGACAAAGATTAAAACAGTTAGTATTAGTAGATTGCAAGTACTTGTAAAGAAAACATAAATGTAAGGTAATATAAATAACAAGTATCAATATTACATGGATTAGAAACTATCTCCGCAAACGGCAATATTGCTTGGCGAGCGCTCATCCTCGTCATCGATCTTGTCATCATCACTATCAATATTGTCGAGCTCTCTTAAGTCCTCATCATTAGGCGCCACATGTTCCCCAACTTCTACATCGCGTCGCGTCTGCCGAGCATCTAGGATTCTTAAGTCCTCGGCATCGTGCACCTCATCACCCTCGTCCTCATCGATGTTGTTGTTTACTTCCATACTCATCAACGAATCAATGTCTATCTCCAACTTACCTTCTAGCCCCTCGGGTTGATAGAACTCATCTCCCTTGGGTCAAAGTTGTAATCATCATCGTTCGGGACCGCCGCTTTACCACGTGGCGTACGAACGCACAAGGCTCCAACCCGCAAGGCGCTTGTCATTCGGTTTGCCCATGGGAGGTAATAAACTTGCTTGGCGTCTCGGTTAGCCACAATATAGACATCGTCTCCTCCATATTTGGAATCCTGTCGGATTTCGACTTGCCCAATCTTAAGGTCCATTTTTGTGACCTGGGGATCGAACCAATGGCATTTGAACATCACAGGCTTACAACCTAGGAACTTGCCAAAGTCAAGCTCCAATATCTCTGTTCGACTATGCCGTAATAGTCCTTCCCATCCGTGCTTAGGAGTCCGAACTCCGGTGCACGTGGTTTTTAGATTGCCCCGTTTCTCTTCGTAGCTTCTCGTGCGAAACCGATAGCCATTCACGTCATAAACGTCGAATGACTTGACATGTCGATCGAAGGTTTGGCCCACACATCTCAATGCGGGGCTCATTTCCGCATCACAATTAGCCCGCACGGTTAGGACAGGTGGATAGTTAAGTTAATCGCTCATAGGAGCAAAGTGGAATCGAGGTTAGGTAGATAGTTACCTTTTTGCTGAACCAATTGACGAAATCGGGCGTATTATGTCTGAGAAGATGGTCTTTCTCATCCTCGGTAGGAGCCCTAATGCAGCTCCAGTGTTCATTAATAAAGTCCCTGGAGAAACAATAGACAAGAGGGGTCGGATCAATAGGTGGAGGATAGTGGTGATGTATGGAACAAGCTCATCGAGAACTTACTCTTGATAATCAATCGTTTCCTCAAGGTTCAACAACAAGTACATCATGATAGTGTGCCACTCATCATGCCGCAAGTAACGAGGGGTCCTGCTCCTGCTCTTCCGAGATCCCCTCTGAAAAGGCTAAGAGTGCATGAATTCTCGTCGATGTTGTAACGAGGGATTGGATCTCGTGGTCTCGTAAGTTTCTCGGTATAGTACGCTTTGTGTGCATGTGGACACCTCCTCCCGAAATGAATGCCTCGCCACGAAGCCTCAATTTTGGCTTTATTTTTACACTTTTTCCGAAGAAGCTTTAGACACCTCTCGATTGGATAGCACCAACGGTCTTTGCACGGGCCCCCCAACCGTGCCTCCCTTGGTAGGTGCAAAATCATATCTTGCATGGACGGGAAGAAGCCCGGTGGAAATATCATCTCCAACTTGCGAGCAACTTAGGTGCAGCCTCCTCCGGTTCAAGACAAACGTCCCGAGACAACTCCTTGGAACAAAGCTGGCGGAAGAAAAGCTCAACTCTGCCGGGGCCGCGCCACACCGGCTCGGGTAGGTATCCCCGGTCATCGCGGGGAAGGAGCCGCTCAATCCGGATGTGGAAGTCATGACTCTTCATCCCTAAGACTTTGCCGCCGGCAAGTTCACTCCCGGCTCGGTTCGCCGCATACCCATCGGGGAACCTTAGGTTCGACAACCACTCCGATTTCCCTCCTATGCGGCCTTTTCGGATGTAATCGGCCGGGCCCTTCTTCCATCTCTTGCCTCGGCGCGGGGGTCTTCATCACTAGATTTGGTCTATCGCAAATCGTTTCAATGTCCATCTAGTCTTAACATTGTCCTTTGACTTCTTGCCAATGTCCGGAGTGTTGCCCAAAGTGCCTCGGCGATATTCTTTTTCGTGTGCATTACATCGATGTTGTGTGGAAGAAGAAGGTGCTTGTAGTAGGGAGCCTAGTCAAGCCCGATATATGAGTCCACATGTGGTCGGTACCATATCCTTTGAAACCACCATTGTCATCAATTTCGAGAGCCTCTATCTCGTGCAAGGATGTCACCGGGCTCTTTTCCTTAGGGATGGGGCCGGTGACTTGAACACCTTTCGTGAAGTGCTTTTTATCAAGTCTCGGTGGATCGTCCACCTTTAGGAATTGACGATGTTTGTCGAAAGAAGAATACTTGCCACCCTTGGCCGGCCCAGGAACATCACATCTGCCTTGCATGTTGGGCAAGGGAACTTCCCGTGAACACACCACGCGAAACAAGCCATACGCCGGAAGTCATGCATTGAGTGCGGTACCACACATGCATCGTGAAGTTCGTCTTCGTAGCTCGGTCATACGTCGCACCCCTCATCCCAAGCTTTCGCAATTCATCCCACACCGGCCGCATGAACACACCCATTTTGTTGCCGGGTGTCCGGGTATTATCGGCGTCAAGAACACGTTCTTGGGGTCGAACATGACGCCGGGGGAAGATTGAGGGGATCACAAACACGGGCCAACAAGTGTACGGGGCCGCCATCATTCCAAACGGGTTGAACCCATCTTTGCCGGCGCTACGCGTACATTTCGAGCCTCTTCGGCCATGCGAGGATTCATGGCATCGAAGTCCTTCCATGCATCACCATCCGCCGGGTCTTGCATCTTGTCACTTGTATCTTTTGCCATTCTTGTGCCAAGTCATTTGTTTCGTGGACTCCTCTGTCATGTACTTGCCGTTGCAGCCTCGGTAGTACTTGGAAGGTGTCGTATGACCATCTCGGGGATCTTAGATCTGTTTCTTAGTGCCATCACTGCCTTCTACCTCCACGTACCTAGAGGCTTTGCACTCCGGACGGTGTGTTGCTTGCCTCGTGGTCTCCCGGACAGGACACACCCGTTCTTACAAGCTTGGATCGGGCGATAAGGCATCTTGAGTGCACGAAGGAGCTTCGTGACTCGGTCATGTTTTTCGGCGGGCGGTGCTCCTCCGGAAAGCGACCCCCAACGGTTGCCAACACGAGATCAAAACCTTCCCGACGATGCCCGGTCACGACTTCAACCCAATTAGGCGTGAAATGGCATCCGGTTTAGAAATGCGGGTCTTCTCGTGAAGGGGCTCCTTTGCCGCCTCCATCATGTCATAGTACGCCTTTGCGGTCGCCTCGGATCTTCTTCCACCACCTCCAATCCTTGAACGGCTTCAACATCTTCAAGCAAGTCCGCCATTCCGGCGTCTTGATCAAACCCCTCGAGGTCCGGTCTCACCACCGCCTCCGTAACCCGTTGGGGTTCCCCATGGAGGATCCGGCGGGTATAGTTTGGAACATACCCGTTCGCCCAAATATCATTCCTCATCTCGCCGTTGCTCTTTCCTTGTCTGGTTCTTACACTTGCTACGGGACAAAACACCCGAATCGCCCCTTTAGAAGCCGGGCCAAATGCCTTCTCCGGGAAGTCCCCGGTCCCCTTAACCCATTCATTGGTCTTGTCTTTGAATCCCGTGTACATCCACTCACAGTCAGCCATCCTCTGTCATGCGCCAACGTAAGCGAGTAATAAGACCAACATCTGCATCTACAAGGCGTTCCTACCATCTACTAGGTGAAGGATAGGTCCTAATCCCACACGAGGATGCGTAGATGAGGTTAGCTTCCATGCTCCGCTCCCGTCCGAGACGGAATTTCAGCAGCACCTCCCTGCTGTTCTCCCGATACACGTCCCAAATGGGAGAGTGTGTATCCGGAGAACAACGGGGAGGGGCTGACGAAACTCCGACTCGGACGGGGCGGAACATGGAAGCTAACCCATCTACGCATCCTCGGGCTGTCCAAAAAACGTGGACAATCCGAAAGAGAAACCGTCGCAGATATGCACTGATCCGCATACCAACGACCGCGAATCCCTTTCGGACGGGAGACGCCTAACTCGGTTACGTAATGTACTTACAACAACTATAAGGAAGAGAGGTGAATTATACCTAGGGTGGCGGCGCAGAGGCGGGTAGCGGGCCGGAGGAGAGTCGACGCGGTGCAGGAAGGCCCGCAACGCCCAAGAAGAAGATCGCCGTCACCGAGTACCTCCCACGGGTCCTCCTCCTACAAAAAGAGGAAAAAAGATTAGAAGCCACTAAAAATTTCGGCAGACCTCCCCTGCACGGGAGGTTCCAAAACCCGCAAAAAACATGGCACGAAGGCCAAACATGGCACGAAGGCCAAACATGGGCACGAAGGCCAACAACCACCAAACATGGTTCTCTTTGCCAACTACTAATACTAAGAACTACTTAACTACTTACTAACTACTACTAACCCTAGAACTAACACTACTAACTACTACTACTAACCACTACTATCCACTATAACTAGATCTACTACTAACACCAGAAGGTAGGGCTTACCTTGGCGGCGACGAAGTGAGGACCGTCGATGAAGGAATGGATCACCGCAAAGATCGAGGATTGACGGGACGTCGGCTTGGCACCTTCCTCCTCCTCCCCCTCCTCCTCTTCTTCTTCCTCCTTCCTTTCTTCCTTCTCCTTCTTCTTCTTCTTCCTTTTTCTCTTCTTCTTTCTCCTCCCCTTCTCTTTCTTCCTCCCTTCTTCTTCCTTTTTCCCTTCTTCTTTCTCCTCCCCTTCTTTTTCTTCCTCCCTTCTTCTTCCTGTGGCCGGTTGGGTTGGGGGGAGGGGAGCGCGAGCCGGGACGAGGGGGAGCTCGGCGAGGAGAGGAGCCTCAAGCTCCTCACCGGTCGGGCCGGGCGGCGGTGGTCCTCGCCGGTCGGGCCGGCGTGGCGGCGCGGTCCTCGCCGGCCGGTCGATCGGGAGTGGCGGCTGGGCGGGGAGGAGAGGAGTGCCGGCGGCGGAGCACGGGGAGGAGAGGAATGGCGGTGGCGGAGCTAGGGGACCAGAGGAATGGCGGAGCACGGGGAGGAGAGGATGCGGCGGCGGTGCGAGCAAGAGATGCGGAGATGCGGCGGCGGGCGAGTGCGGGAAGCAAGATGCGGCGATGCGGCGGAGATAGCGGGGAGCTCGGGCGGGTCGGAGGCGGAAAGAGCGCGGCGGGAGGGAACTCGGGTGGGGGTGGGGGTGGGGGTGTCGAGACGGGGTGGGGCGGATTTTTTTATTTTTTTTTTAAAAAAGCGAGCTTTGCTGGCCACCGGGCCGGCCATCGGCAAAGCAACGGGCGGCGTGGCAGCCGGGCGGCGGGCCCGCGCCCGGGCGGTCCGGCAAAAACCTTTTTCTTGAAGGTCCGGCCTGGGGGGGTTTCTTCCTTACCTCAAATACAACCCACCTCCAAATCTTGGGATTTTTGAACTTTTTAGGAATCGGGTGGGGTGGGGGTGGGGGTGGGGTGGCGCATGATTCGATCTAGGGTTGGGGGTGGGCCGGCTTATTCCATTTTTTTATTTTTTTTAAAAAAACAGACTTTGCCGATGGCCACCCGGGTTTTTATCACATGTGGAGATGTCCGGGTTTTGACCATCCGATGTCACAACTTGCTCGAAACTTTTTGAAATTTTTACCACACACTACACATGCCATGCCAACACAACTCGTCAAGTTTCGTCAATTTCGGACTCCGTTTGGATTTAATAGAATTTTAAAACTCTTTCCCGACACGTCACTACCCATGTTACGAGGCCAACACGGTCGTACTTTCATGCGAGCTCCTGGATATGGCCTCAACTTACTCCGAGAATCATGAATATCATTTTTTGAATCAAAAGTCTGCATTATTTCATGTACCTGCAGTTCAAATTTTGAGGTGCGGGAAAAATTCAAAGAAACCAAAAAAATTAACGAAATATAGCTAAAAAGTTCAAAATTGTCCCAAATTCTGGAGGTGAGTTGTATTTGGTGTAGCAAGACACCAGGAAAAAAATGGGAAGGAAAAAACAAAAAAAAAGGATTGTTTGCCGATGGCCTTGGAAAGCCATCGGCAAATATACTATGCCGATGGCCGGCCATCGGCAAATAAGGTGGGCCTGGGCGCTCCCCAGGCTGCCACGTGGCTACGATTTGCCGTTGGCCGTGGCCATCGGCAAATATAGCAGTTTGCCGATGGCCTAACGGCGGCAGCCATCGGCAAACCGGACGGCGTCGGCCGCCGTCCGCTCCTGGCGAAGTTTGCCGATGGTGTCACTATGCCGATGGCTCGGCCATCGGCAATCAAATTTTAGGCCGATGGCTTTTGTTCGCCGATGGCCGTTATTCGCCGATGGCCCGGCCATCGGCAATAATATGTTTGCCGATGGCTTCGCTTTGCCATCGGCAAACCGGGATGTTTGCCGATGGCAGATTCCTTGGCCATCGGCAAACTCCTGGGCCATCGGCAAACACTCGCTCTCCGGTAGTGCTTGTCGCCGGACGGCATGGACCGATCGAACGTCTAAATAGTGTGTCCCATCGATCATTCTCTTTCTATTCTACTAATATTCCACAACAGCTCACGGCCGACCGAGACCGAGAGTCATAGCCGAGCCTAGGTTACAGAGACGGAGGCCAATCGAGGCCAAACTGGGCACTGCCCCCCCCCCCCCCCCCACACACACACAGTAACCATGCATGCAAGGATTAAATTACACCTTTCTCTCTCTATATTAGTGGCATATTCTTGCTCTTAGTAATTCTAAACCTTTTTTAGTACACTTTGACCATATATTTATGTAAATTGACCCGACCCCCACCCCCCCCGCTTCTTCTCGTTGCGGTTCATCCTCCGTCGCTGCTTGGCTATATATTTCATTCATGCCGTGGGAGGTTCCTAACTAACCGGTGGTCTGCCACATGAAATGTTTGGTGCCTTGGCAGACGTACAAGTACTACTAGCACTACAGTAGCTACCTAACTGCTTGCCCCGTTACTTTCGAGGCTTCGATCCATGCTGGAGATGGTCCGATCGATCTTTGTCGATCGACGACGTCGCGTCGCTATCTCGTTGCCACGCATCGATCTCGTCGATTGTGTGCGGGCATTCTCCCATCCGCGCGCTTCTTCTAATTAATCAAACAGAGAGAACGAAATACGAGAAAGACCAGCCGCTGTGGATGCTAGCTACCTTGTAGCTCGATCAAATCCTAACAGTAGTAGTATGCGCAGCTAGCAGCTTGCTTTGCTAGGAAGCGTCACCTTAGTTTTACCTAGGAGTAGACTAGATTCTCTGCTCTAGTGTCAGGTGTACGCTATGTACCGTAGAATTCAAGTGATGGGAAATGATATAGTACGTCTTCGATCGGTTCCTGTCGGTCACGAAACTTGCAGAGCCGGCCCGGCAGTAAGGCCGCAGTTATATATCCCTGTCGTGATGTCGTTTTGACCCTCCGTCTGAACGTAGTACGTGCCTTCACTTAAGATTTAGCAGTAAGTAGCGGCGCGCTATGTATAATGCGTACGTGGGACATTAGCATGCAATTCAAGGCAGCAGATCGATCTGCAGCGTCTTGATTGTTAGTATAATTCAGATTCACCGCATCTCCTGCATGCCGTGTCATGTTCATGCATGCATGTATGTATGCGTGCATGCTTGTATGGTAGGAGTATGTAATTTCGAATTTTTTTTTATTTTTAGCACTTTTTTTTAACTATTTACAAATCTGCCACGGTGAAATAACTATTTCCAAATCTAGCAGTTTTTTTCGCGCCGTAGACGAAGGCGCGGCTCTCCACCTTAACCGCGCCTTGCATGGAGGCGCGGCTTGGGCGGCCACGTGGCAACCCCAAGCCGTTGCTCCCGGTGACGTGGCCGGTCAAGCCGCGCCTCCATCGAGGCGCGGCTTAACCGCGCCGCATCTAAGGCGCGGCTACGCGTATAGAGGACCAGCCCGAGCCCGAGCGGTTCATTTGTTTCGTCGCTTCGTCGCCGCAGCTCGTCGCCGCAGCTCGTCGCCGCCGCCCCGTGGCCACGTCGCCGTCGTCGTTCCGCAGGTCTTCCCCTCCTCCACCACGTCCTTGCCCCTCCCCGCCTCTCCCCTTAGTCCTTGTGGGTAGAGGGGCGGGTAGAAGGCGGCTAGGGGGGTGAGACGGTGGGCTGTGGGATGGCGCCGCCTTAGGCCATCTCCACCGCTTGGGGAAGCCCCCACGCTTCACTACCCACAAAGTGAGAACCGTAAGTGTCCCGATCCTTTGTTTTACCCCTCTTTGGTTAGAGTGACATGCTTAGTTGAATTATGTCGCCTTGGTTCTATAGTTAGTTGGCTAGGATGATTTGGTTAAAGTTACTTAGTTGTAGCTAAGTGGATACTTGGTTAGTTTAATTATGTGTCCATGGTTAATTATTGATTCCATACTATATATTGTTCCATATTTTTCGATAGATGAACGACTTGTATCGTAAGGAGTATTGGACCAAGAGGGTCGCCCTAAAGAATTATACCCCGATGCCTCTTGCAAAGATGCCCCCGTCCCTCCGAACTCCCCGTCCCTCTTTGTGACCGTGGTAGAGAATGTCACGTGTACCTATCTCGCCATCCCGACACCGCTTTGCCCGTGCCTTCTACACTTGTAGTTCACAAGCGGTAAGTAATTCTTGCACTTTCAATTTGTCATATTTTACGTGACTAGTCAACCGGAAATTTAATTTATGGTTGTTTTGTAGGACCATAAGAAGTGTTATTTCTTCCAATGGATCGACGGGCCGGACAAGTTTGATCCTAGCTACCTTCCACGTTCGGTGGTTATCAATGGTGTAAAGGAAGGCAACCACATAGCAGGTTTAAACGGTGGGTGCCACCTCCACCTAACCCCGCCAATGAATGAAGAGGAGAAGGAATTAGCCAAACTTAGACGTCTTGAATCACCGCCTCTTGTCATTGTGGAGACTATTACGTGATCGATGAAAATCCTAATGAATTTGAGTGTGGCAACCCTTATCCCGTAAGTTTCTAGTGTTTGTGTATGTGCATGCTCGGACCTTTTATTTCCAACTCTATGTGCATCCCGTAACCTTCTATTTTGTAGGATCGGGCATATACCGCGCTCCGGAAATGCCTCTTCGGGAGTGGTCATGGGGTCCCAAGTCTTATTGGCCGGAGGAACAACGGGAGAAGAAGAGGAAAACCGTTGTCCCCGCTCCTCCCGTGTTGTGCAAGTGTGGCGTCGAAGCTCAGTACGGCCTAGTTCCTTCGGAGGTTGGAATTGGCTATTGGTGCGGCCATATGGTCGACTATGATGAGGTTGGTGCAATTACTGTGAGAATTGTGTTCTTATGTTTTAGTTTGTGTCTAATTGTACTTTGTGTCTAATTGTTTTGTTTGTACACAGAGCACCCGCAAATGCAGGTGGGAGGATTTTCTTGATAAGGCTGAGTACAAGCATACAATTAAAATGAAGCAAAGAATGGGTGAAAGGTTTCGTTGTGGAAATGAGCTTGTGGAGAACTACATCAAGCATCGCATACTAGAGCAGCGCCGCAAGGCTCACGATATGCGTGTCCAAACCCCAAGCAGTGTTGAGCATAAGAAAAGGCTTGAGTATGTGAAGAAGAGGGACGCGGTGCGTAAGGCCGAGCAGGCAGAATGGCAAGAGTTCCAGTAGCGATGAGGATTTGCTTCCTGGTTATGTTTCTGATGTTTAGCCATGTTGTCATGTAGTTTGACAGATTCGGTTTGTGTTGGACCACTATATGTCATGTAATGTACTTTTATTTAGTCATTGGCAAAACCTCTAATGTGTAGGCACTTTTATTTCTTACTAAGTTGAATGCTTTTATCCGAAGCCGGATAATGTTGATGAGATGAGATTAGAATTTGTGACACATTAGTTTCTGTCTCCAAGTTAGAATTTGTGACACATTATTATGTCCTAGGGCCCTGCAAGCTGTGACCATGTGATGACAGGGGGCATGCATGATCTGTGGTATGTTGCAAGTGCACTCGACCTTCTCAAGATCCACCTTGAAACATTCACCGCCTTGTTGTTCACCACCCAAGGTCGTTGCACCCTCGGCTCGTGCACAAAATCATCATGCTAGGTCCATAAGCAATGCGGTTCGTTTTTTCTACCCACTTCTCCGCCTCACTAAGGTACTCTTCTGCGGCCTTTCCCCAAGCACCGTAATCAAACATCTTTGGGTTGCCCACTTACCTTGTACATTTTGATACCTCGTCACAAAATATTCGTTGCACTTCCGAAACGAATACTCCACTATTCCGGACACGAGTGCAATGCTCGGACACCCTTGAAAACACGGTTAAAAGACTCCGACGAGTTCGTGGTCATGATGCCATACCTGTACCCACCTTCATCATAAGCCAAAGCCCACTTGGACTTCTCGGCCATTTGTTCTTCCAACCAGCCGCAGCGGTCTCATTCATGTCCTTCTTTAGTGCCACTAATGTTTCATCAAACTCTGCCGCATTTACGAACACAACACAATTTCTTCAAAGAATTTACATACCTCCCTCTTCCTCCGACGCCGCGTAAATTAGCGGCAAAGTGGCGCATGCACCATCTATGCTCCGGAGGAGGGTATCCACCAATCTGTTCTTCTGCAGCGTTCAAGAGACCGGCATGCCTATCAGATATCATGCATATCCTGCGAGAATTTCCAAGTACATTGACCCGCAGAAGCCTCATGAACCATGACCATGACTCATTGTTCTCTCCCTCGGCAATTGCAAAGGCAAGTGGAACTATCTCGATTCTCGGGATCACGGAAGCGACCATCATCAACACTCCTGTACTTGCCTCCGTTAAGAAAGTGGCGTCCACGACCACGACCCCTACAAAACTGGAATGCATGTTTTGTCGGTCGAAAAAACCGTAAAACACGCCTCGGCACATTGTACCTTGTTGTGGTCTCGCCCTACGGTCACCAATCCGTACTTGTTACCCGTGTCTATCCACCATTTCATTCCGGGGTTGAAATGAAACATTGCACACAGATTCGGGGTACCCTATTGTAGGCCTCCTTCCAAATCTACCCCAACGAATCTGCAGGGGCTAGCCGCTTAGCACGCCCCACCTTTCCGTACTTAGGCTTGTACTTTGTGAATTCTCTTAGTGAAATCTGCAAGGAAGAGACCGAGATGTCGTTGTCGTTATCGACGAGGGCCAATATGCGACGAGCACAATACCGCGCAAATCATCGAGGATGGTTTTGTTGTCCCTCATTTGAGGCACAATCGTGAGGCTGCACGACTCGGGTTATCTTCCACTTGTCATCGCTCGGTCTCTTTCTTGCATTAACCCTCCACTCACAACCCCTCTTGCATCTCACGTAGTACAAATTTCATTCACGTTAGAATTGGTGACATAGTACGGCCTATGGTGGTACACAAGATAGTTCTCAAGGAACAACTTCGAGATCAAGCAAGGAATTGAACATCATGCCCTTCGAATTATCGCTTTCTCATCCCCGAAGTGAGTGAAGAAGTCCCTACACATTTGGAGGCCGGTGTCACAAACCGCCATATCCGCCATGCCGACATCCCTATAGTTAGGAACCCCGCGAAAGGTATGTTCGCCGACCTCGCCCGCATCGGCTGTCTCTGTGTAAGGATCGGGTGGCACAAAAGACCGTGCCGCACCGAAAGTAGCACATCCATCATAAGGGGCTTCCGGTGTTCTCAGCTAGTCTTCCTTGGACCGGCCTTTGCATGCAGCTCTTCAACAGCACGAGGTGGCATAGGATGAGCCGGTCTTTGGAGCTGCATATGTGCCTCCCTCCTCATCCCCCGAATCATCGAATCATCTACATCGTCACCGATCCTATCATCCTCAAGCCTCTCCGCATCTTCGCGATCGAAATCATCAGATCGAAGTCATTGTTCATATGCCCCGGTGACCTCCCGCCCGACTCGTCCTCATCCATCAAAGGTTGCTCCTGCGTCAACCGACCATCCAAGTCCATCTCCCGCGTTGTGTCGGCATCGGCACCAACCCCATCATCGCACCTCCATGGTCCTCGAGTAAGGCACATCATCGCCCAATGTCTCCACAACAACCTCAAGAACTTTACCATTGCAACCCCGAAGGACATGAGTGTAGCGGGACCAAAGAGCCGAGTTCCCCAAAGGCATCATAACATAGCGAGGCCTTGCTTTGTCCCAACATCAAACCTCCCTGCAAAGATGATATCACCGCCAAATTTGGCCTTCAAACGAAGCATCGGCTCATTGAAGCTCGGAGGTGCATCAAAGATCTCCAAATCTTCCGTCATATCAACGAACAAGCAATCTCCTTTCGTGACACTCCCTCCGTAGAAAACACGCACAAAACAATCCATCTACAAAATGGGGAGGCCATGACATCAGGGATACGGATTGGTCCAACCACTTCTAACCCTAAAGCCTATCTTGATAACCCACTTTAGTACTTCTTCATCACCAATTTATCGACTAAACTATACTCTATAGAAGAACTAATATATAGCTATCTGTTAGTAACTAGTATATAGCTATCTGTTAGTAACTAATATATATCTATATATCACTAACTAATATATATGTATCTATTAATAACTAATATGTACCTAGGTATTACTAACTAATATATCTATCTATTACTAACTAATATATATATATATATATGATCTATCTATTACTAACTAATATAGAAGAACCTAACTAACTAACTATGCCCTAAACCCTAAGTACATCTATCTAACTAACAAAACAATCTTTCAAAATTGAAAAAAGGGAGAAGGATGTACCTTGTCTTACACACTTGTCGGTGGGGGAAGAGGACACGAGAGTGCCCACGGCACACCGACGGCAAAGAACGGCACCAAGGCGGCTCCCGGAAGGCGGCACCCGGACGGCGGCACCGCGGCGGCACCGAAGCGGACTCCTCCCCCACCTCAAGCCATGGCCGCCGGGGGGCACCCCCACCTCACCACGACGGACGCTGGCCGGCAGAGGCAGGGGAGGAGGAACAAGGCGGCGGCCCCAGTACAGGCGGCGGCGGAGCACCCAGGCGGCGGCAATGGCGGCGGCGGAGCTCCAAGTCGGCGGCAATGGCGGCGGCGGAGCTCCCAGTCGGCGGCAATGGCGGGGGCGGAGCTCACTCCCCGCTGGCGGCGCGCGACGGACCACCCTCCCACGCGGCGGACAAGCTCTCCCTGGCGGCGGCGGCGGAACGGCGCTAGAGGTCTCGGTGGCTGGCGGCGCGATAGAAAGAAACGGTTGGGCCTCGGGCTGGACATGAGTCCACGCGAGCCGCGCCTTTGATGCAGGCGCGGTTAAGCCGCGCCCTCGATGTAGGCGCGGCTTGACTGCCACGTCAGCTGGAGCCGCGACTTGGGTGGCCACGTGGCCGCCCAAGCCGCGCCTCCATGAACGGCGCGGTTCAGTTGGTGAGCCGCGCCTTCATCTACGGCGCGTAAAAACCTGCTAGTTTTGAAAATAGTTTTTTCACCGTGGCAGATTTGTAAATAGTTAAAAAAAAGTGCTAAATTTGAAAAAAAATTCGTAATTTCTTTCTTGTGAGCCCAAGCAGCCAAGCAGAAGGACGGATGGCCATGTTCATGTTCGGAGGAGGGCACATGTATGCAAGCATGTAAATGCAAGGCTTCCATTCCATTTCGTCACGCAAGGGGGTCATGCAACGTACCTTCACACAAGCTTGTTGCGCTGGCTCATGCATGCATTCGTACGTGTTGGTTATGGCATGGCTCCCCTTCCCTTGTGACGCTCACGTTCGTTTGTTCCGTGAAGCCGCGACCGGGAAAGCAACAGCTACCAAGCTAGCAAACTTTTGCTTGCTACGTATTACCGGCCGATACCCATCTATCGGCGCATGCATTGCAGCTGCATGCATGCAATGCAACGATACCCTGCCCCTGCCCACTGGTGGCACTAGCTAGCGCGTGCACACGCAGACGAGAAGACGACACAGTGACTGGCGAGAGCGAGATGCATGCTCAGACGGCGACGGCCGACGGGGAGTGCATGCATGTTCTCGCTCTGGCCGCCATTGATCTAGGACTCTTAAGGTGACATAGACCTTTGGATGGATCGCATGTTTTTGGAAGCACGCTCTGGTTTGTGCTTTTGTCGACGCGTGAGGCGTGTTTGGTTTCTATCGGCTCGTCATTGTGCTGCGTCGTTCGCTAGCTAGGCGCGAAAGCGAAGTTCCATGCATGGCCAAGCCAATCCGATTGCCCCAGGGCCAGGCCAGGCCCCCAGCAGCTCGCTGCCAATCCGTCCAACCGTCCATCCCATTGGCCATTGGACACTGGTCACGCACGCCCTGTCCGTCTGTGGCATTGGATTCCCGGCGCCAGCGTCGTCCCGCAGCTGTGTCCTGTGGGCGCACAATAAAGGAAGCCTTCAGTTCCAGCATGGCAGCAGCAGGTCACGGTCTCATGCACGCCGCGCCCGTCTCATCTGTCATTTGTGCCAGCCAAGCCAGCGTTGGCCACGCACACAACAGCAACTAGAGAGAATCATTCGAGCTCAAAATGGGTCAACAAGCTACAGCTAGGTACAAGCGCTGCTACTCGCCGACTGGCCGCCGTCGTCGTCACCTCTGATTATTCCGGGGGCAGAGGTGCGGCCGCTTCACTGTGGCTGGCGAAAGCACGAGCATGCCAGGCTACGGGCTACCACAGCCCACGTCGCGTCCCATAACCTATTGTCGCGCGCCCCAGCCTCGCATACTCAGCTCTCCCAGTCGTGCGTGCGTGCGTGCGTGCACGGATGCCGCGGTGCACGGATAACTCAGCTCTCCCAGTCGTCGTTCGTCCACCCCTGCCCTGCGCTGCACGGCCTCCTGTCCTGTGGGACGTTTGACGTGTCGACCGGCCGGCGTGTTGGTGCTCTGCCGCACAAGGATGACATCACGCACGCACCAACAAGCTCAGGCTCGGTGCGTCGGCCACATTCAATATCCATCATGAAACACAAGTAGTACCATGCAGTTCCGGTACTAGCGGATGAATTGGAATTTCTCGTTAACTTTCGTGGACAAGAAGAACAGACGCCAATTCCAGTCGATTTTCGAGTGGATTTCACTGATATTTG
This sequence comes from Themeda triandra, assembly GCA_018135685.1. Lineage (NCBI taxonomy): Eukaryota > Viridiplantae > Streptophyta > Magnoliopsida > Poales > Poaceae > Themeda > Themeda triandra. The sequence continues at coordinate 709,685 of JAENPR010000160.1, read as the reverse complement.
CGCGAATTAACTCAACACGGTTCAGATCAACTGTGTATTTGTGTGGATGGCAGTTGGTGGCAGAGCCCCCCCCCACCCATTGCGGCGGGTCGGCGTAGGGTGGGCCGGTGGGGCTGTCCGGCAGCGGCGCGTCCCCCGCAGGCAGGCAAGCGAACAAGCGAAGCCCAACTCCCTGTCCCCGGGCCGGGCCTGCGAGGGCCAGGCGGGCATGTGACCTGGCCTAACTCGGCGGACACTTTTCCGGGGCCCAGCAAGTGTGTGTGAGGGCACGCGTGGGCCCGCGGCCACTGGTCGGTCCCGCGCCGCAGACCTGGGCCAAGCAAGCCCAGGTGAACCCCACACTCATGGCTCATCGTCGTCCTCTGGTTGGTGTAATGCGGCGGCTCTGGATGATGATTGGCGCCTTCTCCTCGGAGGTTTTTATTTGCTCCTTCGTCCCCTCCTCCATAGACGATCGCTCGGCTTGACAGAACAAGCTAGGTCGCCCTCGTGTCTCATGGTGTGTTGCATAGTCTCATTCTCAATTCTCATCTTCGGCAACGTGCCATTGGTAACTTATTACCGCCAGTGGTAGGACGAACGTACGCACGTACGTGATACAGTAGATAGATAAGATAATAATGAAGTGAGTGAACGAGAGTAGGGGGCCCTGGTCTAACTGATAGCAGAGTACGTAAACGTGACGATGTTGCAGTAGGCATGCATATGCAGATGCAGCTGCTGCACTGGCTGTTGCACCATGATGACCTGAGATACGCCAATGTCCTTGCAATCTGATCTGTGCTGCAAGCCCCTTCTTTCTCTCTCTACCCATGAGGCCGGCCTGGCCCTATCTGTACCTGCCTTCTTGTTGTTAACGGTTATCATGTTCATAATATCGTTTCCACCACACAGCACACGAGACCGATCGAGAGTCCGATTGATAAAATTCATCACAGACGACGTCTAAATAATCTGCCATTCATCACGACTTGCCATACCGCTAGTAAGCTGAAGCATGTAGCGTGGGCTCGATACGCGCTCTGATCTGTGGCCCGGCCCCGTTCCAATGCAGGCGCCACGGGTAGTTTTCGGTTTTCAGGCTCAGACGCGCAAGGACTGCAGGCCGGCCGGCAACTCTGCTCCGATAGATGTGGCGATCAAGATCTGCCCAATGATTGGTGGAGCGACCCATGGCGCGGCCCCCGCCGAACAGCAGCCTACATCTGCATGTGCATCCATGCCTGGCTCAATGCAAAGCCGTCCTGGACGCCGGACCGGAACTTGCTGGTTGAATTGGTTGTCCTGTCCCGGCGCACATTATTGATTGGTTCGGCTTGCCGAGGAGCCAGCGGCCAGCCATATGCAGCACTCAGATGGCTGCTGCTGGAGTCCTGACGTGCCAGCCATTGGCCATCGGTCTCGGCCGGTCGTCCATGTTGCAGCGCAACCCGTCAAGATCGACGAGAAGCAGCCGCCTAACTGTGTTGGCAGTTTGGCGCAACAGCACGCGATCGAGCTCGTCCTCGTGTTCCCTCCCACCCGCGCGCCTGCGCTGCGTGGTTTGTTGCCTTGCCATGTTGCGCATGCAAGCAGAGTATAGCTGTAGGGATTTTGGACGGACGCGCACCACCCTCAGAATCGAGGTTTGGTGTAAAGGCAAGCTAGCTCGACGACGATCTCGATCTCCAATTCGCCATGCCGCAGACACAGACACATCAGCTCATATACTGTAAGTCTCGTGTGTGACTCGTACCGGGCCGGGGCTACCAGCTGCAGGCTCTTCATCCATTGGCGTGCAGGGAACTTGCGAGACATCAATTGCCAAAGCCAAATTAGAAAGAGTTTCTCTCGGAGAAAATCAAAGACGGTTAGATGAGGTTAAACCTAAAATCTGCGTGCAATCCATCAGGTAATGATTCATTCGATGCGCTCTGCTGGACTCCCTGTGATCTACACTGTAGGTTCCGGCATCAATCAGCTTGCAACACGTAGACCTTGTGCCAACCTGCCCGATCGATCACGATAGGTTTAACAATAGGTCGATGACCTTGTCCCCTTTCTTTTTGTTGGACTTAAAACTTTCATTACGACCCCCCTACTTTCAACTGTAAAGTTGTTTCCATGATGCTCTGGGTCTCACAGCTTTAATGGGTTATATGCCAACTTTAAATTTCAAATCACACCATACACTGATCGTGATCGATACACACATTGTACTCCGGCCTTGCATATGGCTGAGCTTGCATTGCATCTGGATCCGGCAACGGCTAGCTGCGAAAATGCGCATGCATGCCATTATTGCCACCGAGTCATCTAACTACCAGGAACAAGATCGACCTCGGAAAAAGATGGAACTAACCGAGATCTTATCGTAACCATCGTTATATATATCTTTATCAAAGATGGTGCGACTGATCGATCCGATATGTGTATAGCCTACTAATCAGTGTCCCAGGAAAGGCAAAAGTGACGGCGTGGAGTTGATAAATCAGGTCAATCATGGAATGATGTTGGTAGCTAATTACAAGCCAAGTAGGAAGGATATGAGATCAATATGATTATGACCGGCCGCCATATGAACTCATGCCTCCTATTAACAATGCCTTGGCATTGTGAATAAAAGAAATTAAAGCCGATAGGCATGTCATGTCGAGCCTTTAACTTTTCTATACTCTGTCCGTCTTGAAATATAAGAGATCCTAGTTTGTCCCGACAGTAGTCACACTATGTTAAGTACATATAGAAAAAAATATTATTTATATCATCAAATTAATATCACTGGATACATTATGGAACATATTTATCATAATTTATATCTTTGATGTGGGAGAGGTATGTTAAGTACATATAGAAAAAAGTATTATTTATATCATCAAATTAATATCACTGGATACATTATGGAACATATTTATCATAATTTATATCTTTGATGTGGGAGAGGTATATGTTATTATTCTGTTTAAGTTACCATAGTTTGACTTAAAACTAACATGGATCCTTTATATTTCAGGATATAGGGGTAGTTTATTTGAAACTAAAGAAGGAAAAAGCAACCAGGACCACAATTTAAAAAGACTCATGTTGAACATGCATGAGCGAGTTAGTTTAAAAATATCATGGGGGCTGGTAAGAGCCGGCTGAAAGGGCCTCACAGGTAGTAAAACATGAGATCTTTTCGAGAACATGGCAGAGCTAGCTAGCAAAGCCACAAGATCCAAAGATGAAAGGCAGCTAGTGTGTGTGTGTGTGAGAGAGAGAGAGAGAGAGAAAGCGTGGTACTGGTCCTACAAGCAGCCAACAAGAGGACTCCTGCGCGCAGCTGTGTCCAGATCTGGATCATGCAATGACATGACAATGCTGAATGAAAGGCAGTTACTCACAGATAGATTCCTGCATGCTTGCAGGGACAGAGAAAAAACACATGAAAGAATGGAACGCATACTCCTATGTACAGTATATGCAGTATACTATATGTACGTACTAGACAGACCTTGTAGCAGGTGGTCACTTGGTCAGGTATAGACAGCTTACATGTGAAAAGCAGTAAGACCCAAGTCACCCAACTCCAAAAGATCGAGTGGTGATTGGTACAGGTACGTACTACGTGACTCGCATAGTCACCAAGCCAAAGGCAAATATACGTAGAGAGCCGAGGGCCCAGGGCTAGCTATCTTTAGCTTGTACTACCTACCAGGTAGCTTGTATATATTGCGTCCATGTCAGCATCTAAAAAGCTTGCGAAACGCAATGCAAACGGAACACTGCAGTGCCCCGCTGTCTGCAGGGCGATCAAAAGTCTCGCGGCTGCAGGTTGCATCATGTTCACGGGAGTTGTTCCTTTGTGGCGTGCTCTTTGGCTCTGCTCTGCTAGCTTGTGTACTAGAGCCATGCATTCTGCATGCTAGGCGTCGACAAGCAGAGAGCACGTACGCGTGCGTTTGCGCCCCGGCTGAAATATGCGTATAGTACTACGTAGGAGGATCACGACGGGCATATTCATACCCCAGCCAGCGATTAGACTGATCTGCCATGATACACCTGTGTACGTAGAGGACAAAAACCGTATGCCCAACAGGGCTAGTCAGTCAGTCGACGGAGCCCATGTCTGCATATACCATGCATCCTATGTGATGCAAAAGCCTGAGTTCAGTACGTTCAAACCATACGGCCAAAGCGATCGACGCCAACAAAACTAAAATTGCATGGGGAATTTCTCTAGGAACTTTTGGGCCCATGGAATTCTATCTACTTTTTTTTAAGAGTTTTAGTGCAGTGCCCCATCTTCCAAGATATATGTATATATGATGATATGATCAAAAGACAACTTCAGTTTAACCAACAGCTTGTGGAATCCAATTGCTTATCATTGGCAACAAATCATTATTATAGTTCGAATATAAGTGAATTGCCCACCTCTCCCCATCAACTTAAGTTTTTGGGATGAATTGGTCGGTGCATACAACTCAATATGGTACCAGCATCAGAGGTCTCAATTTCTGGTTAGCGCAATTAAAATAAATTAATTATTGCTCGCTCATATATTCCACGAGATCTCTCACTGTGGCCTCGACATGTGCATGCAACTCAATAATTATTAGTGGTGCAATCTGCTTTATGGACATTCTATGAGTTGTACTTCTTCTAGTAATAGAGTTCACATGTAAGCGTATTTGACTCACAGAAACAAGCAGAGTACAATTGTATTGTTTGTGTAGTGGGAATGTGGGATTAAGGAGCTAAGAGCATCTCCAACAGTTATATATATGACTTGGTATCCTTCAAAATTTTGCAAAACAAAAAAAATAATCTCTAATAGTTTGCCAATGTGACTTGCCAAACTTTTGAGGTTGCCAAATCACGGTGCCTCGCACGTATAATTGCGCACGCGAATCCGACTTGTCATCGCTCCTCCGCGCCCGCGTCTGCCTCTTCCCGCACGGTCGATGAAAGTTCCTCTCGTGTTCTGTTTGTCGCGCCGGTCGGTGATATACTTCTCCCGCGCCCGCGAAGAAAAGTTGCGCTTCCGTCGTCCGCGTGAAGAAAATGCCGCTGCTTTTTTTTCTTCAACACGAAGCCAAGGTCGCGCCGTCGCCGTTTTTATTTGATGTGAAGCCAACTAGCCAAGGTCGCACCGCTGCGTTTCTCTTCGAAGCGAAGCCAGGCCGGCCGTCCAGCGTTCAGGTAGGTGCTTGTTTTCTTCCCTACATCGATCGATCACGGGGTGGTTGTACATGACATGATCCCTTGCGTATATGCAGCAGGTTCAGGTGTAGTACGCTCGGTCCCGTTCGTAACGGTGACAATGGACGGCCGACGGCGGCAACGTCGCATGGAGGGGCTGATGCGGCGGCGCACGGAGGGCTCGGCAGCATCGATAGCATGAGGGCATCGGCGTAGCACGCGGAGGGACTGAGGGACGCATTTTTAATTTGACAAATTATTTTATCAATTTACTTAAACATAATATTTCGCAAGTTAAAATACATAATGTTGAGATGCTCTAAGGCTCTAAAGCAGTAAGCAGTAGTAGGAGTTGGGCTGGATGCGGGTAGGCCGACCGAGTACTTTTATTTTTGTGAGCAAAAGGCCCGAGTACTAACGATGCTGAAAGACCATGGATGGGCTGGTCAGGAGCCTAAACAGTATAAGCCCAAGCCCAACAAGCTGACGGCCTGCGTAAGCATTCCTGGGCCGTAGCCGAATACAGGGCTTCCGTTCCCTAGAAAGCCACAACCCCCGTGGACAAAGAAACAAAACTTCTGATGAGAATCAACAAATTCTACCCCGCATTTTTTGGGCAAAATCTTTCGCCTCCTCTTCTGTAATTCATTCAAACACCAAGTGCCATGCCAAACTTAAGCCAGATAACTGATAATTAATTAATCCGTTCTTAAGATAAATGCACAATAGGTGCTGCAATGCAACCGCCAAGAAGCCAGCGGATTGCATCTCGGATTCGGATCTCTGGCTCATCCCTACGATTTCGGACCAGCTAAACATTTAGCCGAGCTCGGCATGCATCCCCTCCTTGCCTCCGAGCTCACCCTCCACTCCAGCGGTTGCAACGCGTGGCCTGCACGAACACAACACGCAAGGACACGGACGGTCATGTCTTGCAGCCTCTTTGAGCTTGCACTTGCACATAGCTCTGCTGGTGCTGTCACGAGAGCTGTGGAGGAGGTTCAGGTTCTTGGAAGGCCAGCTAGCTAGCTTACCGTGCGTCGTCTCAACTGGAAGCGCAGGTGGGCTTGCGAGGGGGCAGCTGGTGGTGAGGCGTTCTCTGGACAGCAGGCAGAGGAACAGACCATTAGTAAGTTCAGTCTCAGTGCTGGAGAAATCACATGAAATCATTCAGGTGAAGTTTGCTATAGCTATCAGATCAGGGGCAGGCATTAGTTGAACTGAGGGTTGTAATGGTCCAATGCAACTGACCTTCAGCTTGGGCTTCAGAGACTCGACAGCGGCCCTAGTGCTGCTGTTTGCAGCTTGCTGCAAAATGCAAAGCCAAAAGGAGCACGGTTAGAACATGCAAAATTCCTGAATTTTCTGGAGCGAGGATTTTGTTCTCTTCTCGGACCTTGCCCAGCACCCAGTCTGCAGAATCGAAGTAGGCGCGCTCGTGGTCCTGCATTAGCACGGCACGCAGGAATGAGACATAAGAGGAAGTGATCAAAGCTTCTAAATAAGCTAACATTCGTGTTGTTTGGTCCAACAGCATCAGCGGTTAAAATGCCCTTTGCTAATAATACCTTGGATATCAGAGGCTTCTTGGGTGCAATTCCTCCGTACTTCTTCTCGGCACATGCCTGCAAGCAAAATGGTTCAAGACATCACAAACTTGTGCCAAACCCTGCGCCAAACGCCCTACTTATGAATATGCCCTCCCAAAAACAAAAGAAAAAAAACAGTCGGTTCTGAACCTGTGTGCCAAACCACTGAACCTCTCTCAAGGTAGGGGAAGGGGCCGAGGAAGGCTTATCCGTTTGTTCAGGGGTCAGGGCCCATCATGCCGGCACAGACACAGACGCTTGCTTCTCTAGTGGGCTGACATGACAGCACGAATAATACACACAGTAAACCATGTTTCAGGCGTTATCTGAAAACCTACCTTTTTGACCACTCGATTAATCATAATTTCACGGCTGAAAGCAGGCACTGCGCCCCGCGGTGACAAAAACACGCATCCCTTTCGAGTTTCGATCCCTAAATCATCCCAAGCAAAGGATATGCCGCTCTGCTGCTATCTATGCTGCTGCTTTTGATCCACAAAAAGCATGTGACCGATCTACTGACGGCGATCCCTGAACAAAGCCACGAAAATGACAGGATTCCAGAAAATGTTACCGGCCCCGGGCTGTGCTCGCTGCCCATGCGTAATCCATGCAGATGCGGCTGCAAAGCTGCAGACTCGCCGAGTGAGATTCTCAGAGGGTCGGCCTCAGCAGTAGCTCACAGTAAAAAAAGCCATCATTGACAGAACCGAGGCCACATCTCGCCATGGTTGCCCTCAACCTCTCAAGTTTCAGTCAATAGCTAGATAGATTCTTGGGCCCAAGAGCTGCAGGTTGCGTAAAGTTTACTTTGGTTCATTCCTTCACTGTCACTATTAATTAAACAATAATCATGGTGCGCGTGGTCAACAAAAGCAGTTTTGTTTCATTTCCTAGGCATAATCTATAGCGGTATTAGTACTAAGATAGTGCAGAATCTTTCAATGCGTTAGACACACACGGCAGGTTTGCTAAGTACAGTAGGTGCTGAGGATAAGTGCAGCTTAATCTACACACGCGTTAGGTGTTGATGAGTAATTACCTTTCTTTTGGTGGTGGTTACAAACCTGGCGATTTTCGGTTGATGTGCAATTAAGGCGCATCCAAGGAAACATATCTATGGACTATGGTGTCATCAAGAGTGGGGGGAAACTGATGTAGTTTTTTACTGAAAAAGTTAGCATCAAAGGCAAGATATTTGTTTGGTTAAAGAAACTGAAATTTGAAATGGGCGAACACTGAAACCTAAGATTGTCCTTAATGTTCCCTGTTTCCTTAAACTTACTGTCGGTTTCCCGTTTTCAGGCAATGAAGACATTTTTATCTTGGGAGGTTCAGTGAGCTGATTCCTAAAGGGGCCTGGCTTTCAAAACTGGACTTTCTGTAAAAATCTCTTTGATGTATAATTGGAGTATATGAAAATCAAGTTAAAGCATTGCTCTGCAAAAGCTGAACTCCATCGATCAATGTCCTAAGTTGAGCCCCAATAAAAACTCCAAAAAGAAGTTCGTTTTGAGGTTAATAATTCAGAAACTAATCAAAGCAGGCAGTTTTGATCCGAGTAGGCAGGCATGGGGATGAACAGGGCATGCATATACAATGTATGTGAACCAAGCAGCAACTGAAGGATCGACAACATGTGAACTGCAACCTCTGGACAGTCATGGTCCCTTTTCTCTGGCCAGGAATCATCAAGTCAATTCACAGAGAAATTATGCCAAATTACCTCTGCCTCCATGGACGCCGGTGCCTTGCCTCCATCACAGCCTGCCATCTTTTCCTCTCGTCCTCCTCCCGTCTCCCCTTCTCTGCAACTGCAATAAACAAGAGCACTGCAAAGTTTTCAGTGCCTGAAGATCGAGGAGGGAAACAAGCGAAGAAGATGACTAAACATTCGGCATGAATGAGAAGAGGGACCTTGTGGCGCTCTCTGCAGACTGCAGGGAGGCGAGCGAGGGGCGAGGAGGATCGAGGCGCGCGTGTGTGCTGCAGACTGCAGAGAGGGCCAAAGGCCTGTTTATATAGAGCTTGTACGGGCGAGGAGAGGAAGAGATCACACTCAAACACAGCCAGACGGCACGCATGATCGCGTACATGGGTCCTCGGCTCTCCGTAGCCGACACAGAGGATCCTGAGCCCCGCAAGATACATGCTACAGTACCTGGGCTGGATCTCGACCGCTGTCTCGCCATCCGAGGGAGATGGACGCGACGCGCGCGGCGCCGGGTGCTGTAGCGTCGCGTCGTGCACGTTTCGGCGGCAGAAAAGCAATGGCCGGGCTGGGGCGGGCGGGCATGCAATCCTTGTTGGACGAGACGACATGTCACCAACCTGCTTTTTTCTTTGTTTGGAGCAGATCAACCTGCTGATGGGGTCGACGTGTGCCTGTATGTATCCATGTGTCTTCTCTCCTATAGAGATAGCGCGTCTCCGTTTCTGTTCGGCTATCGTGAATAAAGGTTTGCAACGACCTTGGCCTGGGGCCTTCGGCCTTGGAGTTGTGTGTGACGACGAGCGATCCCGCGAGGGACACGTGAGGCCGCCTCCAAAATCCAATTAGCAAGGCGTGAGGATTTCAGCCAGGTGTACCGTGGAAAATATAGGTTGAGAGGCGTCCGGTAGGTGATGGTCAGATTTTTTTTTAGACCGGATAAATTTCGTTACTCAACAACTAAAAACAAATCTTTAGCAACAAGCATATGAAGGCTATCAGGAATAGAGGTCATAATTTGCTCCTCGCCCTAATTACAAAGCAAAACCAAAGACAGCAAGCTCATGAGCAGAAACACACTCAAAAGTCGAAACTAAGAAAACAAGAGAACACCAAACTCTTTATCTCCATCAGAAGTCCCATAACAGAGATGAAACTCATGCTAGAAAACTATTTTATTCGGATGTACGCACACCGACGTAGCACGTGTATGCACATGCCATATGTGGACGTATGGGCACTTACTAATACAGAGAGTTGATACATTTTTAATCAATTCTTTCCTCATCCACCATAAAATCTTGAATTTTGCTATTTATTTGTCAAAAGATTTTGTTGTTCAAATCTATTAAATTTTGGACCATTGGATTTGCTTTAAGATTCTAATCTATACCTTAATAATAAATTGGCAAAATTTCCGGTGCGTTTTTCGTCCATCTCCGATCTCTAATCGGATTATGTTTCTTCTCCGATTCTACTATTCGTGTTAGATTCAGTTTTGGTCCAATAAAAATAAATAATATTTTTATTGTCTAAGTTGCTTCAGACTATGCTAATAATAAAAAAGATAAAATTTCTTCACCAATTTTTTTATCTGACCCTGCTTTAACTAACTTCATGAATATGGAAAACCACATAAGATCATTCTCTTTATAGATAGATATTTTAGATAAATAGGAATCCTAATCCAATTAGATCTCTTTGATCCTGAGTAATATAATAGGAACTCTAATTCAAATATAAGAGTATAATTTATCTCTCTCCGATCTCAAATAAAGTGATATGAGTTCTAAACCTAATCCAAATAGACAATAATAAAAATAAAAATTAGACTAATATAAGGATAAGAAATAAGTAGAGGAAACTATTTTGATAAACAAATTATACATAACGTATAAGATCCTCAAATAGCAATAGTTTTACTTTATTTTCTCTCCTAAATTTTCACCCGTGTCCCACCGATCATGCTCATCTCTTCCTGCATTTTCCAACTCCTTCACAACAACCTTTTCAGCTTCCCAAAAGGCAGGTTAACAGAATTGGAGACGAATATACAGGATAAACTTTAGCATGGTGGGGAGTTTTTTCAAATAGAAACCACGTACCAGGTGCAAGAGGGGAAAATAGAGCAACGCCGGCATGGCACCAGATTGTGATGAAATAAAAAAAACAAGAATCAAATCTATCCATCCGTACATTAATATGAGAAGGATTAGAAGACGGACAAGCTTCAAAAGATGTTAAAACTCACCAAAATCACCTAAAAGCTTTGTTTTCTCCCAAAATCCTAACTGGATTATAAAACACTAAATCGAATCTAAAGATAATATCCTTTATTCAGATTAGAACCAATAGAAGAAACAATCAAGCAACCCAAAAGCCACAACCAATTGTCCCGAGTTACATGCTCGAAAGCATGACAAAGTCATCCTGAATCAAGAAGGAATAGGGCATGACAAAGTCATCCTGAATCAAGAAGGAATAGGGCATGACAAAGCCATCCTGAATCAAGAAGAAATAGGGACAAAACAATCAAAAATAAATGTTAGATGCAAATTTAAATGGATATATCAGTCAAAGTGACTTATAATTTGGAACAAAAATATATAGTTTTTTAAATCGATACAAGGTTTAATAGGACATTATCATATTACTGCCGATATAGCTTATATTATGAATTTCATTGCACAACATAAATTCTAGACTTGAAAATTTATTATAGAAAAAATGAAACATAAACAGACATGTATCACGCATATCTTTTTCCCATGGTCTCTACGGGCAATTTTGCTAGTCTATCTCAAATATATTTCTCTTTCTAAAACATGCACGGGTCTCAAAGCAACTATCTAATTATTTTCATCCGGGTCACGCCTTGGCCTAACCCATCTGAACTTAGGCCATATCTAGTCCAAACTCCATATTTTTTTCCCGAGTGCGCTAGAACCGCATCGACTCCACGAGAAGGTCGTCATCGTCGCTGCTTGCGCCGGAGAAGGGGAGAGGAGAGTGTCTAGGCTTCACGTCCATGGAGAAGGATGGCACGGACCTAGTCAAGACACATGATTGAAGCGACATTGTCTTGTCATCGGGACATAGAATAGGACACACTAGAGTTGGATGTAACGTCTCATAGGCGTGTGCTTCATGATTTAGTTAGGCACACCATTCAGATGGGAAGCTGAACGATGGGAACTAGATGTTTGATAGGACGATGCAGAGGATGGCGCGGGCTTCAGCGTCAAGCCGGGTGGTGATGGCTAGGGTGCGAACAAGATGTGGCAAGTTTCAGTACTTTGTGTCTATTACTGAGGCAACAAAGAGCATTGGACGACGCCGAGACGACACCGCTCCTCACATGCGCATGTGCGAGCATGATGTTACCAGCGTGCGGTGATTCCCCCATGAAGTTCGACACTACCGTGATCGTAAACACACACCACAGCCTCCTGGCTCTTGCGGCTGCATGATCCGAAGAATGGAGGTGCTGCCGTGCTCGATCACTAGGAATGGTTGCCGCCAACTCTCCTTCAACGAGGAAATCAAACGAGCAAGCATCGAAGAGGGGTTTCTGAGAGGTATTAATTTGGATTTGGGTGAGGACTGAACACTCAATGGGCTTGGATGGGGTGCTTTAAGATTAGTGAAATTTGTAGTTGGAGGAATACTGAAGCAGTTAATTGAGTCTAAACCCGTGCTTGAATAATCCATAACCCATCTCTAGTTTCTTATTTCCGATGTGACTCATTGATTGTAAAATTTCATCTTTCCTATTTTCTTTCTCAAAATCTCCATCACATTTGTGTTTTCCTCTTCATCTTCTAGAAGTGGCTACGATTGTTGTGCTATATAAGCGTGGAAGCGCCTCTCCGGTGGCACCTCTTGCTTGATCACTGTTGATGTTTATTAAGTGCAACTGAAATAAGAAGGGTTCCGCAAGCGCACAGAAAATATCATCGTAGCATTTTAACCAGGAGTAATCCAGGTATCGTTATTTATAATTTTACCACTTTGGGAAGGGAATGCCTTTGGATAATGAGTGATGAGCAATGCACATGCGATAATGGAGAGTTTAACCTTGTCTCGTATCTATCATCTCATACGGGGTAAGTGTCACATAAAATATAGGAATGAATGATAATTGACATAAGATAAATGAGAGCATTTAGCCACATAAAATAATAGTAACCATCTCAACTTAGCACTCTAAGCTTATAACACTAGCATGGACTAGGACGATCTAGGGTATAATCCTATGTTATTCTAACTATAAAGTCAAAGCATACAATGATTAGTGCAAGAACATCTAGCAATCATGGCGGGAAAATGTTACATCTATGCATAGTGATATTACCAGAGAAGACTAGAGACATAGCAATGACTTCAATGTAATAGGGGTATTCTGCTAGACCTATACTCGGGAGAAGGACTACAAAGGACTCAACAGGACTATCACTCCCGCGATCTACCTCACGATCCGGAATATAGGGTGCGATCGTAGATAAATACGGTCTAGGCACCACGCCTACACAATATTTACCACTCACCCATCGATCTAATGAGCAAGCGCTATACGATCCTATGCATAAACATAATTCTAGTCCAACTATGCTAAACATATAATCAAAGTAAACTAAGAACAATATAATTGAGAACATAATCAAATAGAGCAAAGTCAATTCGATATAATAGAATAGAATAAAGTACTATTCATAGTATCACGAACAATGATGAATATTACAAGAATGTAGAGGGGAATTACCAAGAACTCCGACATATCCGGACTCCAAGCTAGGCTTGATTCCCTCTAGATCTATTCCTATGTAGCTATGCTACTAAACTATGGAGCTCTAATTGAGATGGTGGCTCTGGCTTCTCTGAATTCTCTCAGATGAATGAATAGAGAATGAATTAGGGTTTCTCCTGGGGCCAGGGGCTCTGAATATATAGCCCTCTAGAATGTACCACAGCCCTCGGATCAAACCGACCTAAACGGACGATTATTATTCATCCTCAAAGGCGGTGGAGGCATAATCCGCGAGACTCAACCTCATTGGTTGAGGTGGAGAGGCGGCCACCCCAAGGGGGGAGTCGGCCGCCCCTGGTGGCTGCCAGGTGGGGTCCAGCTTCCAGGGGTCGCCTTCCCGAGTCTTCTAGAGTATTCTTTTTTACCCGTTCGGTCTTTATCTCTATGTAATCCCGACATGTGGGCCTTCTTTAGATTCTTTCCAAACTACCCCCTACAGAAATAGACAATCACCAAAACTCGTGGAATTCTGTCAGTGTAACCCCTATATCTAATAGGTGAACTCATTTTAGTCCTTTCTCTTGTTGCGTTGACGGTATAAAAATGATACTTAATTACCGTCAACAACCACCAACTCAAGAGAGACACTTATGGTTTGGATCAAGATTTGGATTTTTAATATTCTTTATTGTACTCTGAGTGTGATTTTCTTATTCTCCAGTTCATGCTGCTAAGGTCTCCAAGGTCTCAATGTCAAAATATTATAGTGCCAACCCTAGGGTTTAAATACAGAAAAGGCAGTCGCTAGGTGTACAAATCCTTCATTGACCAAACGTAGAGTTTATACTCACGTTCAATAGTGAACCGTAGTGCACCACACTCTTTTGTTGTGAGACTAGACAATTGCATGTTGTAGAGAGTTGTGCTATTTTTTTACGAATGCCAAAAATAGAGGGTAAATGTACCTCTGACTTATATCATGTTTGCAGGTAGTTGGTCTTTGTTGGATTTGTTGTCAGGTGTCATCTGAATGCATTGTTTCTTCAGAATATGACACTTCATTCTATAAGTTTTGGTCCCAATTCATCATATTTTATAGATATCTCAACACTTTCGATGCCTTCTCACTCTCCCCTAAATCATGCAAAAAAATTGATGCTCGATCCCTAATTTGTGTTGTTTATTCTTAGTTTATGTGGATCTGTAGTGTAGGTGTATCGATTCTATTATGTATTTTTAGTTTTTACCTTTGATGTGTAAGATGGGCTGCCTCCATTTTCTGATATTATTATGTTATATATTTGTTAGGCTATGGCTTGTTGTAGCTATGTATTTTCACTAATGCAAACATGATTGAAATAGTGGAGAGAGGACAACTAGGTTTCAAATAAGTGGAAATGAATGGGAGGTGAGAGTCCCTTGCCCTCGTGCCCTTGGGCTCTATATATAGCAAATGGTTATTTACATGTGACTTGTTGGTATGTGTGGATTTTATATAAAACAACAGTGAGTTGAGCCTCTTCTAAGGATGATTGGCCCATAAACCTTTTTCCATCCCCCAACAATGGATATACAACTTTCCATCATGAGAAAATTTAATCTAAAACTTGAATAGATATCATTAACTTTGGTTCCATTTAAGGTTTTTAGAAAAGGTTTTTATGGTTTATTTATCTTTTTTATAGAGTAAACTGCACCACCGGTCCCTAAACTTGTCAAACTGTGTCATCCCGGTCCCTAAACTCATAAATTGACCGTTTAGGTCCTTGAACTTGTTTAACTATGTTATCCCAGTCCCTAAACTTATAAATCGTCCATTTTAGTCCACAAACTTGTTCAAGTGTCATCCCGGTCCCTAAACTTGGTTTTGAATCTCATCCAAGACGATCTAAAGGATCTATATAAAAGAATAATTCATAACTTTTTTCATATAAACTTGAATAAAGACAAAATTTATGTTAAAATTGTATCCTTTGACGCGATCTACAACTTTTTAGTTGAAAAGTTTTTTATTTGAAATCGTTCGGTGTCTCAAAATTCAATTTCAAATTTTACATTTCAAAATCTATAAACTTAAAACAATATTTTGGGACATGTTCAAAAAATTGTAGATCACGTCGAGAGCTACAATTTTGATATAAAGTTTTTCTTTATTAGAGTTCATTTGAAAAAGTTATGAATTATTTATTACATATAGTTTTTAGATCACCTTGTTTTGACCTAGATGACACTCATAATCAAGTTTATGGACCGAGAATGACACAATTGAACAAGTTTGATGACCTAAGCGGGTGATTTTCAAGTTTATGGACCGGGATGACATAGCCGAACAAGTTTAGGACCGGATGACACAATTAAACAAGTTTGAGGACCTAAACGGTCGATTTGTGAGTTTAAGGTCCGGGATGACACAGTCCGACAAGTTTAGGGACCGGTGGTGCACTTTACTCTTTTTTATATAAAGAGTTACTATCTTCTTAGCAAATCAATTAACAATATTAGTCAACTTTTTTTGCCATTGGCTCAATAATTGTTCAATATGCGGCCATTTTTCTAAGAGAATGACCCTGTAGTACTAAACTCCTCTGGCTCTTTTTCATGCCAACTATTTGACCTTTTAATGTTATTGACGCTATCAATTTGCCACTATGACATTGCCTCCCTACATCGATTGCCCTCGTTGCCAGGGGTTAGGGGTGGATGCAGGAGCAATGCCTTTGTATCTTAGCACATCCCATCATCTCTCTTTGACTCCACCGCTATCTCGTCGTCATTTGTTTTCCTCCTCCTAACATAGTGTGATTTCTCCTTCAGCTATAGTGACCCCATTTCCCTCGTTGTTTGTACTTTCTACATTGTGTCCAACGGTGAATCCCCGCCAGTCTCTTTAATATACTTATAAATCGGTCTAGTTTAGAAGGTTCTAAGGGTTTGGTTAAAGATTGAGAATTTTAAGGGTTTGGTTAAATAATTGGTGTGATTGAGTGCTTTACATCATCATAGTAAGATTACATGTCCATATATTTATTAAAATATGACAGTTAATAAATTGCACAAATATAACATCTCTTATATTGATACTTTCTCTTCCTCCTAAACTTTCTGGCTCCCCTATTATCCTTCCGACCAGCGTGGGCGACTGGGCACGGTCATGCTTCTCCTGTTGTAGCAACGTTCTCCTTTACTTTTCGTTTGTGATGTATTCCTCCATTGGATTGTAGCGTCCTGGTCCGATCCTTCCTGTGCTTCTTTTTATAAATCCGATTCAACTGTGTGTCGTCTACTCCATGCCCCTAAGGCTGGATAACGAACTAGCTCGGCTCGGCTTGGCTCGGCTCAGCTTGGCTCAGCTCGTTCAAGCTCATAAAGATAACGAGCTAGTCCGGAGATAACGAGCTAGTCCGGCTCGCTCGGCTCGGCTCGTTATCTTAACGAGCCAAAAGCTAGCTCGGCTTGGCTCACTAAAAGCTCGAGCTTTGTTCGTTAAGCTCAAGCGGCAGGTATAAAAATATATAATATATAATATTTGTATTTATTTGAAGCTTAAAAATAGCGATAATAACACATACAAACCGTCTTAAATATGGTCTATGAGTATATCCATACATAAGTTAAAAATAATATAGTATTACACCATACATACATACTGTGTTTCATGAGTATTTTTCCTTAGAAGCGGGGCTCATTTGGCTCGTGAGCTAGCTCGAGTTGGCTCATTATAACTAACGAGCTAAAATCTTGGCTTGGCTCGGCTTATTATTCTAACGAGCCGAGTCGAGCCGAGCCGAATTAGCCACGAGCCGAGCGAGCTAACGAGCTTCGAGTTTTTCGTCCAGCCTTACATGCCCCCGTTGGATTTTAGCAGTGACCCGCTGTTGTCATATATTCTCCGGCGTGCGTGCTCAGTCTCTCAGTCTGCTTTGCTCCCCATATTCAGCTCCTTATGTGCCAATGTGTCGCCTCATTCAGCTCCTTGTGTGCCAATGTGTCGCCTCAAGAATAGTTACTCCTGCTGCAGCTTCAAGTCACCTTGGCATGCCCTCTGATCATGCTGTTGGTTGCCATCCCGGTCAAAATTCTGGTGATGAGTAGCTACCTTTTCAAATAAAAAAGTAATAATATAATAACACGAATACTCCTACTAGTGAGCGGCCACCTTTTTTATGTTAAAGGAACTCGGACACCAACTCGTGTTCCACGGGTACCTTTAGGAGACATATAGATTTTTAAAATTCTATGGACAAATTTATGTCAACAATCAATAATTAATCAAAATTCTATCTTTTCGCTTTCCAATATAATTTATTATCATTCTAATATAATATGTTTATATAGATGCCTTATCTGTATCCGGTTACGATAAACGGGTGGCATAGATCATGCTCATGCTTGTGTTTTCTATATTAGCAATGACAAAAGCAGGTAATTTTGATGCATATAAACACTCATTACTTTGGGATATTTTATTGAGAAGTAGAGGTAATGTAAATATAGATTTAAGGTCTTTGGACAAATCTTGTATATTTGCCACTTTAGGGTTTTTTCTTTTGTTGAATCGGGGCATCCCCATTTCCATTTCAAGCACAAGACCACCAAGGAGGGGGTAGGAGAGGACCTAGGAAGAGCGCTTGACCGACCAGCGCGAGGTTACATCGAAAAGAGAAAAACTGTTATGACAACATACACTTAACCATCCAGCGTAAGAGGAAGAGCACCCGCTCAAAACAAGAAGATTAAAGTACTTACTACTTTAAATGAAACCTGAAGCAAAAGAGCGCCAAAAAAGTAGCCGAAAGACAGCAAAACCCTTCATCCTCACTACAGTCAAACCAGTAGACTCGCCCCAGGTCCCAAGCACACCCTTGGTGCCAAGCCGCCAAAGAACTCCATCTAGTCAGTTTGCATCATGGATCACCATTCAAAGTCTTCCTGCTACCGTTCGCTTAAGCCGCAATCTTGCTTTTCTTGGAGGCCAGAATGCCCAGCGCCACCTTTAGCATCATGTCAATGCCAGCTTCCAACTCCTCTTTGTCGATGCCTTTGAATAAACCTGCCCAAAATCTCATTAAGGCCCCAGCATGGCATATAATATCTAGAGGATTCTTTTTTTTTGGAAGGTTAGTAGCACCAAGACATTTAGCTATACAGCCCTAGACTACTTTAGCCACAGTGCACTGAAAAAACAAGTGTTCTAGTGTTTCATCATAAGAGCAAAAATAGCAAACAGAACTACCCTTCCATTTTTGTTTTAAGAGGTTGTCCTTAGTTAGCACCACCTTATTGGACATTAACCACATAAAAAACTGAATCTTAGGAGGAGTATGACTTTTCCATATATGCTTTAGATAGATTCCATTATCATTTGAAGTCAGAGCTTCATACATACAGTGAACTTCTTTTTATTATTCAGATTCCATTCAGGTTTATCATGATCAGCACATAACTGATAAGTAGATACTAGTTCCCAAATTTGGTTCCAAATATTTCTCACCTCTATAGGCAGCCATCTTCTAAAAGATAAGACTATTTCACCATTCTTGACCATACTCACAGATGTTACCACTTTGGTACTACATTGTGTTCTGTATTTTTTTTAACAAAGGGTTTACAAAGAGCATACAAAGACCTTACAGAAAGGAAAATTGTATTTTGTTGGTTGCCAAGCTAACCCTATCAATCAGACTGTAATGTCATAACAAAATCCATTTGCTCCAAAATCAAGGTACACACGCGAAGCAACCACCTAATAAATGGTGTGATCTTTGAAGCCAAGGAAGATCCATTATACATCTCCACAGGAGGAAGGTAGGATTGGATAAGATCGTGACAATTCAGTAAACCATGCATTCTCTACAGCTGAACTAATAATCTAGCATGCCAGGTATACCTACATTCGTTTGAGCATGGCAACTAGCCCACTAGTATGTTTTTAACATAAGTGTTTAATTTCCAACCAAATGTTCCTTTCTAAATGAATAGTGGAGTACTAGTCCAGTTGGATGTCACTGTCAGTGCTGTATCAACCACGGAGACTATTAAAAACCTTGCGGATTGCTTGTCGGCACAGCATGCATGCCACCATGCCAGTCACCACTCACCAAGCAGTGTTTCAGGGGCAATGTGATGACAGACCCAAAGCTTCGAATCTCTCTCCCAACGCGTGGCGCCATGGGGTTTCGGTGGACGTATAACATCACATTATAAGAGTATATGGCTGGGACCCCTTGGATTATTCCAAAGGATTTTGTTCACAGATTTTGTTGTGGGTTCAATCTAGGATTTATGATCATGAATATGACATCAAATGAATTTTAACAAGGTCACCAAATCACAACTTTCAACGGCAAATTATAAGCTACTACAATAAGACATCAGTAAAGTGCAGTGACTAGTTTACTAAGAGCATCTCCAAGAGATATGATATCTTTGTTTTGTATACTATATTTAGGTTTTTAGAGTAAAAGGTGAACTCTAACAACTATGTTATATCTTTTATTTTATAAAATAGCAAGTGGGATATTTCTAAAGTCTCCCATCGTAAATATAGTTTGCGTGTCTGCTAGCCAACTAGCATTGCCATAGTAGAAAGACTGTTGGAGTTTTCTATTTTTTTACATAGTTTTGTATTTAAATATTGGCTAAACCATAGGTTTAGCAATCTATTTTTACTAACTCTCTTGGAGTTGCTCCAAGAGCATATTTGTATAAAGGTAATTATCTTAGCTAACTAGAAAATAACCAAAATTAGTTGTAGTGCATCCAAATAAGAGGACTAATAGATGGGTTAATTTTAGAGTCAACCCTTCAACGAATTGTTAGCCAACTAGCTAACAAACCTTAACTAACTTTTATCATCAACCAGTAATTAGCCATGTGTATCATACAAACCATGACTAATGATATTACGAGTAAAGCCACAATTTTTTTAAAAAAAATAATACAATAAACATGCGAAAGATATGTTCTGTTTTATTTGTGTAGGATGACTAGAAGCTAATAAATATCTCGCTCGTGGTCTTTTCTCGGATGTTTTAATTTTGGCTGCACCTTTTCTTCACTTTTCCTGCCTTTCCTTTGAGGAGCATCATCCATTCATTAAAGTGGAGAATCTTAATCTTTTTCCTCTGAGATGATGCATCTGTATTGTTTTGTCTGCTGAGTTCATTCATATCTCGCCGTATCCATGGATTGGCCCGAAAGGAAATTGACTAGAATATGTTCTGATTTCTGACAGGAAAATAGGAATCCATATATTTCCTTCAAATTGTCCTCAGCAACCCATCATATATCAGCACACAGTACGAGGTCTCATGCGGTCATGCCTGCCTCACCTCACCGTTTGCTTCCTTTCTGACAGTTATACTGTACAACCTTTTCGAAGCAAAATAATACAATTTAGCATAGTATCAAATCAAATTATTTTCAATTCTAAGAAATTTATATAAAAACAAATATCGATCCAAATAATTGTCATCAAATTTGTTATGGATTATATTTTCACAGTATACCAATTTTGTACTGAATATTAATATTTGTTTCTACAACTTTAGTGAAATTTTAAATACTTCAGCGAAATATAGAAGTAGAATCGATGAACACAAGGTTTTATAGCGTCACTGTTGTCAAAAAAAAAAAAAAGTTCTATAGCGTCACTAATAAAAAGAATTTCTCATATCAAGGCCACTTGGTTCTCTTTGCCATCTGTGATTGGTTTTCTTCGGATATATACGAGCATTCGAATGAACTGATGATTGGTTGTTTGGTTTGGGGATTGATCTTGTTCGTCGTCAATGCATCCATCGTGAGTTTGCTCCTTGGATTGGATGCACTCGTTCTATGTCTCTGAGGGAACAATGCAAGTCGATCCCTAAGTTTAGCCTACCGATGAAATGACCTCGTGATGGACGAGTCGACTCTGAATGTCAAAGCAAACACCATATTTTGGTTTGGAGACATGTTTGGATCATTATTTCGCATGCTTCTGTTACGCAAGCTAAACACATGTAAATGTAGGTTTTACCTAAGTAATCCAACTAGCTAAGCCCGTGAAGATTTGTCCTAACTAAACATGATACGCCCTTCTATCCGCACAAAGAGGAGTACCCCTTTTCCCCGGGCTTTTCACTTGTCGCCGTGCTGCATGTGACGCGATTTCGACGACATGGACCAATCTTGTACGTTTCATGATTGCACGTTTCCCGTTCGCGCTTTGCTGTCGAGCAAACGCAGCTCCACACCGTGCGGTGACAAATTTTGCGTGCATGCATGCAGGTGCAGCGACGCACAGGCCGACATAAAGATAGCTTTTTCTTTTGCACTTTTCCTAGGATGGCAGATCGCTAGATAGGCGGGCATTGGGCATTGGCCTGATGGATGGATTCTTTCTCGCATCAAAAAATCTGCACACGTTGCCGTTGTCGTTTCGGGCTAACTACAAGCTACAGTACTGCACACCTTTGGGTCCTACAAGCTGAAGAGTGGAAGAGATACTGCTGTTCAATCAGCTTTGCGAAAGACTACACTTTTCAGATATCTTTCTTTTGCTTCTGTTTTATATATATCTTGAATATTCCATGTGTAGTTTCACTTCACAGTTTTACCGTGCCAGAGAATTAGCATTTGGGTAATTTACAAGTGGAATGCAGCGCGAGTTCGTACAAAGTTTAGATCTTATCTGTGTCGCATACAAAAGAAAAAACTCAAACACGGTTTATGGGGCTGTGTGGGGCGGGCGTACAGTAGGGATGTTATACAAAAACAAACGCAGTTTGTAGGAGTAGTATACAATTTTCATCTCCCTACAGTACAGAGTACACAGAGCAAGACGAGCTCGATCACAACCTGCTCTTCCGGACCGGACCCAGTTCCTTGGCCTTGGCCCTGAGCTCATGCTTCTTGATCTTGCCGGTCGCCGTCTTGGGCAGCGGCCCAAACACGACGGACTTGGGCACCCAGTATCCGGGCAGCCTTTCGCGGCAGAAGCGCATGATGTCTCGCGCCAGCGCCGCCTCGTCAGAGCGATCCACGGCATCCTTGAGGGTGACGAACGCGCACGGCGACTCCCCCCACTGCTCGTCGGCGCGGGCCACGACCGACGCCTCCAGCACCGCCGGGTGCATGTACACGGCCTTCTCCACCTCCAGGCTGCTGATGTTCTCCCCGCCGGAGATGATGATGTCCTTGGCGCGGTCCCTCACCTCGATGTACCCGTCGCCGTGCCGCACGCCCAGGTCGCCCGAGTGGAACCACCCGTTCTCGAACGCCTCCGCGTTCGCCTTGGGGTTCTTCAGGTACCCCTTCATCACGCCGTTCCCGCGCATCACGATCTCCCCCATCGTGGTGCCGTCGGCCGGGACGGGCGCCATCGTCTTCGGGTCCACGACGTCCAGGCCCTCCACGCCGACGTAGCGGACGCCCTGGCGCGCGTGCAGGCGGGCGCGCTCGTCGGCTGGCAGGCTGTCCCATTCGGGCTTCCAGGCGCACACCGTGGCTGGTCCATAGGTCTCCGACAAGCCGTAGGTGTGGGTGATGCGGAACCCAAGCTTCGACATTGCCGCCAGGACGGAGGGTGGCGGAGCAGCGCCAGCAGTCATGACGTCGACGACACGAGGCAGGGGAGAATCTTGTCCGCCGGAGGGGCGTTGATGATGGTGTTCAGGACGACCGGTGCACCACAGAAGTGAGTCACGCCCTGGTTGGCTATCGCTGAGAAGATGGCCTTCGCTGAAACCTGGCGAGCATAGTTGTAACACGAAAAGAAAAATGTCAGTTGCTAAATAGTAGAACAGAGCAGGTGAATAAACCTGCTCGTAGCAGGTGTCTTGTGTGCATGGAGAAGACCGTTTTTTTATCACATGTTTCCTAATTCTTCATTTTACTTCACGAAAAAAGCCTTACATCCAAGGTCATACCCTCAGTGACTCAAAATTACAAAAATAAGTTGCCAAAGAAAGTCAGAACCAAGCAAGTGATTCCAGAACAAAAGGTTTTGGTCAAAATGTACTCTCCCGTGTGCTTTGCTTACAAAGCTGCATCAATATGTTCATATTCTAATTAATGTAAAATAATGTTAACTTTGGAGCAATTGCCAACATACCATAAGAGAAATCGAATGCCAAAATTTAGGATTTCTTCTTATAAAATACGCCTTACATTAATGCATGAAGAGAGAGGTTTCTTTTTTTTCCAAAACGTGCGCTGCCCGTACCGCATTAAGAAGGAGAGAGAGGTTTCCAAGGACATACATTTGATAGTTGGTTAGAATCAATTATGATGTTTGACGCATACGAAATGGAGTTATTGTTAGAACTACTTAGTAGCATCTGAGAAGAAATGTTTACATTGGGATCAAGAGTGTCAAGGAAACCAAACATCAAGCTGTCAATGCACTAAGTTCTACTCAAACGACATGAACAACATTGGCCCAGCTAAATGCGAACCTATTTGATCCATTTCGGTGGTTATGTGACGACTGTATGTCTGTATCACACGCAAGTCCATTAAGCACCTATTGTTTTCCTGAGTCATGAGAAATTATTAAAACTTGTTTTTGAGCATGAGACGGCTTTGCATTAAGCAGAAGGTGAAAAGCTACAACAATTTACACAGTATCTAAAGTTCCAGGAAATAGGAGGTAAGGAGAAATTATTAAAACTTGTGATAGGAACAAAATTCTACCACAACTTAGTAGTAAGAAACCGAAGTGAATAAGAAAGATAAGCCATCATTCAGCTTCCAGTTAAAAACTTCAAGATATCCTGCTTATACTGGCATAAATAACAATCTCAATTCTAGCCTGACAACATACTAATGCAGTACTATGTACCTAGCAAGTATAGTTTCATGTCATGTTTTTCCTTTTATCTTGATATATCGTTTAGGCTAACATTTTCCATGTTTACACTTCAATGTTCTTTAAATCTGCTCCAAAACATTGATGGATAGCAATATAGCTTCAATTACTAGGTTCTGTCCACACATTCATACTTGAAAAAATTACTTTGTTCATCATTCTTTATTTTCTCTATTAGTGCTAAGTGTTTCATCTATGCAGGTTTCCATTTTTCTCTATTTTTCTTTGTTAATATACCATGCTTCCTTTTTTTAATATCAATATGCTTAGAAACAGACACCTTGTGACATTAAATCAACCAGTTTATGCTTTTGTTCTTGAAGTTGCGCAAATGATTTTCTATTTTGCATAGACGTGATATCGGATCATAACATGAGATTCCATGTATGCATCTTTATAAATGTTGCTACTTTCGTTTTCTAAATATTTTATATTCTACATGCATAATAAGTAGTTTAGCATGTATTTGTTTATTTATTTATTTATTTTATTTAGATAAAAGAAGTATACCTGACGAAGACATATACTTGTCCCACAGAGAGCAGCAAGTGTCCATGTATAGCACCAGCCATTGCAATGGAACATTGGCAAAGTCCACAAGTAAACAGCGCCTTCGTTCATTCCCCATACCACAGCACCACTCAGTGACATTAGGTAAGCTCCCCTGTGATGCAATACCACACCCTTTGGGTTAGAAGTTGTCCCAGAAGTATAACCTAGCGCGATACTCTTCCATTCATCCTGTGGTGGTCTCCAAGCATATTCAGGATCTCCACTTTCCAAGAATGCTTCATAATCAATGGCTCCTTTTCTCAAAGCATCTTGGAGGGCCATTGGATCACAAGTTGGGTCACCAATAACTATTAGAAGTGGCTGTTTGAAAGCACCTTTCTTTTGATCCGCGATAATCTTCAAAGAATCCTCTGCCAGGGTGAAAAATTCTTGGTCAACCATGACAACTTCTGCAGAGGAGTGCTCCAAGAGAAATGCTACAGTGGCAGCATTTAGTCGAATGTTGACACAGTTGACCACTGCCCCAGACATGGGCACTCCAAAATGAGCTTCATAAATCGCTGGGATATTTGGGGCTATTACAGCTACCTGAGATCCAGGAGAAACTAATAATCAATAAAAGCATTATAGAATGTATCAAGTGTGCGTTATCTGGGAGCAAAGTAAGAAATTAACACAGTAACAGCATATGGGCAAACAATACTGTATTCAAGGTTATTTATGATATCATTGTTCCGTATCTCAGATATTTAACCATCAGTGAACATGGATCTGGTGCAGACAAGGCAAAGGGTTTCCTTTACATTGGCCGATGACAGTGAATTTGTGGGTTGGCCTTCCACTACATTCCTGGACAAACTTCACCGCAACATTCCCAAACAAGCAACAACCCTTCTCAAACATAATGAGCAATGATTTCTGAACATGGAAGCTTTGTTGAAACAACAGATTCTCATCAAAACTTGGAAAAATGTGACCATCGTTCTAATTTGTGACTATAAGCAGGTGAATATGGCACAGCGTTCAAGATCTGCCTTGTGGCAAAATGCCACAGATATGGTAAATGAGCTAAATTTGGACTGTCTGGGCCTTGGGGATATTGATAAATCGTGACCACACTTTTGGCATCCTATTTCAGTTGGATAGATCCTGCTTCCCACTGGCTTCAAGACATGGAAACCGTTGTTTTGTGCCAACAGATATGGCAGCATCTCAGTTAGCATGTGATGCATCAAATACTGCCATGTGTTTGAGCACATAACAAAAATGAGCTGAAAGGCCAAAGCAAGGCCTTGTTTGGATCACTATAGGTAGTAGTTATCTGCTAATAATTATCTCTTTTGGATCAAAACAGGTATAGATAATAAACTAGCTAATTGTTAGCTGGCCCTTTAGATAACAACTATCTTACTAGTTGGACCAAATCAGATAATTGTTAGCTATGTGCTAGTATTAGCTAGCTAGGTACTATCAGTTAATGGATCCAAACAGGACCTAAGCTTTCCAAGATGTCTTGCTGTTTATACCAAAGAAACACTTTCATTCAGTCACCCATCTAATTCCATCATGATAGGACACAACCATCTATTTCAGTGTTTCACCGGTCTGTAATAGGCTTGTATGACTAATGGCTGATTAGATCAGTGTTTTTAACTGGTGGGAGGTGTATTTGTAAGGGCTCTTACCCATTTTTCTTCTTAATCGATACACAGCTCTGCTGTGTGTTTCACAAAAAAAATTCAGGAGTTTAAAGCCTAGTCCTAGTTATCAGCATATCTTTTGCTTTCACGGCAGGTTGCAGCAGCATAACCATTTATTTAATTATTTACGAAAATTACTATTACTGTTACATCGTTAAGGGTGAGCTTTCTCTGTTCTCATCTCAGAAGTAAGTGTGAGTCGGAACAGCAAAGGAACAAGACGGAGAAAGGGAGATGAGAGGGAGGCCGCACCGTGCTTCCGTGGCTGACAGATCGGCGCGCGAGGGCGGAGGCGAGGCGGCGGCAGCGGCTGTAGGTGTCGGCCCAGGTGTAGCGCAGGGGGCCGTGCACGACGGAGGCCCTGGCCGGGTGCGTCAGCGCGGCGCGCTCGAGGAACGAGAGCGGCGTGAGCGCCGCGTAGTTGGCGTCGTTCCGCGGCAGGTCGTCGATGTCCCGCTCCGCCGCCATCTCCTCCGCGTCACCACCAATGCCGGCCTCGGCAGACGGCAGAGCTGAGGAGGTGTGGCTTTGACTTGGCACGGCCGCACGGGGAGCTGCAGGTGGTGTGTATGTGGCCGTGTGGGTGGGGGATCGGAGCGCGCAGAGTCGTCGGGATTCCGGACAAGTGGGGGCGCTTCGCTTCGCTTTGCCGGGTTTTTATAGGTGTTTTTGGGCAGCACTAGCAGCCAGCAACTGCAGGCTGGGCCTGGACCGTTTCTCCGGCGTGGCGCGCGCCGGCTAGATCCCGTGGTACGGGGGAGGTCGGAGTCGGAGATGACTCAGATAAGGAGTGGCGCGAGTTTTTTAATGGCGGCGTGGTGCGCAGTGCGTGTGCGGGGAAGGTGCGTGGGTGGCGCAAGGGTGGGGTCGCGAGGTGGCCGGTGGTGGCGAACGCCGCCGGGGTTGATCCGTTCCGGTTGGATTTCGGCTTTCGGGAATTTATGCTGTTTGTTTATGGGCGGGGGCTGTCTGGACAGGCGTCCAGTTTTTGGTGGTAGATCGGCGGATTGCTATTCAAGTATTCAGGAATGCATGAAGTGCATGTCAGTTGTAACATTCTGAAATAAAACGCAGACAGAGAGAGAATTGCTGAATTGATCAAGTGAGTGATATCGGTCATGTGGCAACAGATATACTCTCCCCGCTGTGTTAAAAGACTAATTTGTCCTTCATCACTAATTATTTTTTTTAGATAAAAAGTTTTCTCTGCTTTTATATTGTAAAAAGTATAGCATCCAGTTTTACTGTTCAGGTTCCGGCGCTCATGAGCAACACAAAAACAACAACTCGCCGATTTGATCAACTACTTATTACATGTCCACACACACTGCAATCACCTAGCAGCGACCAAAGACGGAACAACTGATGGACCCAACTGTGATGACGATGCCGTTGAGGTTCCTTTCCACTCGATCTGCCTCGGGGCTTGGATAAGGCTTCCAGATGAACGATCAACCTTTCCAGCTTCTCCCCCACCTTCTCCTTGTACAACAACGTCCATTCTCTCAGCATCCTTGAAACTCTTACCAACACAATCTTCATCCCCGTCCAAATCACACCCTGAAAAGATAGATCATTCCGCAACTTCCACCCTGAAAACACTGCAAATGAAATAGCATTGGTAACTAGATGCCTCTTATTGCCAATCCAGAACCTAGCAACAGATTCAAAATCGCCACCAATATTTATATCTACCATATCAAAAATGATATTTCATATATTCCTCACACAACACTCAAAAAACAAATGGTTAGTGGATTCATGTTCAGCACAAAACAAGCAAGTTGGATCACTGACATCCCCCCTTCACTAATTTTTTGGTTCCGTGGTCAACTTATTCTTAATTTTTTCACTGACATGCCATTGGTTTTGGTCATCAATTCATTGCATGGGTGATGTTTAAAACATTGCCCTATTTATATTCTTCCCGACAATAGTCTGAAATGACCCACACGGCCACACATCATGTTTTCTTTTTTTCGAGTGAGCGTATGGTAGAATACGTTCTTCGGAGCTGATGACGCTGTTGTCAATCTTTATGATGCGGACGAAACCACCCTAAACGTCCTTGTCTGACGAAACCACCCTAAACGTCCTTGTCAGATTAGCATTGGCTCGAAACGTCGCTTTTTGCCGGATTAAAAAAAATGGTTCGGGAGCTTTTGGGTTTTGTCGTCACGCTTAACTTGCGGTGGAGAAAATTCGTTGGAACAGCCGGTACAATATAGCGAAGGTGTGAAGAACTACTGCGGAGATAACTCTCGTTGAACATGTCGCGGTTAGGACAAACTCGGCATTTTCCTTCTCCAAAAAAAGAAGAAAAAAGAATTGCAACTGGCATAGCTATCGCCTTCTATTGGCAATTTTGTCGCCGTGACTGCATATGAAAATTGGGAAGGATCTATCGGTCGCCTTCACGAGACGAAAAACACCAAACGATGCGCCCTGTGTGTGATCTGTTCCAACATGACCCAGAAGTCCAGAACGGATAACCGTTGGCGTTAATTCTTCTCAAGAAACGTCATCTCCTCAACATATGTTGTTGCCGCAAACCAGTATACAAATTTATCTCAGCACCAGACTATCTGACACAGTTCTTACTTATGTATATCGTCGGGTCTAATCTGAACTTCTGGTTCCAGAACGATACAAGCAAAGCACTCAATTTATTAGAACCTTCGGACAGGAATTTTGTATGCACGCACGACTTGGAGCAAGACTCTGCGTCCTGGCCATGGCACGCTATCGCCCCGGATCTCTCACATCCTGCTCTTCTTCACAGGGCCGAGCTCTTTGGCCTTGGTCCTCAGCTCGTGCTTCTTGATCTTCCCCGTGGCCGTCTTGGGCAGCGGCCCGAAGATCACCGACTTGGGCACCCAGTACGCCGGCATCCTCTCCCGGCAGAACCGCATGATGTCGCTGGCCACCGCAGCCTCGTCCGACCCTTCGGCTGCTCCGTCCTTGAGCGTCACGAACGCGCACGGCGACTCGCCCCACCGCTCGTCGGCCCTGGCGACCACCGAGGCCTCCAGCACCGCCGGGTGCGTGCACACCACCTTCTCCACCTCCAGGCTGCTGATGTTCTCCCCGCCGGAGATGATCACGTCCTTCATCCGGTCCCTCACCTCCACGTACCCGTCGGGGTGCTTCACGCCGAGGTCGCCCGAGTGGTACCACCCGCCCGCGAACGCCTCCGCGTTCGCCTTGGGGTTCTTGAGGTACCCCTTCATCACGGCGTTGCCCCGCATCACGATCTCACCGTAGGTCCTGCCGTCGGCCGGGACGGGCGCCATCGTCTTCGGGTCCACGACGTCCAGGCCCTCCATCGCGATGTACCTGATCCCCTGCCGGCAGTGCAGGCGGGACCGCTCCTCCAGCGGCAGCTCGTCCCACTCGGGCTTCCACGCGCACACCGTCGAGGGGCCGTAGGTCTCTGACAGGCCGTACGTGTGCGTCACGCGGAAGCCGCGGATGGACAGCGCGGCCAACAGGGACGGCGTCGGGGCGGCTCCGGCCACGTTGACATTGACGACGTGGGGCAACGGCAGGAAGGTCTCGCTCGCCGGAGCATTGATCAGGTTGTTGAGGACAACAGGTGCGGCGCAGAAATGTGTCACTCCTTGCTTGGTAATGCCTTGGTATATAGCTTTTGTGCTCACCTGCAAAATGGTGTTTCAGAAATCAGAATCATCAGAGCTCAAACGAATTGTATTCAAAGTTTTCTTGATTTTTCACCAAATAATTGAGTATATGTAGCTAAAATTAACACATTTAGGACCAAAATGTGGTTAACATACCTGGCGAAGACATATGCTTGTTCCACAGAACGCTGCCAGCGCCCAAGTATAGCACCAACCATTACAGTGGAACATGGGCAGAGTCCACAAATAGACAGCCCCTTCAGGCATTCCCCACACGATGGCAACACTAAGTGCCATGAGATAAGCACCACGGTGATGCAACACGACCCCTTTTGGGCTGGAAGTAGTCCCGGAAGTGTATCCTAGGGCGATGCTCTGCCATTCATCCTTTGGTGGCTTCCAATTGAACTCCGGGTCACCAGTTTTCAGAAACTCTTCATACTCTATAACTCCCTTTCCTAGAGCATACTGTAGAGACTTTGGATCACAAGTTGGGTCACCGATGACGATCAAGATTGGAGGCCTGAAAGCCGATTTCTTCTTCTCCGCAATTATTTTTAGCGATTCTTCGGCTAGGGTGAAGAATTCTTGGTCTACCATCACAACTTCTGCCACAGAGTGTTCAAGGAGGAATGCTATTGTCTCAGCGTTTAACCGAATATTGACGCAGTTCACAACAGCTCCTGACATTGGGACACCAAAGTGAGCTTCATAGACAGCTGGGACATTAGGGGCTATCACAGCAACCTAAGGAAGCCAAAACAAATCAGTCAATGTCAGTCAAGCAAAATTTGTATAAAGATAATTAAAACAATGCTACTTTCTTTATAAAAAAATGTAAAAGGCACCGGAAAACGGCAAGTACCCTAGGAACCACATAAACAGTGTTTATTTTAGGATTAGTAGCTAAATGGGTAACTCACAGTTAATTTTATCAAAATTGATTCTGCTGTAAATGTCCAACGGCCAGACAAATTAACACATACGTCAGTAAAAACATATAGTCCCTCAATTGACAAGTTTTCTTTTTCTTTGCAAGGAATGCCTTTGTTGCTACAAGGCTACATGTGTTGCTACAAGCCTCAACTCTCAAAAGAGTGACAGAGACGTCCAGTGTCACGCACAAGACAAGAATAAGATAAGTTTATCTTATTTTGACTAGAAACAGTAGGATTGCTGTATTTCATTTTGCTGAGCAAAGCAACTAGAGTAACATCAGTTCAGGCATCTTCTAAAAGCAAGGGGTATACCACAATTTACAAGTTGGCGAAAAAGATGCAATATTCTACAGCCACTTCCTACTGATCCGGACTAGACAATTCCACTGCATCCTGCCTACACAATCGATCTATCTGTAATAGGTAATCCAACATAAAGAGCACCTTATAAAAATAAAAACATAAATAGCATATATCAAGCCTGTCACTCAACTGCAGCTGTGTTCAAACAGAGAAGATCCCCTGCTTATACTAGATAACAAAAGGCAAAAGGTAACTACTACGTAGCCGAAGAGCAGGGAGACCTAATCGCGAAATGCTATGGTTCTTCCATATGATTTCTGAAGTTATTCAGAAGTACACGTCATTATCATAACCTTAATGCATATTAAGATGCAACACGAAGGACTTGGTTGCAAGTTAGGGTCTTATACAGCGATAGAAAACTGCATTTAAAAAACATGGAACACTGAAGAAATAAGAGAACATGGGGATAACTATTAATTAACTACACATAACACACCAGTTTTTTCTATTTTTTTTTTTAAAGTACAAAGACGGTATATATCCACCTTGCAAAGGTAGCAATCAGGAAAAGGGCCTCCTGATTGTTGCAAACGGATCATTTTGCATATAAAAAAGTACTGGAATTCTAACCACTGTACACAGGTCCCATCCGAATCTCCATGGCAGCATAATCGAAAATTAAGTTTCTCTTACTTTGTTATTAGTGCAACTCATATCATATAATTAAAAAGTACCCCCAAAATCGGACACAGTCCACAAGCGTCTATATGCTCGGGGGAGAAAACATCTGATATTAAAAAATTACTACTGTATATATTAAAAAAAATGGAGGAAACAGAAACTACAGAAGGAAGTAAATTCACCGTGCTTCCGTGGCCGACGGATCGGCGCGCGAGGGCGGATGCGAGGCGGCGGCAGCGGCGATAGGTGTCGGCCCAGGTGTAGCGCACGGGCCCGTGCACGACGGAGGCCCTGCCCGGCTGCGCCAGCGCCGCGCGCTCGAGGAACCAGAGCGGCGTGAGCGCCGTGTAGTTGGCGTCGTTCCGCGGCAGATCGTCGATGTCCCGCTCCGGCGCCGCGGACCCGCCGCTCACCGGCCCCATGGAGCCCATCCTCTCTCGCTCGCCAAGATTGTGACGAGGCGGGGCGCTAGAGAGTACCAGACGACTGCTGTCAGTGTCGAAAGTGTGATGAGAGACAGAGAGAGAGAGAGAGAATGGAAAGAGGCGACGCCGCCCGGCGAGCTCACTGCCATTTATAGCTCCGTGAAGTGAAGTCTCGGGCTGCGCCGTGCGGGCGACTTGTACGCCAGAACGGCCGTCCGATCGGAAACGGGCGGCGGATCGGTCCGGCGTGGGAGGCAGCGGACTCCCAATTGGACTTGGCCTGCGCAACCACCCCGCCGGTCCAGCGGAATGGGCCGAGCGAGCTTTACGTGGGGACAGGCACGTGTACCGGCGTACGTGTATCGACCTTTGTGGCGGAGGGCCCATGGGCTGTTGAGCCTGGTCCATGTGGCCCACGTAGGTCAGTACTATTCCTCGATTTCATTTTTTTCCTCAATCAGTATATACAAGTGCCATGAAAGTACGAATCTTTGTAGCCTGTGGCTGAATTCTGAAAGCGAGGCATGAAATTAGTCAGTGCTCCATCGAAATCGGGCAGACGCGCCGAGCACCAGCAATTGCTTAGCAGCCACTAAACCCTGGCCCGAATGCTAGAGCAGCAGCGATAAGCTACGATGCCTTTGATGATCTGGTGCCGTCCTCGTGTGATGTAAGGGATGATGCCAGCGGCGGCAAGTGGCGGCATCTGCGTGCTCTGCTCTCCCGTCTTGGTTCAATGCATCGGTCCAATGCGTGTATTAGAACTTCACCGATGCAGGACAACAAGAGTGTACGATTAGTCGAAAAATTTTACTCCTCTACTCCAAGCACGTATCCGTAAAAGCTGACAAAATATAACACCATTTTTTTCTCTTACATTCATTGGACCATCCTCTCAATCTCCCGAGGCGATAGGAGCTTCTACAAGTCACATTGACACGTATAGAGCACCTAACTTTCACCTTTGTTTGCATCCGAACCTAGTTGGACTGACTAAGCCAGCCAAGCCACTGCGTTGGGGCTCGTTGTAGGTTTATAACAATCTAGTTTTATACAAAAATTATGCCACATATAAAGTATAATTTTTTTTTCTTTACTTTATACCTAACATGTTAAAATTTTAATAGGGTTCTCTCTATGTCATGTCTATCAGGCATATCACATTTAAAATGTTCCAAATTTAAGTAAGTATCAATTCGATCACCTAGTTTAACACAATCAAGTACGACTCGTGCAGTGTTCCATTCGCTTTTTAATTCCATAAGCTCTCCCATCTGTAGGCGAGAGGGGAGCAGTAGAAAACAACAACAACAACAACAACAATAACAACATCAAGCGAGCATATAGGAGTTCGCTGTAATCGCTCATAGAGCATGGCTAAGAGAGGTCGCAGACAAGGCAAGCCACAATTACACCAAGCATCATATAGACAAGCACAATTGCGAGCCAACGACAACCTATGCTTTCCATGAACCAAAAATGTGTTTATGCCCATGTTTCATGGTCTAGGTCAAGTTAAAGCTAAGTTCTAACTAAAAAATAGTGTTTAAAAATGAGTAAATAGATAAATTATACAAGAGTTAAGAAGCTGAACAATTTGTGATAGGCTTAACATTGGTTGAAGCTCATTTAAAAAAAATGAGGGTAAATATAAAAAAGGGTGACTTAATTGAATTCGCAAGGAAGAAGTAGAATGATAATGATGTTCACTTGGAAAGGGCATTCTCACTAGCAATATGGTTATAATAATATACCTAGCTGAGAGGAAGGGGAAAAACTATTCACACATCCTCTCTCCGTCATTAATCTTCTTGTCTCAAATTTCTCCTTTTCTCTGTCAATCAATGCCAAATATCTTTGTTTTTTTTTTTTTTTTTTTTTTTTTTTTTTTTTTTTTTTTTTTTTTTTTTTTTTTTTGCAAAAAATAGCTTGGCTATTGCTCCTCGCTAGCCAACACTCTCCCTATTCTTCTCTCATCTACTTTGGACTCACCTAGCCACGTGGCTGGCCATTGGACTGGGCCTGAAGGCCCAATCAGAAAGGTCTATAACCTCATGAACTTATGATGGGCTGAGCTACTGTCCTATACCCAAACAATTGAAGTCGAGCCCGTGGAGGCTTGGTAAGCAGTAAGCAGTGGCCCAGCACGTGTTCAATCTCCTCTCTCGATAACGTGTTGTTTCGGTCTCTCCCAGTCACACCGACTCGAGCCGGAACCGAGGCCGGATTCCACCAGCCAGCCAGCCTCCAGGAAGGAGCATGGTGGAAACTTGAAATAGTATTCTAATCGCGACCAAATCCAACGCGAAATTTTGACTTCGTTTCTTCGAAGACGTTGGCTCGTTCTCCTGGCATGGCTGCTCTGTTTCTTGTTTCTAGAAGATATGAAGTGGGAAATTTCAAACTGGGGATTTGAATGCTTCGTTATATTGCAAAATCTATGTACTGCATTTGTTCGCATATATTTTTTTTAGATAAGGAAACAAAGTTTGTTCGTATAGATTAGACAATACAAAAGCGCCGTCTGTCTCTTTCTGCAGACATACTGCTCCGTCCGTGTTCGCTGCAGAGTCCTGGCAGTTGCATCAGCCTTGCATTCTGGCGCAAGCGAACCAGCATTGCACGTCTGCACTCCGGAAGTAACCTGACGTGCGAGGCTGCTGAATTGAGGCGCAAGTGA
Organism: Themeda triandra; assembly: GCA_018135685.1. Lineage (NCBI taxonomy): Eukaryota > Viridiplantae > Streptophyta > Magnoliopsida > Poales > Poaceae > Themeda > Themeda triandra. Next base: position 674,739 of record JAENPR010000160.1, on the reverse strand, counting down.
GCCTGACATTTCCCGCCCTGGTCGTCACAAAAAGTCTGAAACTCTGAATAAATCTAGTAGTCCCGTTTATGATCGTACGTACAATCGGCCGTAACAAGTTTGAAGAAAGGCGCGGTGAAAACATGCAATGTCGTCAGTAGCAACATGGAAACTCATTTGGAGTCCTCACCACTTTATACTTACATACATATGACGAAGAACTCTATCTGTTCTAATAATCCTACAATTACACGGCAAATTTCGATTGCGCTATGGAGTATCAGCCGATCACATGGAGGTCACATCATGCCATCGTACAAACGTTTTGACAGGTACATGATCACAACAGGCATTCATTGGGATCGACAGAGAAAAGGAACGAAAAACGAAGACGATTAGATGGGGATCATCAGAGCTCATCAGAACACCTACTGTCCGATCGGCTCATGGATCAGAGGAAAAGGAAGCTTGCTTGTCAGAAGAGCCAATGGGTCCTCTTCTTGGGCAGGACGCGCTCCTCGATGGTCCGCAGGCTGGGCTTCCACCCCCTGCTGGACAGCTCCCGGCTCAGGAACTCCGGCCGGTGCTCCTCGAACCCGTCCGCCGGCCTCGCCGCCGCCGCGGACTCGTCCTCGTCCGGCACGGTGGACTCCGCGGCCGCCTCTCGCTGCGCCGGCTCTTCGGCACCAGCCTTCTTCGACAGCTTCCGCCTGAGGCCGGGCATCGACCTTGACCGCGCCAGGGACCGCGCCGCCGACAGCGCGCGCCGCGCCTCGTCGGCCGACACCTTGCCCCGCGTCGCCGGCACCAGGACGTACACCCCGCCCGCGCCCAGCACGTGGTCCGCCGGCAGCGGCGCGACCTTGGCCCCGCCGCCGCCCTGTTGCTGCTGCTGGTGGTTCTTGTGGTGGGTGTGGTGCTCCCGGCGGCCCAGCTCCTTGAGCACGCGCGCGTCCACGACGAAGTGGCGCGGGTGGTCCATCATGAGCTCCGCCACGGACACCGGCTCGCTGAGCGCCCGCACGCTCCCGTCCGCCATCACCACCTTCCCGCCGCCGCTCACCGCCGCGGCACCCGACACCAGGTTGCCCATTTTACTCTCGATCGGCGATCGCGCGGGCAGGCAGAGCCGAGCCGAGCCACACGGACAGGTGCGCGAATGGTGCTCCGGGGGCGAAGGGCAGACGGGTCGGAGGGTATTAAAACGGTTGGCGGGAGCGAAGAATTTCTAGCGATTTCCTTTCCACCCCCGGTCGCATTCCACTCCACCACCGGTGACACCAAAGTCTTGCCTCTCGCGGCAGGGGAGGGGGTTTAGTTGGCGTGGAGCTGGAGGGCTTGGCGGGTTCGGTTTGAACTGAACCGCTGGCTCCCGCGGTGAGTGAGGTCGTTGCCGCGTTGACTCGTCTCCTACACGCACACGGTGCGCGCGCACCACGCAGCACCGTCACCACGGACCTGCCCTGTGTCTGGGCTCTCACCGTTCTGAACAGCGGCGCGGCGGCTGTTCTGAACGCATTCACCTCGGCGAGAAATCGGTCACGGGCGTAGACCTTCCTTGGACTTCAAAGTTCAAACAGGGGTTAAATCTGTGTTGTTTCTTTCCAAAATTTTCTCGGCAGATTCATGAACGATTGAACGTTTGGCACAGACGCACAGCCGAGCCCCGGAGTGTGTAAGCGAGCTGCAGATTTCCGACGGTAACAGGCGGGGTGACAGAGGCATAGCTTCATAGTACTAGATAGAACAGGGGCCAGGAGGAAAAGAACTAGGAAAGGTGAAGGAAAATTACAGGCGAAAATATCTGCCGGATTAGACAGTCTGATTAAAGAATGTGTGCTTGGCGCAACTGGTGCCGAGTTCAGTGCAAACGTTCCTTTCTGTGTCAGCGACGAAGGTGACGTGCGACCACTTTGCCGTTGGGGCTCCACTCCTTGTTTTCAGCTCTGGCCTCTCTAGCTACTCGGCGTCAGTTACCTTATGAAATTGCTTGGAGGGGAATCGAAGTCTCCGTTGTGGCGCTACTGTTGTTTTTCTATGAGGGAGGATTAGTTGACGGCTAGCATAGCATATAGTTTGGTGCCTGTCCGCGTTCTGTACCAGACTTTTTTTTTTCTTAATCAAGTTCTGTACCAGACATGATCTTTGTGTGCGTGCTCCCATGATTTGTGTTTTCAATAAATTACTATTATTAAACATAGCTGGGCCGACAGACATAAGATGATTTAATAGGCTTTGACCAACATTTTCTTAGTTCGGTTGAGACAATTTGTGATGGTTTCATCAATTCAAATTTTGTTCGTCCAAACTTTTGTAAATGTTCATATGTGTGTCCGTTGAATTTATCTAAAAAATGAACGAAGACCTTCTATCCACGAAAAATGATTTAAACCCGTTGGATAAATGTTGCTCGCTCAGTCCATGTAACGGGAGTCGTGACTCGTGAGGTGAACCAAACATTGCTGCAGGATGCAAAGCCAATACGGGACAAATTTTGGACTTTCCTGAACAAAATTTAGCGACGCTGGTCCTACAGTGAGGTGGGTTCAGGTACTTCTTTGGCTACAAAGATCTCAACATTTTCTGTGGTTTGGTTAGACGCATGTTCCATATGTATGAGGCACTGTAATACGATACCATTTCTAACTCCAATGCGTACAGCCTACTAGGAAATCAAAACCGTCCACAAGCAGCGCCATGAAAATTTCGAACTTGTGGACAAAAATTAGCGGATGCAGGTCCTACGACAAACCGCGTAACGGTGGGTTCAAGTACTCCGTGCTGCTACCTGCAAACATCATTGCCGCAGAGTACAGTCTTTGGGAGCCAAACATGCTTTGTGTGAACCTCACTCATGTGTTTGCAGCCCTAAGCAGTCTTTGAAGAATACTGCTTGTGTAGATAGGTGCATACAAACCATGTAAAAAGAGATATACTAATTAACGTTAAAAAAAGCGAGGAGAGATACATAGTCATCGCTGCACATTTCAAAGAATCGTATGCTTTGCTTGCGAGAAACTTCCTTTCCTATTTAGTTTATTTCTTGATTGATGATTCTTTTGATCCACAACAGGTCAATTTGTAATGTACAGTCTCTCACCGAATGATTGCAACACTGTGCTTCGATCTCTCCTTAATCTAGAATACTACCCTTTCACATTCAGATCCATCCACCGATCCACGGGTTAGAATTTTGTATGAGAAACAAAATTATATTAGAAGTTTATGTTTAGTCCTAATCAAAATTTGGAACGGAGAAAGTCTATATTATAAAGTTTAAAACTCAACATAGAATCCAATTTGTTATATGCAGACTTCCCGTCCAGCTAGCTTCTGCATATTTCGTTGTCCAAACAAAACCCATTTAATAACCAACCTTTGTGTCCAAATTGGGAAGGAACACCGCTAGTACTACTATTCTACAGGATCCATCACCGTCACCTGCAAACCTAATGGCTAAAGCTAAACATGCCTCCCAATACTGATTTTTCTTCTTATGGCTATTCATGGCTTTGCATACGTACCCGAAGAAAGACACAGGGTGGCGTACGAGTTGAGCCTGGCCAAACAGCTGCCTTAGTGGCGGTCGATGGCGGACATGATGGAATCCGGCTGATCGGAGAGGGATGTGTACCAACCAAAACCAGGTCCAGGCAGGGAGAGAAGCTTCGATTGGTCGCGGGAGCCATACCAAAATGCAATCCAACCCACGGCTCGCTCGTCTTCTCCGGTCGCTGCCGGACCAGCCGCTGCCTGGCGCCTGCCGGGGCTTCTAATCCAAACAATACTCCGTAGACAATAGACCTGCCGTTGCCCATTCGCTAGTCGGAATGTCGAACCAACCCTAACCCAACCCAACGCAGTGCAATCCGGTCTATATTTTCCCTTTGATCGGTGTGAAAAGGACAGCTCGCTTCCTGCTCAAGCGATGCTGTTGTGTTCCATGCATTGGTTGGTTGGGGAGTCAAAGGGAGATAACAACATTTTATACAAATCTGATGGAAATTGATTAATCGTGTAACCGTAGTCGTAGTCGTAGAGCGACAAGGCTGCGGAGATTCCTGCGTTTGGTTGTTCCAACCATATACGAAATACGAATACCACGACAACGAGTTGCCGGAGTCCGTGCGTGTTTTCGTATTTGTTTGCCGAGCTTTTTGGGTCAAAAACGTCTCAGCTTTCTGTTTGATAACGCCCCGGTACGCAATGCACAACTTTGTTGTTTGCTTTGTTCTCGGAGTGGTTGTGAATGTGGCAATGTAGTTGGGTGGTCCGACGATGTGCTCCTCGAATGCTCGATTTCAAACTACATATATGGGGTGTTATTTGGGATGTCCAAGTCCAGTTTTCAGGTGGAGAGCTTCAGCTTGAAGCTGTGTGTTTGTAGGTGCTGGCCGGTGAAAAATTGAAATGTACGTGTAGAGCTAATAAATTACTACGTACGCAGGCGGCTACGGGATACGCAAAATCCAGAATTTTCAAAAGGAAGATGACCGACCGTACACGGTATCCCACCGAGGAAAAAGTAGGAAAACAAGCATCAACTCGTAAGCATCATGAGATTAGGACTTGACAGGGGGAGTTTTGCATTCACGGAACAAGTAGCCGACACTTCGATTGCAACATTCACCGAAGCTATGGGTACTAAAATATGGGCTCGTCAGCGTTGAGAAAATTTGGATCCCAACCAATTGACAATTGAACAGTTGTGTACTTTGATGAAAGCTTTGTCCTACGTCAAATATGACCGACCATTTAAAAATTCTTTATAGTTTCATAACATATGAATTATATATTATTCAAGTATTTCTTATAATAAATCTTTTTAGCATGAATCTATTTTTTAAATTAATTGTCAAATATACAAATGTTTGGCTTCGGACAAATGTCATATGGCCTTCGAAATCTAATAGGTTGCATGCAGAGACGGAGCCTCATCGAGGACAAACGGGGTGGTGGCCCCCCTTGCCTCAACTAGTAGTAGTTCATCTATCCTCTTTTTGTTACTCAACTCCAATAGTTTCTTAAAACTTACTTGACAAATCTATAGTTTTGCCAAGTCTTAAAACTAGTACCAAGTGAAAAAAGAGGTCTTCTCAAACAGTTTGCTATTTGGGCTTGGCAAAAAAACTTGGCATCCTATAATTTTTGTCAAAATCACAAAATTGAGCCTCCAACAAGTTGGCTAAACTAGTTGGCAAATTGGGATACACGTGATACCAAGCGATGGAGGACTTGGCATATTTGTCAAGTGAAGGGGGAAATTTTGCCAAGCTCACAAAAATGCCAAGTAGTTTTGTCAATTTGTTGGAGGCTGTTTTTTGTGGTTTTGGCAAAAATCTTAGAATCGCCAAGTCTTTTAGCAAACTGTTGGAGTTGACAGCTTCTATATTCTATAGAAAACTGCTTCAATTAATGTGAAAGAGATTCAGCTAATGAAAAGTGAAGACAAAACACAATTTGCAATGCTTAATACCAAACCTTGACAAAACACAATTTGGCCCCTGCATATTTAGTCCGCAAGCTTCGTCACTTTTTTTTTGATAAGTATATCTGTATTAATTAAAGTAAACAGTACAGAACACATACAAATACACCGTATAAGGATACGGAAAACAGCTTTCCACACTATTTGCGAAAAGGACCCCCAGAAACCTAGAAATTACACCTCGGTCCTTTTCCCCACTAAGAACCGCGTTCAGCGCCAACCATCGCCGTCGGAAGCCGCCGAAGTCCGCCGTCGCCACCAAGTCTGGTTCATCTTCGACCGAAGGAAGCCACCGGCTTGAAGATGGACTGCAGCAGTCGTTCAGTATCGCTGAAGCGAAGAAATTCTTGAACGCCCGTCCGTCAGGCTCACTATCCAGCCTGGATCGACGAAGACGACGCCGACGAATCCGTCGTCGCTGTGGTACCAAGCCCGCTTCTCCATGGATCGAAGCTTGCCAACGATCTGTGCCGCCAGCAGAGAGCTCGATCCACGCTCCTTCTTGCCGCCATACCCTCCGCCATCGCCGTATCCTTGCCCTAAATCGCGGCACGAGCACCGCTGCTACGCCTCGAGGACGAACCAGCGGCCGCCGCGGGCTCCTACGCCTCACCGGCCTCCCCTCGTCCCCGGAGTAAGAGACGACGGGGTGGAAGAAGACCGGAAGGACTTTATTCCTTGGCCGCGCCGCCCCTTCCACCAAGCACACGCGTGCGGGAAACCCAACCCTAAGTAAGGGACCTAACCTGCAACGCGCCGCCGCCATCGTCATCTTCACGAAGACGCCATGACGGCCGAACGTGCCGACACCTACGACCCCACGCTCGACGCCCCCGCCGGACGAAGAGCCTCCGCTTCCCCACGTCTCCGTGGCCCCGGGGGCCGCCGGAGGCGGAGGGGATCGCGCCCGCCGGCGGGAGGGCGAAATCGCCTCCTCGGTCGCCCGCGGTACTGTAGCCCTAATTCGGGAAGGGGAAGGGGAAACTAATACAACTCAAATGGAATCGTCCGCAAGCTTCGTCACTGGTTGCATGGGACGGCCTAAATATATTTTCTACTATCACGGGCCATGAATTAATACTATCAATAGTTCAATACTTATAGAAAAGATGAGATACAAAATCGAAAAGTTTAAAGATAACATGTTAAGATTATTTACATACTATCATGGGCCATGATGAATGCTATCAACACTTATAGAAAAAGATTAATCCAGTCCTAATTGTACAATACGGGGCAACACAATGTTTATCTAGAACTTGTTTTGTATTGTAAAAATGAAAAGCGAGAAGAATTTAAAAATTAGTATAAGTACAAACGTAAATTCTTTTTGAGTACGTGTGCACCAAAGGCTGCTAACCCGAAGGAGATTTGGAAGGAGGCAAGAACACAACGAAGGACTATAATAGAAGGAAGCCCTGCAAGTCCTGATTGCAATATCTGTAACACAACAGTCAACTGGTAGCAGAAAGAGGGCCTATTTATATTTATCATAAGCTGGCAGGAACTGGTGCGCAGAATCTCAAAAAAACTTGACCTATTTGTAAGCAGGCATGAACACCATTAGCCACAAGCCAGGGACTAGATTAGAATGAAACTCTCCGCAAGCCCAATCGAAAGGACCCGATTGTAATGTTTGTAACACACCCAGGAAGCAGCAGGAGGACCTATTTGTAAGAAAGCAGGGACCGGCGCGCAAAATCTCAAAAAAATTTGGACCATTTCTCGATTTGTGCGTGTCATCCTTGCGCAGGGGCCATGCTAATCTTCTCTGTATCGTTCCAATTTTATCGGATGTCTCCGAAGAGACGAAGCAGCTGGTGCGCTCAGGCTTATAAGCTGGTGTCTGCACTGCCGCGGTTCCGAGGTGGTGCTAAAGAACGCGCTCCGGCTCCGCGCCGCGCCCTCCCGCATCGCAACGCAGGGGTCCGAGCGGAGGCGTCCGTGGGCTGGTTTGTTTTCAGCGGCCCGCTCAGTAGTGCAACGTGGGCCTTTTCCTGCATCGCCTTGCCTCGTGTTTGTTTTTTCTTTTCCTGTTTTAAATAATGAAGATCATATTATAAATAAATAGCGTGGTCGATTAATTCAAATTTCATGAATATATTTTTTGAAAACTGTTTCTTCTATGTCTTTTGTCGGTGCCCTGTTGTTTCTTCTATGATTAAGATCCTAGTACACTGGACCGTGGTATCACTATATATTGCCAATATTGTAAGTATATATTCCGTTGTTGTGTCATAGACTCCTAGGAGTACAATGGATTACAGGTTGTGCACACATCTTCCTATCTGGCAAAAAAACACTCGGAGCAAAACTAAATTACTCCAGAACACAGGGAAGATAACATGGGGAAGATGCGAAAATGCAGAGCAGAGCTTCGGTTTCAAAGACTCGTGGTCGTCATAACGAAACATTTGGTTCCTTGGTTCGTGCTATGGCTTGACGACGACAACGGGGCAGCTCGCATTCCTGAGACAGTAATCACTGACACTTCCGAGGAGAGCCCTGCAAAACAGCAATCAAACGGCTATCACACCGCGCATACACAAACATTTCCTGCTCCCAAAAGTAATCACAGCTTTCTAAGCTCGCTGATCGCAATCGCAACCAACTGACAGGAATTTTAAAAGGAAAAAAAATACAGAAATGAACCCTCAGAGATTAACTACTGTCGATCTCTGCTCAAAAAACTACAGTGTCGAGGCCGTATGTACCTCTTGAAGAAGCCGTAGCCATGGCTCCCCATCACCAGAACGTCGGCACCGAGCTTGTCCGCCATATGGCAGATGACGGCCCTGGCGTCCCCGACCGCAACCTTCGCCTCGACCTTCATCTCGTGCTCACTCTCATCCACGTCCTGGTCCTGCAGCAAAACCACCACACGCGTCAGGGTGTAAAAATCGGTCTGCCGGTCGGCCGCTACCGCTGAACCGAAACGTCGTCCGTGTGAACTGTCGTAGCCTGAGGCCTGAGCGCACCTTGCTGTAGAGCGTGCAGAGCTTCTGCGCCTTCTCCACCACCGCGTCCGCCACCTCCCGGCTGTACCTGTCGATCGCGGCGGTCACCTCCTCCGCGAAAAGGTAGCCTACGCAGCTTGCGCCACAGGATGTCAGTACGTTTCTCGACGACGCGCACGCACGGGGCACTAATAATGAAGCCAACAAGCCGGCACACACGGATCTCGATCGTGTGCTGGGAGAAAGAAGCACGTACCGGAGGCGTCGAGCACGGAGTAGGCGGGCGGCGGCGGGCGGACGTAGAGCAGGATGACGGTGTCCCCGCGGGACGCCGCGGCGAAGGTGCCCAGGCACCACCGCAGCGCCTGCACGCTCTCGTCGCCCTCGTCCACCGCCACCAGGATCCGCCGCCCTGGCTTCATTGCCGCCGCTGTCTCGCCTCCCACTCGCATGCTTGCCTCACTGCACACGTGTCACACAACCAAATCGATCTCGCCTTGAGCGAGCTGTACGTCCCTGGTCACTAGAAGCTGCGACTCGTGGATGGATGGGGACGGCCAAGAGATTCCAGGCCGGCTTTTATGTTCAGAAACGCGGCGCCCGCGCGCCCGCGCGGCTCCCGGTTTGCGTAACGGTGGCTCGATTCCGCGGTATCTTTCGTGGTCCATACAAATCACGGCGCACGGCGCAGCAGTAGACGATGGGGGATAAGTTTCACAGCGCCGCCGAATGCAAATAGCAATAGCATTGTCACCTGGCGCCTGCAGCGGGATTAGATTTGGCGGGGAATGGGCCGTGGTTTTCCTGGCCACGCCTAGATCTGGATCCTTCGCAGCACGGCAGCAGGATAAAATCACCGGATTCCGTGTGTGAGACGGTCAAACCATGAGATACTCTCACTGAAAGTGACTTTGTGTATCTCTGTGTCACTGTGTGGGTCGAATTATTTGTTTAGTTCCGATCGGTTGTGATAGTTGCAGTCTTCCCTCAGAGCAGCTACGTAATTGGTGCCAAAACAAGCAGCGGCAGGCAAAGACAAGCAGCTGCCCAGGCTGTTTGTTTAAAATCCGTGCGCGGCTTGATCGTTCTAGTTTTATTTTATTTTATTTAAAGTGCGTTGCAACGGGAACTAAAAAAGAAAAGAGATCACGATATTGAAATTTGAATGTGTTGTGTAGCTGTACCAAAAATGATAGACAAGGAATCAATTCCATATACTAAACAATGTTTCTTTAAATCATTATTTAGAGTGACAGATGCTTCCATAGTAAAATGACAAAGGGAGAACAGGTCGTCAACCCCTGTGATCAGGGTCTTTAAAACACATATAGAAACTGAGAGCACACATGGCAAAAATACAACAGGAGAGCTTGGTTTCCAAGCATCACTCACTCTAATGAAAAAAAAGAACAAAGGCTTTCTTTTCTTATTGCATAGGCACTTTATATGCCAGCTCAGTTCTTATTGCATACACACCTAAACTCAATTAGGCACACACTCAGTTAGGAGAGAAAGGACCAACAGTCAAATCAAAGAAGAAAAACCAATAAAGTATATGCAAATATTAGCGCTCCAGAAAGACCAAGGATAGCAGAACACAAGAGGACAACACGAGAGAAACTACGGCATCAAGCCATCAACCATCAACCTATGAAGAAACAACTTATCCTTTTAGTTAAGAATATACAACATCAAGCTACTTTTTCTCCAACAAGCAATGTAGTTTTGCACAATTCATTGCTGTAACATGGCAGATCAGTAATCAATTATTTTTAATCACCAAGGGTAGATATAGTTCATCGGCCAAGAATGTCATTACTGTCAAAAACAAAATCCTCCTGTTTGAACCTACAATATGTCAAGATTAGTATGTTTCAGGCTTTCAGCAGACAAGCACAATTCTCTGAGATTAACATTCTCGAAGTAGGATCAAAATGTACTACAAGTACAGTTGCCTTTTTTTACCTTGAAGCAATCATATGACTCCTGCAAAATATAGCACTTGTCTAGCATGATCTGCACAATCTCTGCAAGAAGCATCAGGAACTTGTAGCAAACCACTGGTGACCTACAATGGAAACTAACATATTTGTCAAGTTCAGGGAAGTACTACAATGTAAGCATCAGTAGAAACCAACAACAACAACAACAAAGCCTTTTTATCCCAAGCAAGTTGGGGTAGGCTAGAGATGAAACCCAGAAGAGACGTTACAAGGCAACCCAAAAGTCATGGTTCAGGCACGTTGATAGCTAGTCTCCAAGCGCTCCTATCCATAGCTAAATCCTTGGAGATATTCCACTCCTTAAGGTCTCTCTTAACCGACTCGCCCCAAGTCAGTTTAGGTCGACCTCTACCGCTCCTTACATTATCGACCCATTTTAGAACCCCACTACGCACTGGCGCCTCAGGAGGTCTCCGTTGGACATGTCCAAACCATCTCAACCGATGTTGGATCAGTTTCTCCTCAATTGGTGCAACCCCAACCCTATCCCGAATATCGTCGTTTCGGACTCTATCCCTCCTAGTGTGCCCACAAACCCAACGCAACATACGCATTTCCGCTACACTCAGTTGCTGGACATGTCGCCTTTTTGTGGGCCAACATTCCGCACCGTATAACATCGCCAGGGCGAATCGCCGTCATAGAACTTACCTTTTAGCTTCAACAGGGCACCCTTTTGTCAAAGAGGACGCTGAAGCTTGACGCCATTTCAACCAACCGGGCCGAGATCCTATGTCTAACATCTTCATCAATGTCTCCATCCTTTTGAAGCATTGATCCTAGATACCGAAAAAAATCGGCTTGTGAAACCCATACAAAACATCAGCTGCAATAGAACATGCGATAAAAAATAGTTATAAGCTGGCAAATTCCAAATATCTTAATAAACTCTACAAAAATAAAGACTTATTCATGGAAGAAAAAGTAAGTTAAGAATATTCTTCAATCATGTGCTAGGCAGAAGATGAAACCAAGAGAATGTGCATTAAGGAGCCAGAATAAGTCAAACTAAATAACCATTACTTAATATGAAACCAATTTACTCCTATCTAGCAGAAATCTTAACACTATTCTTGATTCACATTCAGATAGCAGGATCTTTGTACCATGAATATGGAACTTCTCTACACAGATGCAGTCTGCATCCATGAAGCCAGTTTCAGAGGAATAGTGAAAACAACATTATTTGATCTGGACACTGACAAAATAGGCACTGGGCATTTACGGATTCATAATTCATTAGCAAGCCCCTTAAATCCAGTAAGCACTACTTATAGTTATATGTACCTGTGGGGATTAAGCACTATGTGATAAAAAAGTACAGCAACTTTAGCCAAAGGTGAGAGGACACTCAAGCCAAACTGTTAATACATAAAGAACCTCAAAGACCTGATTACTTGTGTGCTATTTTTTCCCATATTGCCTCAGCATCCACAAAAATAAAACAATAGAGAGAAGTGAGAAGGAGTTTCTTTGTATTTGATCTCAGCATACAGAAACTAATTGAATTTCACTGCAGCAGCTGTAGCCAGGGTTCCCATTTAAAACTAACATTCTTAGTGTGTTCAGTGTTCATGTGATCCTTCTGTTATAGCACCATACATAGGCAATGCATGTATCAATAGCATATATTGTCACCAAACTATTTGTACACAGCATAATTAAACCTATGCTCCCGGAGCTGAAAAGTTTTCACCACAATGATCATAAAAGGACAGATTATTATGCTAAACCCAGATCAAAGCAGAGTAGTATAATTATTAGGCTAGACCAAAAGAGCACAGAGGGCTTTTCACAATTAAGTGGACAAAATTGTTGTCTAATATACAAATACTGCACGCTGAAAGATAAGACCTTTCATTATAGGATTGTTTTTTGTAGCTCAAAGGTAAAATCTCCTGAAACCTGTGAAAGCTGCAAACAAGAAGAATTACAATGTTGTGACCGTCTTAACTTAAGGGAAACTCACACTTGCAACTGGAGAATATGATTGGATTCAAATACATTCTGAAAGCTTCTACAAAAACGTATTCAACAGTGGAGAGTAGTATGCAGGTTGCAGGCAACAAGGGATGGGAACAAACCTTGAGCCAATTCATCGAACACTTCCTGGACATCATCATCACCTTAAGCTAATGGGACACTTGTTAGCGTCCGTTCGCCCACCATACATGTATGCCCGGCCATGCGCTTGCCTTAGACATCCGGCCAGCTACCTGCCGCCGTACATCAACCCGTTTATTGTATGCATCCATTCGGATGCCTGCTGCGCACGAGCTCGCCCGGCTGAACACGACCGCCGCACGAGTCCCGGCCACTCGACACGACCGCGAGCTCGCCCGGCTACACGCGACCGCCGCATGAGCCCCCTGCCGCTCGCTGCGCCACGTCCAGCATGAGTCCGTACATGGTGGCGGCGAGGAGATCCATGGGACCACGCCGCCACCCTTGCCGCCCTCTTGCCTTGCCGAGCACCTCCACCCCAGCCGGGCTGCCTCCTTGGCCCCTTACCGGATTTGGCGAGGATGAGCATCTCACCCCGCCCAGGGCCGCCTCCTCATCGAATCTGCCTGACGAAGACCTGGTGAGGGGACGGACGAAGACTTGAGCACTTGGCCTGCGGTGGTGGCGGCGTGAAGGAGCGGCAGCGGGATGCGGCATGGCGGAGGGCAGTGGGCGGCGGCGTGAAGGGGGAGGCCGCCGGCATTAGCAGGGAGGGCTGGGACGAACCGGGGCGGGCCGTGGAGGAGGCATGGCGGCGTTGGCGTTGGCGAGGGCGAGGGGCCATCGGAAGGGGCCGGTTCGTATGCACTTCGGGTTTCTGTTTCACGGGGGGCCACATGTCGGCGCGGTAAGATCGCAGGCAGGGGGGGAATGAGTCGGCTTCACCATGGCCCGGGCTGACGGGTCCGTTTCACATTTATTGTAGTAGAGATTTATTGAGGAAAGCTTGATCTGGAGTATTCGTTTCGTTGTATTTGTACTGGACCCAAGGGCCGCATTGTGAGGAATATCAGACAAGCCCAGCCCAGCTTGCTTGAGGCTCTAAGGCCGTTCAAGTTCAACAAACACTCTTGTCCAAAAAAAAAAAAAAAAAGTTCAACAAACACAAATGGTAGGTGGGGAGCTGGCCTAAACTAGCACATCCCCTTGTCTCAAAAAAAAAAAACAACAACAACAAACAAACTAGCAAATCAAATATCTAAAAAGCAATGGTTGGCCGTTGTTTAGATACATGTAAAATTTCAACTTTTTACACTCTCTATCACATTAATCTTGGGACATATACATGGAACAACAAATATAGATAAAAAATAACTAATTACATAATTTGGTTGTAAATCATGAGACGAATCTTTTAAGCCAAATTAATCCATTATTAGACAATATTTGCCAAATACAAACAAAAGTGATACAATGTTCGAATTGCAAAAAATTACATCTAAACAAGGCCTTGGCTTAGTTAGCTTTCCTACGCTGCCATCCAAATATACCCTTACTCGGTTACTCCAAAATTTCAAGCGAGTCACCTAGATGTTTTTACACATGCACATGCACCATATCATTATGATGATAACCTCAAAAAACTAAGTTGTCATATTTTAAGATCAATAAAATCATAATCTGGGACTTCCTGAAAAAAATAAAGTCATCAACCAATCTCTATAAAGCACCTTCAAAATATAGAACTGACAAATCTCAAAATTGATCAATTTGTGGAGATGCCTTGACATAAACTCACTGCAGATCACTATCTTCAGACACATCACCTAGTAGTGAAAGCATAGAACCGTTAAATCCTAAAACAAACATAAGAAAATAGGAGCAGCCACATTAAGTCAAAGTACTTCCACCTAGGTGGACAAATTTCACCAAAACGCCTAATTAGTTGAATTATGCTTTCATACCAACATCTCCACTTTTACTACCAAATTAGGGTTTTTGTTTGGTTGGTTGGTTGGTTGGTTGGTTGGGGGGGGGGGGGGGGGGGGGGATCAGCCTTAGGAATCGGGTTTAAAGAGATCACAATCGACGATGTTCATCTTTTTGAAGTGCCTGCGATTAAGCGATGATTTCGTGTCATGCAGTTCACTTTTCTGTGTTTTATGTGTAGTGCACGGTCGTGTTATATATTTCGTGTTTTCCTCTAAAATGCACTTCCGACATAGGTCATATTGTTTAGGATTGGTTAGGGCAGCCACAAAGCCAACTGATGTGTAGGCTAAGAGAAGGTGAGGAGGGACAACTGAGACCGAAGTGAATTGTGGATTTATGCTTGTTTATCCGATGCTCATCCTGATATAACTTATCGTTGAGAAGACTAAAAGTATTAAATTAAGAACTGAAAATTATAGTCCGTGATCTGTCTCTAATATCAACTTGAGAGGCCGCAACCAAGTAACGTAATTAATCACCAATCGTGCTGCCCAACCAAGCGCCACGTTCGCAAACGAGCTCACCACACAGAGGCACTTGCGCTACGCAGCGTCGTCACGGCTGCCCGGCTGGACGCTAGCTAGTGCTCTGCACGTAATGACGTCAACCATGCACACACCTAACACAAACGCGCACACAAACCTACAACTCCCACGAACAAAAACCACTAGCGACGCACGGCGACCCCGAGCTTCTGTTTCTAACGACGCCGTACACCCCCCACACGCGTCCTGCACTCCTGCCGCATGCCAGCAGCCATGTCGACGACTCCTCGAGCTCGCGGCCGGTCGTCCCACCGCCGCGCCCGGTGCAGGTGCATAGGCGGTAACAAAGGGGAACGCGGCACGCCGTGCTGCTCCTGCAACCCGCTGAGGTCCCTCTTCCGATGCCCCGGCCGAGACCGTAGCCGCAGCCGCAGCCGCAGCCGCAGCCGCAGCAAGCATCGGCAGCGGACGCCGTCGAAGGTCCGTGACGCGCCGGTGGCCGCCGGAGCGCAGCAACAGCAAACCCAGGACGAGGAGCCTTCCTTCTTCGTGTACACCATGCCGAACCATAGCGGCTTCGGCGCCACCGACGAGCACAAGAAGAACAAGAAGAAGAAGAAGCACCTGAAGCCGCGCATGCCGTCCTTCGGCTCGTGCTTCCGCAGGAAGAAGAGGGAGCGGAGGCAACAGGCTAAAGCCGCGGCCACCGGGAGCGCCGCGCGCCCGGCGCTCACGCCTGCTGCGTCGCTGCTGACGCATCCGCCTGGCTCCCCTGATGCGTCGGAGAAGGTGCAGGCCGAGGGCGCGACGACCCCGTCTGTGACGGGGCCACCTTCTCCTGCGCCTACGGAGAACGGCAGCACCACGGTCAACTCGCCAGCACCGCCGACGAGGCCGGCCAAGCACTCGACGGACTCGACGGGCGAGCAGCAGCTGAAGCAGGTGGATGGGCTGGAGATCGTCGAGGTGGCGACGGGCGAGCGGCTGTCGGCGCACGAATTGGGCCTCATCGAGATGGTTGGCAGTTCAGCTGACCACTCCACGGAGTCCTCCGTGAAGTCATCGTTGGACTACGTCAACGAGCCACCACTGCCGGCATCCAAACGGACGGTGGTGGAGACGGAGGAAGCTGCGACGGCGGTGCCGAAGATTAAGGAGGTCGTTCCGAAGCTGTGGCTCAACGGCAGATCGGCCGAGTCCCTCGTGGCTGTGGCGGCAGAGGAACTGTGGGCGCACGACGTCGCGTGCAGCCGCGTGCACGCTGTCATGCTCGCCGAAACGGTAAGATGTTGGGTTCGAGCTCATAAAGTTGGTTGACGTGGAATTGATCTTTCTGAATACTAGCCTCATCTCTCGTAAACAGTACGTTGAAATATGTGTTAAATATGAGTGAATTCTCCATCTCTCTTCGTTAACTTTTGGATAAAACTAGTTAGTGTCAAAACTAAACATCTCAAGTTCTAATTTTGACTAGCATAATTAAATAAAATATTTATTGCACATTTCTATTTCATATTGTTTTGAATTGATTCGCGCATACGACTCAATAATGTGATCTGACATAGACGTAAGATGTATTTTTCGGATCAGGAACAAAGATATAAAAAAATAATAAAGTAATAAAGGCCATCTTAGTTTTGTAAATTTTAGCATGCAATTCAATAATGTGATATCACACTGGTGTTTGTCATACCCTGATGTTGCCATGCTTGCTGCGAATCAGTGATATAAAAAATATGACAATAAGTATACTATTGATATTTTAGTTGATGGACAAACCATGTTTGATTCTCCTAAAATCAAGAACAAACATATCGAAAACGAATTATAGTAATAAAGGGTATCTTAGTTTTGTAGATTTTAGAACAAAAATATAATTAATTAAAACTAATTTAATTTCAAAATATTCAAATAAATCGTAAATTTTGATGCAATTTTCTTATAATCTTCATCAAAATCTAAAAAGTTTAACTTCGAGCAAACTAAAACTAACTATAATTTACAATGAATGGATATCACACAAAATAAGCCACATCTTTTTCTCGAATACGATTTCATGTGTCTTTTATATTAAGTAGAAAAAACCGAAACCGGCGACAACAACAAACATGACCACGAGAGAGTGGCCGCACACGACACGGACACGAACGAAAACAAACACAACAGAAACAGAGGGCCTCCCGGCCAACTCAAACTATCTGTTTTGTATCCGTATTTCAGAAGGTTTCTAAATACATATTCATATTCAAACTCAAATATGTGTCCGGAATCGAATCCAACCTTCAACGTCGTAAAAAACTTTCTTGGCAGCCCTCGCCGTGCATATAGGTCAGCCTCTTGTAGTCCCTGGTCAGCCCTCCGTGGACTGTCCTCAGCACAATCGCCAAACGCCCAAACCCCACCAAGCCACCAGTCCACCACCTACGCCGCCGCGCCGCCACATCAAACGACGGCGGGACGACGCCTATGGCATTCACCTCCCAATCCCTAATCTTCCGGGCACCCGCCACGCCTCCCTGTGCCCGCATAGTCCCGTCGGCCGGTCGCGTCGCCCTCCGGGACCACCGCGCCGCCTTCCCGCCCCTCGCGGCGGCCTCCACCTCGATGGCGTCCTCGGAGAGCGAAGACAAGAGGGAAGCCAAGCTGTGGGGCGGGCGGTTCGAGGAGGGCGTCACCGACGCCGTGGAGCGCTTCACGGAGTCCATATCCTACGACTGGCAGCTCTACAAGTACGACATCATGGGCAGCAAGGCGCACGCCTCCATGCTCGCCGGCCAGGTATCGCCTGCACGCTCCTTGCCGGTGTGTCGTCTAGGTGTTCGACCAATTAGATGTACAGTCAGGTCTAGGGCTCCGTCGAACGTTTTGGGGGTTGTTGGTCTGGGTTAACCCGCGATTAACCACCTTGCTCGCCATGTGTTCGAGAAAATGCCAGCTTCTTTGTTGTGCTCCTTTGCTATGCTCTTGTTGGGATCCATAGGTGTTCAAATCTGCTAGCTTTCTGTTAGGCGCCACTGAGGAAGTTTAATCTGCCCCCTCAGTTTTACCAGAACTGTTTTTGGTTGTATTTTGGTCAAATGCTGAATCAAATTGACTGTCTTGATGCTTAAGCTATATCTTACTTAAAACTTATATATAACAATATTTGAGTTGGGTTTGCAATGCAGGGTTTGATAACAGCTACTGATAGGGATATCATCTTAGAGGGGCTTGATCAGATAGAGAGGCTGATTCAAGAAGGCAAATTTGAGTGGAGGAAGGACCGGGAGGACGTGCATATGAACATTGAAGCAGCTCTCATTGAGAGGGTTGGTGAGCCAGCCAAGAAGTTGCACACTGCTAGGAGCCGCAATGACCAGATTGTGACGGATCTAAGGCTATGGTGCCGTGATGCTATTGACAAGATTTTGATTCGTATCAAACAGCTTCAGGTTTGCTCCTAAATTTACTCTGTGATGCTCATGAAGTCCTGCCACTATAATATTCACATTTGTTTTCTTTTCTATCTCCCACTGCTTGTTGGTGTGGCACTCTTTTGTTTTCTGCTCAATTAACACACTGCCATTCCAACAATTAAGAAAATCTTGTGCTCGGTTGAAGATTCAAAGATCCTTTTCTTTTTTTATTCTGTAATGTCAATTTAAGGTAGCAATTTCAGAGAGGACTTCTGATTAACCTTCCTGCTTCTTGATCTAGAACTGATGCAAAAGAATAGATTAATGTTTTCAAGTAAAGACTTAAAGAAAAGCTGTTTTGAGTACATGATGGCTGATGTTGTGTATTCTCATGACTGCATTAGCGATTCCAGTATGTAATGCTAATACATTTTTTTTTGCTATTAATCTGTTCTTCTAATTTTTGCGTAACTCTTATTGTTCAGGTGTCTCTGGTTATTTTGGCTTCAAAATATGTTGACTTAATAGTCCCGGGTTATACTCATCTGCAAAGGGCACAACCTGTTCTGTTGCCACATCTTCTCTTATCATATGCTGAACAGGTGATTTAAATCTTCTTGGCTTTCTTGACAACATAACATTGGAAATTTATTGTTTTTTAACTTTAGGAAGCTTATAATATTAGTATTGTATGTGTGTCACCTCTTCTAGGATTTAGTTGATGATTATTCTCCAATTTTCACCTTGTGGTTGTGGTGCAAGCAAGTCCTTAAATCACATCTCTATGTATATAGTGACCAAATTAGTGCACCCCTATCTAAGCAAGATATATGTTTAATGTTTAATGCTTGCGTGGTATATCAGCTCTGTTGACTTCTTTTTAATTGTGAAACTGAAAAAAATATGAAGAATTTTTGTGAAGAAAAGAGAACATTCTGTGTTCAAACTGTCAGTTTGGTATATTGACATCTCCAGTGCAATTAAAAAAAAAATCAGTTATGTACATAAAGGTTCCACATGATTTCAAGCCCTCCCATTGGTGCAGTCCAGATAATAATACATACACCTAATACGTATAGTTGTTAACTTCGGAGTTCGAAATATAAACAAAACTGGGCCATAATTAGGTGCTTTATCTTCTACATACAATCTTTGAGCTGCTGAATGCCTGAACCACTAGCTCTGTTCACCATTTTAGCCTGATCTGTAACGAAGCATTAAAGTCACATTTCTATCAATTTATTTATTCTGTTAAAGGGTTTTAATGGTAGCCCAGATGACCTGTAATGAAGCATTAAAGTCACATTTCTAACTGTTTATTTATTCTGCATAAAAGGGTTTATTTTTTGCTTGTGTCCCGTGAAAGGATTTTATGATGGTAATTTTTCGAATAAATCATGTTACTCACGACTGCCTGACCTTATTCTGATGTACGTTATGTGCAGTTGGAGCGTGATGCTGGTCGACTGAGTGACTGCAGGGAGCGAGTGAATTTCTGCCCTCTTGGTGCTTGTGCTTTGGCTGGAACAGGACTTCCCATTGATAGGTTCCAAACTGCTAAAGATTTGAAATTTACAGCACCAATGAAGAATAGGTAACTTCTTGATTTCTTTCAATAATATCATTTCAAGGCTGCAAGTGTTGTAGCTTACTTTTCTATAACACATTCTTGAACCGTGATCTGGCTAGAATCGTGTTATGAAATTGAGTACCTAATAGTACTCTAGTTACTCTGCATCGGCTGTAATGAGTATCTATCTTGACATGCAAGCACACATGAAATCTGTTAGATAGTCAACTTTATACTTCCAAGCATTGGTCATGCCAAACGGATGTATGAAAATGCAAGCCTTATTACCTGGTCATATTTCTTCTGTGAAGAAATACTACACAGATATGAGATTTGTTTATTGACTACTTTGTACTGTACATGGCCATTATACTCTTGTGAGTTGTGATTGTCTGTCAATTAACTAGAACTGTCAGTCATGCCCTCAATTACTCACCATCAGGCTAGAAACTCTGAGAATGCTGTATGGTTCAATTTTTCTCTTTCAGTTAGTCCTTCGTCACTTAAGCTCGAAGTTTTTTCCCATCTACAGCATTGATGCAGTATCAGACCGTGACTTCGTACTAGAGTTTCTTGCTGCCAATTCAATTGCTGCTGTTCATCTTTCGCGAATTGGTGAAGAATGGGTCCTTTGGGCATCAGAGGAATTTGGGTTCCTGACACCAAGTGACAAAGTTTCAACAGGAAGCAGCATTATGCCCCAGAAGAAAAATCCGGATCCAATGGAGCTTGTTCGTGGGAAATCTGCTAGGGTTGTTGGAGACCTCATGACTGTTCTAACCCTCTGTAAAGGCCTTCCACAGGCCTACAACCGTGACCTTCAGGTGAGCCTAATTCTCATAAGTATATCCACTCTTACTTGAGTTCCTATTCTGAAGTTTTCGTCCTGAGCAGGAAGACAAGGAACCCTTGTTTGATAGTGTGAAAGCCGTATTAGGAATGCTTGAAGTATGCACGGAGTTTGCTCAAAATATCTCTTTTAATTCGAAAAGAATACAAAGTTCCCTTCCAGCTGGTTATCTGGATGCAACGACGCTGGCGGATTATCTTGTGAAGAAGGTAAACTCTGTTCTCTCATGACCGTGTAAACCGTAAGGAAAGATATTAACACAGTTGCACGTAGCAGTTAGACATCAACTTTGAAACATAGTGATAACAAAGCAAAGGAATAAACAGACTAACAGTACCACAGTTTTATTGGTGCCATAGTTTTATTCCATGTTTTCCTAGACGCTAAACGCTAGACGGGCGGTGACCCTCCGTTTAGCGAATAGTTGGATTATACGTCCGATTAAACGGGCAAAAAAACGGATTATACGGGATTAAACGGATTAAACGGCCTACACGGCAAAAACGGTTGACTACCGTGTACCGTCTAAACGCGTTTAGACGGGCGTTTAATCCCGTTTAGGAAAACAAGGGTTTTATTGGTGCTATGCTGTTTATTTTAGTTGGATGGGGGATTATATTAGCTTAACTTTTCTTTTTCCACCCTTCACAGGGAATTCCTTTCAGAACTTCTCACGAGATAGTTGGAAGGTCTGTTGCTCTCTGCGTCTACAAGAACCGGCAGCTAGCTGAGCTTGAACTGGATGACCTAAAATCTGTCCATCCTGTATTTGAGGCCGACGTCTATGAATACTTGGGGGTTGAAAACGCTGTAGACAAGTTCATATCCTATGGTTCTACTGGTTCAGAACAAGTAAAGAAGCAGCTTGAGGATTGGCGCATCCAGCTCGGCATCAGCTCATAAAATTAGCTCGCAAGGGGTTGGCATGGTCCAATAAATTAGCTCGCAAATTAGTGCTTGCGATTTTTGAAGGTGTATTTGGGCGTCGTGAACTTGTTTTACTGTCTATCGGTTCGTTGTCATACATTTTTGAAAACTGGAATGAGTGATGAAAACATGTTCCCTTCTATGTATCATTCCAATGTATTTTGTTTTTGTTTTCATCTGTTTGACGACTCCCTTTTTCATCATACCAAAAAAGGTATATCAGTATCAGCCTC
This sequence comes from Themeda triandra, assembly GCA_018135685.1. NCBI lineage: Eukaryota > Viridiplantae > Streptophyta > Magnoliopsida > Poales > Poaceae > Themeda > Themeda triandra. The sequence continues at coordinate 652,916 of JAENPR010000160.1, read as the reverse complement.
CGTCCTGTTCAAAAAAGTATCAGCCTCCGACTGTAATCTGCTCATGTGTCACAAACTCGATACCCCAAACTGGAACTGTTCGGCGGTATCCATGAAGTAACTTCACTTGAATAAGGCAGAATAATAGCAGTCTCAACAGTTTTCTCCTCTGAAAAGGTATCTTTTATGTTTGATGATGAAAGGTGATTTTGAAGTGTATGTACTCCTTTGGATCAGAATGAACAAACAATCTAAGGTGCGTACTGCTGTACTATTGTGTTTGTGTATCGACAAACAATTTCCGAAGTGTCTGCATAGTTGCTGTGTGTTGGAAGCTGCGAACAAGGCCAGCGCACGTTTTTTTTAGTAAGCTAGCGCACGGATTTGAGCAGATGTCAAAGAACCATGTAGGGGTTGTCAAAAAAAAATGTAGGGCGCCGCGCACGTTCCAGAAGAGTGCCACGAGTAAACACCCCGCGGGCACGTGTCGGCGAAAGCATGCGTACGTGTCTTCCAGTTCTTCCTTCCAGGAGGCCAAGGACCAGTAGGACATTGGCCTGTAGTGTACGGACTGGCGCCGCCCCCGGTCAGGCGGTCACCGCTTCGACGAGTACACGACCACGCTGCCGTAAAAGCCGCTGCCCTTTGCATTCGTGTGCTTTTCTACCTTGGGAACTCTGCTGCAGCGCGGTAGCTCGGCTATCTTGAGACAAGAGGGGAACCGAAGGAAGAGCAGAGCAGGGGATCGAAGATGAGCAGCGGCGTGGAGACGCAGGCGCGGGCGTTCGCGGACGAGGTGCGCTGCAGCCTGGAGACGAAGAACTGGATGCTGGACCTCGGCCACCCGCTCCTCAACCGCATCGCCGAGAGCTTCGTCAAGGCCGCGGGGGTAAGCACACGCCGCACGCTAGCTGCTGGCCTCTGCTCTCTTCTATTTCCTTCACAGACAGCTCAGGTCGGTCGGTTCCACTGATGCTATCCCGTGTTTCTCCGCAGATCGGCGCAGTGCAGGCGGTCACGAGGGAATCATACTTCATGGCAATCGAAGGTAACTGAACCTTCTTTGTGGTGGTGGCCTGGTGGGCCTGCTGCTCTTAGCCGTATAGCTGTTGGACTGCTTGGCTTTTGTTCTGTTTTGATCCCTTTTTTGAGTTTTTTCTGTGCGGTGTGTTGCTGTGACTGACTGCAGGCGAGGGAGGATCTGTGTCGGGCGTCACCGGCTCAAAGAAACGCTCGTTTCCGGAGCTCAACGGTAACGTCTCTGTTTTTTAGTTCGCTGCTTACCTGTGTAACCTTGTGTAAACAAGTAGTAAGCGTTAATCTTGTGTTGGCAAATTTTGGCAGGAACGAACAGCAGCAGCAAGTCAGCAGAGGCCATGGTACGCCTTCTACTACAGAATTAACCCAGTTCTAGTTTACACCGGCCGTGCCTTGCTGTAATTGTTGTTTCTTATTTTCTTCTTCATTCATCACAGGTGAAAAACGTGAGCAAAGAGTCGTTACAGTGGGGTAACACTTTCTATACTCCTGCTTTACATACAGCATGAGCAGTCGAATTAACGAGATACACCTGCTGCGGTGCTGGTTGATCTGATCTGAACGTGTCTGGTGCAGGGCTCGCGGCTGGGGTGCACTCTGGCCTGACCTACGGTCTCGCCGAGGTGCGCGGCACGCGCGACTGGAGGAACAGCGCCGTGGCCGGCGCCATCACGGGCGCCGCGGTCGCGCTCACGTCGGAGCACGCGTCGCACGAGCAGGTCGTGCAGTGCGCCATCACCGGCGCCGCGCTCTCCACGGCCGCCAACGTGCTCTCCGGCATACTCTGATTTCCGAGGATTGGCGGCGTAATTCTGTCACGTTTGTTGCCAATCGTTTGGGCACCGTCACTGTTGTATTGTCTTCATTTTAGTTATGCTTCACTAGCCCCTTGTTGTACGAGATAACTTTGGGATGTTGTATCCATGCTTTCAACTACTACTAGTATACTATCGTGTAATTGAACTTCAGTTGCAAATTATGCCCTACATAAGGGATCACTTCACGATATTGACTTGGGTTTGGGTTTGGGTTTGGGTTTGGGTACTCTTTTGCGTATCTTTGTATTAAGGGGTTTGGGTATCTCTTTTGCGTATCTCTTTATTAAGGTGAAAAGTTTTAAGACAAGCACTTCTACGTAGAAAGTTTAAGACAAGCACTTCAAACGAGCGCATTAGGTCTGTAGGATTACAGCCATGGACTAGACCAACTTAGCATACGTTCCCAACAAACAAATACATGTTATGTTTCGATGTTATATAAATGGTAGATAATCGAGATAAGTAACAGACTAGATCATCTTAGCAAACAAACAAATACATGTTTTGTTGGTACATAAATGGTGGATAATCGAGATAAATACAATGACACAACCTAGGTAAAAGTGGCTTGCGCTTCCGCTGCTGCCAATGTGACTCCTCATCGGCCCGAAACTAGAAGAACGCTTCCAGTGCTTCGACATCTTAAGCATTGGGGGCTCGGCCTCTCGTAGAGTGCCTCATAGGTGTTTTTTTTTTTTTATCGCAAAAGTGCTTGGTATTGATAGACCCGTTACTAAACCCATTCGCTGCATGAGTAAAGACCTCACCTCGCTTAAAAACAGACATGCGAGAGAGGCTCTAATCCGCTAGACGCTTGCTTTGCCAATGCAACACCACCTTTGGAGACAGTTGCTTGAGCGGCTCATAAATCAGTGAGAAGGCCCTCTTGCATACCATTGCTTTGATGAATTTGTTGAGGCGACGCTTGGAAGAGGCGTTGTCTGGCAAGCGAATTGAACTGGGATCTGACGCGGGGTCGACGATCTTGCATTTTTTATTTTTTTTACAAGAGACGATCTTGCATTATACCATTGGTTTTTTTACCTTGGTATCATGTCTCATAAAGAAAAGACACCCTGAATGCAGCAGCCTTCAAAACATGAAAGCTCGCTTCTTAAATCCGCCTTCCGATCGTCAAAACGTATTTTACACTAGCTACTCACTAACCTTTGCCGAGCCTTCCCTTCCTCCTCGCCGGCGCGGACCGGTCGTAACGTCGAAGCCCACGAAAATGGCTTCCCGCCTCTTAAACAGATCAGCGGCGGCGCGCCTCGTCTCCCAACTTCACCGCAAGACGCCAGGCACTGCTCGCCGCCCCCTCCTCACCCATGCCGCCGCCTTGGCGTCCCTCCTGGGGCCCACTGATGGCCTCCCCCACGCCGCCGGCTCCACCCTCCTCCGTGTTCCCGTGCGGTGGTTCTCCTCTCCGTCCACGGAGGCGGTGGCGGAGGCTCCGATGACCGCTGACGGCCTGACGGTGGACTCGATCGCCGACAAGGGGTGGACGATTCTTCCCGAAGCCGAGAGCGACTGGCGCAGCCACGCCGCCGCCGTCGCGCAGTCTGTCAAGCTCATCAAGAAGCGCCTCAAGGTCTAATATTCACATGACACCCGATGCTTTTCCGTAGGTTGAATTCCCGATTTGCCTTCTATCTTGCACAAGGATCTACATCTTAGGTTCTTGACTCATTCAGGCATTTGAGCGAACATCTTGTGTGCAGAGTATGTTTATGCATGCTAATTGGGCATTTTTTATCCTGTCTGATTTGGGAATTGTTTTGATTTGTTCAGTGGGGATGGATACTTGAAAGAACGAAGCAATTGGCTGTGGTGTTGGAGAGGCCAGACCTCTGGGAAGATCCAGTTTTTGCTGGGAGGGTTAGCCGCGAGCAGGGTGAGCTCATGGGCAAGATTAAGTCAGTGAACCAGTTTGAGCAGGAATTGATTGAACACATTGAGATGCTACGGCTTGCACGCGAAGAAAACGATAATGAACTTGAGATGGTGAGTACAGCGCTCATTGCATGATATATAGCTTGAAATACAGTACAGATCTATGTTCCATTCATTGTACAAACCATTTATCCGTTTTAGCTGCTATTTTAACTGTTCTGTGCAGGAAAGCATGAGGGCTTTAGCCGATATGAGAAGAAGCGCAAAGGAGAAAGAACTTAATGCATTACTTTCTGGAGACAATGACTCTTGTTCTTGCTTCATTGAGGTTTATTTTCTGTACCATCTTACTCCTTCAATTTCATTATATGTTTGTAAGAATTTTCAGCTTACTGCTACACCTAGAGCAGTTGTAGTTGAAGCGCTAATGCTCATCTTATGCTTTCCTGATGAGGTTTCAGAGGGTGATTCCTTATGATGATGGTTTCAGGTTCAGGCAGGGGCTGGTGGCACCGAGAGCATGGACTGGGCTGCAATGGTCATGAACATGTATAGATCATGGGCCCAACGACGAGGATATGCAATCACTGTGATAGAAGAGATGCCTGGTGAAGTAGCAGGAATCAAGGTTATCTTTCTCACTAGTATGTATTGCTGAACATACATGCTTTTGCTATAAATCTATTCCATCTGAAGAAATTATTTTCTAATTCTAGTACTGTTTAGAAAAAAGGAACTCATCTTAAACAGCTGCTGTTTCCAGAGGGCCACTATCAAAGTTGATGGTGAATATGCATTTGGATATGCCAAAGCTGAAGTAGGAGTTCATAGACTGGTGCGAATTTCTCCATTTGACACTGGAAAGCGACGGCACACTTCCTTTGCAGCTGTTGCTGTAATACCTATTCTTGGGGATGCTGCTAGCCGATACCAGATCAAAGATTCTGATCTTAGGATAGAACGTTTCCGTTCTGGGGGCCCTGGTGGTCAGCATGCCAACACTACAGAGAGTGCCATTCGAATTGTGCACATTCCAACTGGTATAAGTGCAACATGTCAAAATGAAAGGTAAATTTGATGTACTCTCCTTTGTACTTTTCCAAACTAGAAGACATTTTGACTTTCTAGATACATAGTTTTTGCTATGCACTTAGATATACACTATGTCTACAACTCTACAGACATAGGAAAATCAATGTATCTAGAAAAGCCAAAACGTTTGCGTTAAAGAAAAAGTCAAAACATTATAATTTAGAACGGAGGGAGTATTTCACAAGTTTGTTAATTTCTTGTCATGGTAATGAATTTTTGATTCGTTCAGCATAAGTTGAATTATTTATTTCCCCTTAAATGATGGGTGTTATCAATCAGAAATAGTTCTAATGTTGAATGTTTATAAACACAAATGTTAAAGCATTGTACTCCTGATTGAGAAATGCAGATCACAACACATGAACAAAGCATCAGCAATGGCAGTGCTCCAATCTCGTCTTGATCAGCTTGAGATTGCCCGCCAAGCACAGATGAATGCAGAGCACACACAATCACTCAACGATATCAGCTGGGGCAACCAAATAAGATCTTATGTTCTCCATGTAAGACTTCGATTTTAAGCTATCAACTCTAGTTATGATAAAACTGTGACCTCTATCTGTGTTCTTGGTGTTCCTTTTAAGGGTGTCAATTTTATTATTTCTGTTTTGTTTACATACTCATCTCAGGATTTTTAAAAATTAAGAAAGAAGCTGCAAACTAATGATTACTTTCTGGTTCTTTATGGATACATTAATAACATGTTTTGATCTAAATTTTCTGACATGATCTTTCTAACTAATGAAGTTTTGAAAAAAGAGAACATAAATCTTTCCAGACAAATTATTATTTTATTTTATTGTTGTCTTTGTAATGAGCATCCCTGTACAGTGTCAACTGTCAACATAATTAACAAATAATTGTTCTTGTTGCGTTTTGTCAGCCATACCGTATGGTCAAAGATCTTCGGACGAACTATGAAGTATCTGATCCTGATTCAGTCCTAGAAGGAGACCTAGATGATTTCATCTTGAATTATTTGTCTTCATCACTGGATGAAGCTGATGTAAGTACCTGAACAAAAATATCATGTCGGCCATTTTTCACGAGCTACCTGCTAAATCACTGGCTTTGAAACAAACGAACTGAGACACTGCAGAGGAAGCGGTAGCAACTGGAGTTGCTGTTCCTTTCTTTTGTTTGTTAGCGAATAAAAAATTTGAAGGCCTGTTCGGAACATAGGAAAAACATAGGAAAAATGGACGTTTTCCGAGTAACAAATGACATCTTTAACTGGCTGTTTCTGTTAATTTGTTATCAGTAATATAAAAAAGAGAACTTTCATTAGCTCACCATTTTATTATTCCTATACCATTGTCATGGATTCCTACATTCCAAACAGCCTAAACTTTTCATTTCCGTGTTTTAAAATTCCATGGTTTTTCACTTTTCAGCCTACTTTGTTCCTATGGCTTTTTTTCCTATTCCTCTGTTTCGGATTCCTTGTTCCAGAGTTAGTGCAAGTGCAAAAACCAGATCTAGTTACACAGGATAAATGTTATACAGTAACATGTAGTTAGCGTAGCAGACAAGGCAATATAATGAAAATATTTGCTAGATAGGAGATGCGGTTAGTTTTTTTCCTGAGACTACCGTTACCGTTTGTGATGGATCTATAAACACTAAACAGCCATCTGTAGTTAATCCAGCTTTTCTTGACTGTAGTGACAGTGTTACACCCAATTAAGCTGAGGTGGTTTACAATTTGATTATTTTCTCCAGTTATTTGTTACAAAGTTGTTTGTATCGCTTTTTCCTAATTTGTCCCAGGAAATTTAGAAAGAGTTACCACTATAGTGTAATGTCAAATTGTTTAATACTCAATCCATTCTAGATTATAAGACATTTTGACTTTTTTCTAGATACATAGCTTTTACTATGGGATATACACTATATTTAGAAAAAAAAAAATCAAAATGTCTTACAGTTTGGAACGAACCAGTAGTAGATAATATTTCGAGGAGAAACTGGGAGACAATTCGGCTTACAAGTTCCTACCGTGGCTGGTGACATACGTGGACCCCATGTTTTATTGTGGGTTTTTGTTACCTGTCTGTCGACAGATTTCCTTGTTTAAGAATCTGTCAGATTGAGAGCTGTTGGATGTGCTCCAAGATTCGTGCGATTTTTTTCAGGTGTTAGTCAACAAAATCTGACAGATTCTATCAATAGAAAATCTGTGGACAGACTGCTAAAGTCTCTTTATTGTGACATCGATGACAGTAACGGATTGTAAAATTTTGCAATGGGAAATGAAAAAGTTGGCCCTTTCTATGCGATTTGTGAAATATTTTGGTGGCCAATTTTTGTTTTCTCAATTACTAACTCAACATTAAACCCCCACCCTCCATACCCCAAAACCCCAAGATACACCACTAAGCCCCTAGGAACAAGTATAACTTAGTTTTTTTAGAGTATGACGAAATGAATGTTCAATGTTCCGGTCTCCAGTATTATTAATAAGTGAAAACACTCACTTTTTACAATTTTTAGTACTATAAGAGCACATTTCACCTTACAGTTACAGTGATTCATGGAATTCAAGACATTGCTACTCGAGGAAAAGAGTAAAAGACTCGAGCTTCTTCCTCGCTACCATTTTGATCGTAGGCATGCAGAATTAATCATAAGTTGCAACATTTCCTGATTTTGCCGATGAAAAACAAATTTGTGCGTAAACTCAAAAAGGTCTAAGTTTTGGAGGAAAAAAAAAAAATTCCTACTACTACTTTAGTAGTCACAAGTTGGCAGCTCTGAACGTGGGATGCAAGAGCCGGCCGAGCTCCTCGTCGCCGGCGTCCAGGGGCCCGCCGGTGTCGTTCCGGACGCGCCGCACGGCGGTGGTGTTGAGCGTCTTGTGCTCGAACCCGTAGAGGTTGAGTATCTGGTCGTCGCCGAAGTTGAGAGCACGCTCCATGGAGTGCCGGCACCAAGCAGCGTCGTAGGTGGAATCGTCCCCGCCGCACGGCTTGCACCCCACGAAGTGCGTCGTCAGCGGCCACCGTTCGCGGCCGGGCTCCGGCGGGGTCGTCGAATCCCGCCGCATCCCCTCGAACTTGTCCACGATGTAGACCCAGAAGCCGCTGAGGCAGTAGGAGCTCTCCAGGAACGTCTTGTCGCCCCACCTGCCGCGCTCCGTCACGAGCAGGTAGACGAGCGCCGACTGGTCACAGGCCTCGTAAGGCTGCCGGTCGGAGAGCGTCTCGGAGATGACCTTGCCGTACATCTCGCGCACGGGCCCGCGCGGCCCCATCCGCGCGAGCGCGTCGAGGAGGTCCAGTGACCACTGGCAGTTGCGGATGATGAAGCTGCCGGCGTTGATGCCGAGCCAGCTCTTGACGGTGTACACATTCTCCTCCGAGCCCGGGAGCACGAGGTTGTGTCCGGCGTACTTGTCCCACGGCGGCTCGAAGAGCATGTCGGTGAAGATGACGTCGGAGTCCACCCACCACAGGAGCTCCGTCTCCGGGTGCGCGAGCATCAGCGTCCGCAGCAGCGGCAGCTTGGACCAGAACCCCGACAGCTCGGCGTCGAGCACCGCGGTGCTGTAGAAGATGTCGAAGCCGTGGACGCGGCAGTAGTCCGCCTTGTTCTTGAACGCCCTGAGCAGCAGGTGCTCGCCGTCCAGGTCGCTGCACCGGCGCGGCGACGACCCGGTGACCACGAGCACCCGGGGCCTCCCCGGCGCGACGAAGGCCGGGAACCGCGGGTTGTCGCGGAGCCACTGCGCCCTGCGCGCGTCGTAGTCGGCGGTCGGGCCGAGCGTGTACTGTGGGTCCGTCAGCTGCCGCGGAGGCGGTCGCTCCTCGTCATCGCCCGCAACCGGAGCTGGAGGCGGTGGTGCTGGCAACGGTGGCGGTGGCGATGCCAGTGGCACTGACGACTCTGCTGGCGACCGCTCATTTTTAGGTGCAGCGATAGATAGAGCCTCGCGGCGGTCGAACTCGATGCGGATGCGGGGGATGAGGGCCAGGTCGGACGACCTGAACAGGAAGAGGGCGCACGGCGCGACGAGGAAGAGGAAGGAGACGGGGAGGACTAGAACGGGGAGCCGACGATGCTGCCGGGCTCGTCGGTCGGCCGCGACGGGTTGCTCCGTCATCGTCGACGATCGATGGAATGGAAGGAGCTGCAGTGCTGCACCGTACCCCTGGGTTGCTAACTTGCTGTTTTGACGCTGCACTGCACTGTAGTATAATCTAGCAACGTCACTGCTGCCAGCCGCGACGTGTATGGTCTGAAGAGTAGACTTTCGAAATCTGCGGTCGTTGGATTCTAATGCACGCTTCTTGAAGCTGGAACCACACGTATATGTCGGACACGGAGGATAGACGATGCTGAAGATTGGTTGACTATCATAAGTTGAAATGAAAGTATATTTTGAGAAAAGAACAACAAACAGGGAAGAAAAATGGAAGCTACTAGTAATGCTTAACGGGCTTCTACAAGGCCCATTGTGAATGCGAGTTGCCGGCAGGTCAACCTATATATCAGATTTGAACCCGTTTTAGGGCCGATGCACATGGACAATCAATGCCACATAATCCTAGGAGGCATTGAGATTTGGACCGCATGCTTTGGAAAGTGGTCTGTCCAGTACTTTTTTTTTTCCAATAGTGTTCTTTTTACCTTATAATTTCCATAAAATCTTCTCACACTCATCATTTTTTTTTTGTTATAGTTATTTATGTAGTGGAATTAGTTGATCCAATATTATATCAGTGCTTGTGAGTGCGAACAATTTTCAAGGGGCGTAGTAAGGGATCGAGGGGTCTGACGCTACACACTGCGGCACTAGCAGCGGGCATCGATCAAAGTGGTGAGTAGGGAGGAACTAGGGTTATAAATGTTGCCTTGGGCTTGGGCCAATTCATATGATTAGGCTTCTTATACCATTACAATCCCCTACAGAGCTAGTATACGAGTATGTGCAACTGTGGGAGACAGTGGGCACGACATAACTACATGAAGGCAGGGAGGATCTTATTCGTTGGCGATGGACACAGAGTGGAGAATTTTCGACGAAGAGTGCTTACCAAATAAAGATTGAAGGGTCCTTCTGTAAATTAAAACTAACACCCATTTGGAGAGCAAAGGCTGAACCAAAGTGCCACTTCTTTGCTTGGACTCTACTTCATAGGAAGATTCTGACGGCCAACAACTTGGCGAAAAGGAATTGGCCAAATGATCCAATTTGCAAGTTATGTGGCATCGAACCCGAAACCCCGAATGCACCTCTGCAAAGACTGCCAGTATACAAAGGAAGCGTGGTTTGAGCTCAAGCGTTTTCTGCAACTTACGGTTCTTGATTTGGTTGATATGACGGGATCAATCCACAAGGTATGGCGAAGGTGTAGAGGTAAATTTTATAAGACGCATAAGAGGTGTTTCGACGGGATCATAATTTATTTTTGATGGAACATATGGAAAGAGAGGAATCGAAGAGTTTTTCAGCAGAAAAGTTTGCAAACAAAGAAGTAGCATCTCTGTGCAAAGATGATATCTCGCAGTACCAATTCGCTTATGAAAGGGAGGTGTAGCAACGATAGGGCAGGTTCAGTAGTTGTTCTTGGTTTTTTCTTTTCCCAGTCGTAGCTCTGGCCGCAGTAGTGTTTTCTTCGGATAGTAGTGGGGTAGAGGTTAGTTTGCAGGCAGCGGCTGGAGTTTCGGTTGTTCTTGTAACTAACTAGTGATTTACGCGCGCCCATGCGCGCGGGTTGGCACCATAGCTGTATTTGTGCAAATGTACTGCTGGTTATAGATAACGACATAGCAAACAACACAAAAGCACAAACATATGAGTCTGCGTATTGTTTAAGCAATGTATTAGTGTTTTCATTCATGCTATTTGAAAAATATTATTTGTGGATGATTGTATATGGTAACCGCCGAGTTTTCATTTTGTTGTCTATATATTTTGAGTCATAAAAAAATCGATCGTAAACTTATTTCTAAATTAATTTATTAATTGAGCACGAAATAATAATTGTTGAAACATTTAAAATTTATCTTTTTTAGAGGTTGGCAACATCACAAAACATCCACAAAATAAATTTACAATATTTGGATTACTATTTGAATGTGTAGAAACCATGGAGGTTTCATTCGTTAATTAGGAGCTGTTATTTTAAATAATTTAAAAAAATTACATTCCAAATTTTATATTTTTTATATATAGAGTACATCATGGAGAGTCTTCTAAAATTTTTTCATGATTTTAGGAGCTCTTATTATTTTTTATGAAATAAATAAAATCAGCATATTATAGAAATCATCCGGACGGTGGGTCTTATTTCGAAAAAGCTCGAGGGTCTTTTCATAAAATGGCCTGGACTCGACTGATCTGGGCCGTCTGGACGGCCGATCGGACGGCCGGGAATTACGGATGATGTGGCCACCCTAAGGCCGCGGTTTGGCTTGCCGTTCTAATATCTTGCCTGGACTCGACTGATCTGGGCCGTCTGGACGGCCGATCGGACGGCCGGGAATTACGGATGATGTGGCCACCCGAAGGCCGCGGTTTGGCTTGCCGTTCTAATATCTTTAAATAAAAGACACAATAAAAAGAAGACCATTTGGGCCGAATCTAGCCCAGTTCAGCCCGCGGTGGCAGGCCGGCCCATGAAATCGTCTGGACGGTGGGTCTTATTTCGAAAAAGCTCGAGGGTCTTTTCATAAAATGGCATGGACTCGACTGATCTGGGCCGTCCGGCCGGCCGATCAGACGGCCGGGAATTACGGATGATGTGGCCACCCTAAGGCCACGGTTTGGCTTGTCGTTCTAATATCTTTAAATTTGTTCTCTGTTCTTTTTTTATTGTCTAATATATCACGGCAAAGCTCTTGCCGCTTTTAAAAAAAAAAAAAAAAAATATGCTACCTGCACAAATTTAGCTAAGGCCTCGACGAGCCCGCTTCACTCGACGATAACATGACATGTGTGCATCCTGCTGATAGATCTCTCTCTAGGAAAGCCCGTTAGTTGGTGGATTAAGGACATGGTGCTTGATAGCTCGGCCTAGATATACTAGTAAGATCATACTAGTGTATATACACATTAGAATTACCTTCATTCCGGCTTAGCAATAAGCCAATAATGTTGTCAACTTGACTCTGGTACGTACTGAACCAAACTCTGAGAACAAGAATTCAAACGCGCTCAAACCGAGTGACCTATAAAGACAAAATATTAAATGAGCCTGTATATAGTAGAAATTGGGGTTCCAATTTTGTTCTGGAGACCTGCCACTTTAGAATCAACACTGGGTTCTGTCTAGAGGTAGTAGTACTCCTTCCATACTCGAAAATGTTGTCGTTTTAGAAAGGTTTGGGTCAAATATTGGGAATATAAATCATGAATAACTTTTAAATTGCCGAGTTTAAAAATATGAAAATTATATAAATAGATTTATCTTAAAAAATACTTTCATAAAAATATACATATATCATTTTTCGATAAATATTTTTATAAAAACAAGAGGTCAAAATTGTACGACTGTGTCGCTGTCCAAAACGATAACCTTTTCGAGTATGGAGGGAGTATTTAGGAACTTATCTCGTATAAAAATAAATTGAGACAGTTATAATTATTGCTGCCAAAAGCTTCAAGTTATATTTCATTAACTGGGATTCCCATATATAGTTTCATCCTAAACAAGTCCAACATTTGGATACTGAAAAAAGGTAACCTCTATGACATGAATGTGTTCTAACTTGTTTTTTTTGTACATGTCTGATCAACAACTCGTCTAAAACAAAGATGTATTTTCAGGTTATCAATTGAATGTCTTCACACACTAAACCTTAAACGTGTATAACATCCATTAACTACACATTTTTCGCGCATTGAACACGCATCTCTCTCCTTTGATTTGTAGTGTTGGGGAACATCTTCTCTATCACAACAAAAAAAACATCAGTCGACTTATTAACCGTGAAAACCATCAGCCGAGCATCATTCCGGTGCACTTCTACAATAGTATAGAGGATTTGTCACAACAATGTTAGAGAATGGGACCTGCTAGCGATCGAACGTTCTATCATAGAACGCCGCGCTAGCAGGGCCCGGCCCATCTTCCCGCAGCGCCCGCCCCGCCCCGCCCTGCGAACGCACACGCACGCGACACACACACGGACTCCATCGCCCGTACTCGCAGCGCCATCCCCGTGCCGCACCAACACGCAGATCTCGCCCACCGTCGGCCATGCTTCCCCCCACTCTTCCCTGCAACACACAAAAAAGAGAACTCACAGATGTTGAAGAAACAACAAGGGCACACCATTTGAAACAAAAATAGAAACAATATAGAAACATTTGAAAACAAACAATCGAAACACACCGAAACCACAACATGGAAACAACATAAAAACCTACATCATTGAACAAGAACTGGGAAACAAAAATTAGAAACAAATGAAACAAAAATATTAAAACATCGAAACAAAAACGAAAACAAAACATCTCGAAAACAAAACATGATACAAAAAAGAAACATAAAAAACGTAAGATTGAAACAAAAGTTAAAATGTAGTTGAAACACCAACGCCTTGTTGTAACAAAAACCGAAAAATGGAACAACAAAATCAACACTTCTGAAACACTCAGTGTGCACCAATTGAACCAACAGACTCAATCTGTGTGAGACAACATGCAAACAACCCCCCTTTGTGTTGAGACAAAAACATAGACCTCTAAATGAAACAACATAAGTAAACAATCTGAAACAAACACATAAGACGAATTGAAACAAACAAAAGTACAGAAGGTACAATATCAGAGAAGGAGAAGAGAGAGGATGAAACACCTCGCCCCAATGCGTTGAAACAGATCGCCGGAACATATTGAAACGGCCGGCCGGAACAGTGTGAAACAAGAGGAGGAAGGAGGCAAAAGTGAAGAGGGAGGAGCAGAGCTACCCGGGCCAACAACCATCGCCGCCGCGCTCCGCCGGCTGCGCCACGACTGCCATGGCCAGATCCAGCTCCGCCGTGACGGCCATGGCCAGATCTGCCCCACCTCCCCTCGCCGGAACCCTAGCTCCTACATGGAGATGGAGGGGGAGGAAGGCAAGGGGCAGCAGGCCTCCCTGATCCCGGATCCCCACGGATCCACCGCCGACCACGCTGGATCCGGTGGATCGACAACCTCCATCACCGGATTCGGCGAGACCCGTCGCCGCCGCCGACAGATCCGCCAGATCCACATCCACCATCGCTGGGATCTGGCGGATCCACGATCGTTGAGCTCTATGGAGCATGCTCCGCCTCCACAGCAACCCGCGAGGAGAGGACTGAAGAAAGCCCGGTGCAGAACCTCGCTCGCTGCCACCGCTGCTCGTCGGGGTGATGGAGGTCCTCCGTCCGTCGGGGCTGATGGAGGTGCTCCCTCTCCTCCGGAGGAAGAGGCCCGGTGGAGAACCTCGCTCGCCGCCGCCGCTGCTCGTCGGGGTCGCGAGGAGGCAGGGAGGAAGGGGGGAAGCGCGGGCAAGGGAGACGGCGGGCAGAGAGCGTGTGCGCCGGTGGCTGCTACCCTTCCCTGCGCTTGCAGACTGGCGGGAGAGGGAGAGAGGACGTCGGCGGCGAAGTGAGAAGACGGGAGTGGGTGGTCGGACGGTGGAGAACGAATAGACGGGCGGAGCGCACGAGGAAGAGACTGGATAGGGATAAGGTGGAGCGCACGTCGTCCAGCATCTGGGCCCCGTGCCCACGCGGCCCACGAAGCAGCGTTCGACGCGTCGAACGTCCAACCAGTAGCATTACCGTTAGAGAATCGCACTCCCTAGCCTATTTGGGAGACCCGAGGGAATAACCATGTGTGTGAAGCACCTCCCCTACTCTAGTTATTTGGCACTGTAGGACGCATCCCATGCTCTGCTCGATCACATCATCCTTCTCTGCTACACTGTCGTTTGCCTGCCCTTCCCTGCTGGCTCCCCACCGCCCTCCTCCGCCTCAACCTCTGTCCTTCTCCTCTATTTATTCGGCCTCCACCGCTTCCCTCTCCATACTCCACTTCCTCGACTGCCCTTCTCCATGCAAATCCAGCGACGGTGGACTTTGTGCGCCTTTTTTCTCCACCGTGGCAACCTCTCATCTCTCTCCCTCTGCATCTTCCTCCACAACGGCAGCCTCCCACCGCTCACCCCACTTCCTCCGCTGCAATGGCTTCATGTTGCCCTCTTTTTCTTCCATGGTTGTAGCCTCTCGAGAGTTGGAAGCGCTACCAAACAATCAAGACACGAGATGAGGGGATTAAACGCGGGTGCATGATTAATAGCTGGCTAGGAGTTCTACCAAACATACACTTAAACTAAAAGAAATCAAACTTGTGTCCTTAAGAATGGCGAACAGCATTTCTGGAGGCAAGACATCAGTGGCGGAGCCACCACCCAACGACTGCCCATCCCCCACCCCCTCCTGCAAAAGGTCTCCACGATTCCAGCTGTGCATTTTAACGTTTTATTTCTTAGAATGTTGGTTATTACTTAATTTATTCCAAAATATAAGACATTTGACTTTTTTTGTCACTCTTTTTATACAGAAATAGTCAAATTAAGTCATTGTTGAAGAAAAGGAAGCTATGTCAAAAAAGTGATATTTTAAATAATTTTTTAAATAAAACAAACTGTCAAACTTGATGTAAATGTCTTATAATTTGGGATGAAGGGAGTATAAAACACAATTGGGCACATTCCGGTCATCAGTAAAGAAATGAATTTTGGGCACAATCAGAATCAGGTCATCATTTAAGAAATGAATTTTGTGTATAATACTATAAAAGACGCGCATGTTACATCACTCTTGACATCGAGGCCGCAGAATCTCCAAATCAAATTAACCAATGTACTTTTTTTTGACGAACCAAAACCAATGTATACTTCACCAGGGCTTAGCAGCCCTGAACGTCGGGTGCAACAGCCGGCCGATCTCCACGTCGTCCGCGTCCAGCGGTCCTCCGGTATCATTCCGCACGCGCCGCACGGCAGTGGTGTTGAGCGACTCGTGCTCGAACCCGTACAGCCTCAGAATCTGGTCGTCGGCGAAGTTGAGCGCGCGCTCCATGCCACGCTGGCACCGCGATTCCTCGTAGCTCGCGTACTGCCCCCCGCACGGCTTGCACCCGACGAAGTGCGTCACCAGCGGCCACCGCTCGCCACCGGCCCCGCCCGGCGTCGCATCCCGCCGCATCTCTTCGTATCTGTCCACGATCTCCAGCCAGAAGCCGTGCAGACTGTACGAGCTCTCCAGGAACGTCTTGTCGCCCCACCTGGCGCGCTGCGTCACGAGCAGGTAGACGAGCGCCGACTGGTCGTCGGCCTCCCACGACGGCCGGTCCGAGAGCGCCTTGCCGAGGACCTTCCCGTACTCGTAGCGCACGGGGCCGCGCGGCCCCATCCTCGCCCACGCGTCGAGCAGGTCGAGAGACCACTGGCAGTTGCGGATGATGAAGCTGCCGGCGTTGATGCCGAGCCAGCTCTTGGCGGTGTACACCTTGTCGTCCCATCCCGGCACGGCGAGGTTGTGGCCCGCGTACTTCCCCCACGGCGGCTCGAACAGCATGTCGGTGAAGATGACGTCCGAGTCCACCCACCACAGGAGCTCCGTCTCCGGGTGCGCGAGCATCAGCGCGCGCAGGATCGGCAGCTTGGTCCAGAACCCCGACAGCTCGGCGTCGAGCACCGCGTTGCTGTAGAAGACGTCGAAGCCGTGGACGCGGCAGTAGTCCACCTTGTTCTTGAACGCGCGGAGGAGGACATGGTCGCCGTCCGCGTTCCCGCACCGGCGCGGCGACGACCCGGTCACCATGAGCACCCGGGGCCTTCCCGGCGCGACGAACGCCGGGAACCGCGGGTTGTCGTGGAGCCACCTGGCCCTGCGAGCGTCGTAGTCTGACACGGCTGCGCCGAGCTTGTACGGCGGGTCCGTCAGCTGGCGTTCCCGCCGTTGCTCTTCGTCACTTTTGGCACCGGGAAGAACCGGAGACTTTGGCGGCGTCGCGCTCGAGGGGTCGTCGTACTCGATGCGGATGCGTGGGAGCTGCCACTGCATGTCGGGCGACGAGAGCATGAAGATGGCGAACGGCGCGACGAGGAAGACGACGACGGGGATGATCGGGACGGGGAGTAGCCGTTGCTGCCGCGCTCGCCGGTCGGCTTCCTCAGACGACATCGTCTTCGTCTACGCACCGCACCGGCCGTCGCCCGGCCCGAGCTTGCGTCCCGTAGGACGCTGGATCGGATGCCGCCGTCGGTTCAGACCGACGTGCAGTGCAGTACGTGCCAGAGGCCCTAATACTAGAGAATTACGGGTGATGCGTTGGGTTTGGAAGTTGCGTTGTTTTACTCGACGGAACACGTCGTGCGCCGGCTGGAGCTGGAGTCCGTCTGCCAGACTGCCACTGGGATTATGCTGGTTGCCGGCCGATTGGCAATTGGCTATCGGAGAATAGCATGTGACGTGATGCGTGTGAATTTCTATATGGGTAATGACAGTGACACACTGCACCTAATTCTGGTGCCAACTAACCCGTCCAGCAAACTTGAAGACTAAACTGAATGAGAACATTCATTTCGTTCCTGTTTAGACGGCCGTGTCAGTACGTAAATGCTTCAAGTGATTTCAGAGAATGTAGCCGGCCAGCTAGCAAACTGCACAATATCCCGCTGTTAGCCTGTCACGCACGCACGATCCTCTCTCTTTTCCTGCTCATTTTTGGCAAACCTTATCATCATCAGATTTGTTTGTATCTGTGATCGGTTGCATGCCGAAGCCTGTAGACAAAAGCAAGACACAATCAAGGACGATGCACTGTTTATTTGATTAGATCTCGGGAAATTATTATTGCACTTTAAAGATTGCACATATATTAAGGGGATATTTGGGTGATGTAGTTTGAAAAAAAAATGGTTTCATAAACAGGGAGGGCTAGCCAAATGTATGATCGGGATCATCTCTCTACAGCAACAATGTATAATCAAGGTCAGTGATTCCTGTGAACCACACGGTTTTCCATTGTTTTTTCAAGATGGCCCCTATAAAAGTTGGCTATTTGATCACAGAATTGTGATTTTATAAGCTAAAGAGATACAAAACCACAATTAAAACATGGCTGAGGTTTTTAAAATTCCAAAAAATACTATAATTTTGACAAAAAACATAGTTTTAATATAGAAGATTTTTTATATCCAAACACTCGTAGCTTTTGAAAACTAACGTATTTTTGTATAACCCTATTATGTTTTTAATATTTTACAAATACTTTGCATACAAATATAGTGTGTAAATCAACAGAAAATTTGAGTTTATCTGGCCAGCCGATTGGTTGACTGACAGGCGCCGCGAGCTTGAGCCCGCTGCAAATGGAAGCGAAGCATACATCGATACTATACTAGCTAGCACGGGCTCTAGCTTTCGATGCTGTCATATGTCTGTCGATGCATGTTAGTGTGTGCATGCTTAGGCCTTTTTTAATTCACTAGTGTTAATAGTTAATCACTCTTAGCACTGGTGGATCCAAACATGGTTGATATTAGAGACCAAAGGACTGCTAATTGTTCAAACAATCCAACCACCTATTAACAACTTATCAACAGGTGAATTCAAACAACCTCTTACTAACAATTAACTAATAGTTAGTAACATTTTAGTTACTAGCTAGCTAATTATTAGTAATTTAGTATTAGTGGATTCAAACAGACCCTTAGAAATACTGGTGAGGTGGCTGATGTAGAAAAAACATGTGTAACTGCTACCTATATATTTGGACATGTTTGATTTTCCATCAAATTAATAGTTAGCTTAGCATTACGTACTCCTCAACTAGTTAATATTTTACCTACCAGTCAACTAACAATTAGTTATTAGCTTGCTTCTCCGGTCGATTGGATACAATAGTTAATTACTAGCTAGTTAAAAATTAGCTCAATGCATCCAAATAGGAGAGCAAACAGGCAGGCTAATTTTATTAGCCAAGTCTTCGACTACTTGGAAGTTGGAACCAACTAGTTGGTCAGCCATAGCCAAATTAATTTTTAGCTCTAGCTAAATTAATTTTCAGCTCCAATTAGTAAATAGCTATGTGTATCAAAAACTCCTATAAATAGTAGTATATTGTATAACCTCCACAGATAAATCGGAAAGCAGCGGGCACTGTACAGATGGACTATGCCCCTAATAAAAGAATTAAGACAAAACATTGCCCTCGCATGCACTGGCGGAGCTACGTTGGGGCCATGCTGGGCCATGGCCCCCCCTTGCCTCCATGTTTTGTCGAAGGAAGCCACGTTCTGTTCAGCCCAAATCGCACTGCATGCTGCAGCACCCAACCATCGGAACTCTCGCAAGCTGCAATTCTAGGATACGAGACTCTCATCCCTCACCCGGCTGCCTTCTTGCTGCGAGGCGCAGCGGCGAGTGGACGGCCGGAGCGGCTAGCGTCAGCTGTGCCCTGGACAGCACGGCATCTACCGTGACATATCTAATCTGGCCTCTTCCTATGTACAGGCAACAGGCATACAGTCATACATCTATGTTTGATTTCTTATTGTTTCTTCTTCTTTTTTTCATCTAGACTAAAATTGATAGGCTATATATATACTATAAGTGGCTGATTGAATGTATATATATGCATATATAATATATTCATCTTTTGAGCATATGCTCGTATTGCTATAATATATTCATCTTAGAACGTGATGGTCTTCATGAACAAAATGGATGATTTGGATACCTAAAACTCCGTGGCCTGATTATATAATTAGTAAGTTAGACTAATTTCTCTACTACATAGGCAAATTGGCCCCCCCTATCTTCAGTTTCTGGCTCCGCCACTGCTCGCATGGATGTGTATATATGTATAGAGTATACTCTATACTATATCTAATCTAATCTAATATCTCTATATAGTTGATACCCACTAAGCATTTAACTAATATCTCTATATAGTTCATACCACTAAACATTTAATTCTTCTAAAGCTCAGCTCTCATGCTGCCATGTCACCTCTATTTTCTCCACCAATTGATCTTAATTGTAGCATCTAATCTACCCGTCCATTCATCATATGTCCTCCTCGCCCTCTTCCTGGCCATGCCCTTCCCTGCCATGCGTATTTAGATGATTACACATAGACCTAATTTCATTATTTAATATAGTGTCCACTACATCGGTCCTTATTAAAATCAATTGTTTTGGTTCCTGCAGACTGTAACACTGACATATTTCTGGACAACTTTAGATGGTCAAGCAAATGATGCTGCCAAAAAAAAAAAGACATTTTAATCTTCTTTCTTATCATCCTTCATTTCTGTAATACAAGCTACTCTTTTTTTTTTCTTAAAATTCTACTATTTGTTTACATGTATAACATGTACGAACCAACTGCATCTTTTCTACAAGCAAATTTACATAGTTGCTACTTTTTTAATAATTATAGCCTAAATTCCTGCAGCAACATGTGGGGACTTCACCTAGTATCAAAAGTGGTTGAGTCGAATGGAGGTTTAATATGATGAATAAATTATATCACTGTATAACAATTTGGCAGGTAGATACATACACATATTACACATGCATTTTCATTGTTTTTGAGCTTGCACATTACAATCAATTTACAGGAATGGAAGGGGGCAGCTTGTCAAGCTATCTTGGCATTAGCAGTACGCTCTTGCAAGAATTCGCTTTCAGTTCACATGTCGCAAGATGTGCCCAAAAACTTGTAAGGGATGTTAAATGTAAAGCCACCCATTATCTTCATATTGA
The DNA here is from genome assembly GCA_018135685.1 of Themeda triandra. NCBI lineage: Eukaryota > Viridiplantae > Streptophyta > Magnoliopsida > Poales > Poaceae > Themeda > Themeda triandra. The sequence goes on along the minus strand of JAENPR010000160.1, from coordinate 632,337 downwards.
CGAAACTCGATTGCTTTGAATCTGTTGTTTCCAAAAATTGAAATGGAAAATGAATTCTAGCAGTTAATCACTAGCTTTCCTGTGTCTTGGTATCACTTGTAAAAGCTATATCATATATTTCGTTGTATTTGTCAACAAAGTGGACTTCAAGACCTTCTTTTACATTAGAAGCAAGCTCATCAAAATCCCTTCGGTTTGCTGATGGGAATATGATTGTCTTTACCCCACTTCTCCTTGCAGCGATGGTTTTCTCCTTCACCTAAGAGACATTTCAGTGACAATAATATTTATTAATAATATGATAATCTCAGAGTAGGTTTTGCAAATAATGTATGTATGCATGGGAGTGGTTCAGAGCTTTTGAATGCGTAATTGATGATACATTTATGAAAAACTTCACAGTAAATGTTATTTATGGAAGGAGGTATGTTAATTTAGACCACTTATCTAGTCGATCAGCATTAGGACAAGTTGGATAGCTCTATTGATTGTCTATTTCCTATTTCCTAAAGTTAGTTAAATAGTACTTTTTATATAAAAAGTAATCTAGTCCATGGTTATGTGGGCCAATCAAGAATCAACCTGGGTTTACCATCCAAATGGTCAACATTTGCTTTTACTGACGACATCAATGCAACCGATTTTGACAGGCAAGAAAGAGAGTGCCAATATGTAGGGCCTGTTTGGATGGAGCCTGCAAATGCATCCGCCCCAGGCATCCAAAATCGAATGCATGGGATGGATGCCAGGCCCAGGCAGCTTTGGCCAGCTCCCATCCAAACACGCCCGTATAGCATGTAAATTCCTACCAAACCAGCAGGCAAATAAAAAGTGTTGAAGCCATACCCCACCGATTGGAAGAATTCGTCCAGTTAGAGTTACTTCACCAGTCATTGCCAAGTCTTTCTTCACACATTTCCCCATGGCTAAGGATAACATTGATGTTACCATGGTGCACCCAGCGCTCGGCCCATCCTTTGGTGTGGCTCCAGCAGGAACATGCAAATGCAGCTTTGACTTTGCAAAAAAAGGATTATTTGGTTCTTTCTCTAGTAATACAGCTCTATAAACTGTATGCGCAATTTGGGCGCTCTCTTTCATGACATCGCCAAGCTGGCCTGTCACAACAAGTGTGCCCTTACCTTTGCTTTCCTCTACTTTCGCTGTCTCAATGTACAAGGTCGAACCACCCATAGCATTCCAAGCTAAACCCATGACCACTCCGATAGGAGTCTGATTGTATATGCGCTCTGGTTGGAACACAGGCTTCCCAACAAAATTACCAAGATTTGATGCATTGACAACAACTTTCTCCTCACGCTTGTCTACAAGCACTCCCATAGTGCTATGTGTGCTTTCACTGTTGGCCTACAGAAAAGTATTAAAGAACACTTTAATTAGAGCTGGAGATCTTAGACACGATAATCAACCAGAAATGGTGAACAATAGTGAATACCATCTATTGAGTACATCACTGACAAAAACAGTGGCGTAAAGGTTACCAGAACTAACATTATAAGCACATCAAACTTCTACCACAGGAAAGTGGATAATAATCACATGCCAAGAACAAAAAAGTTTGATTTTGACCTGCAGCTTCCCTGTCTGGTTCTAACTAGGTACAGATCCAGCTGTCAGTGCATGCCATTGTCAACAATCAAGTGCACAAGGGGCCAGCATGGTCATTGCACATTTACCATAACAGAGTGCAAGATTTTAGTTCCATCTGTAGGAAGTTACATGAAAGGTAGTCATATTACCTCTGGTGTCTTAAAAGTATTAGATAGTTTGGCTGTCTCTTCTGCAAAAGTTTTTGTAGGTGCTTCATTGGAATGCTCATTGTGGCCTACTTCTGACCCTGCTGTTAAAGGCACCACATTAATATTATCAAGAGAAGAATCAATTGGGCCCAGGTCCACTGAAGCATCCTCTGCGATAGAATTCTTCGAGTTCTTATCTTCTACTTTTGTTGCAACGTCAAAATTGACTGACTTTTCATCTGCTTCAACTACTGTGATATCTCGAGGTGGCTCATTTGATACCCCTTGACGGACAAGTTTCAGAGCTATCTGCAAAGGTTGAAGCAGGGATGACAAATGAAAAGGTCTGGTGACTGGTAGACGAAAAGGATGCAAAACAAGGACACAATATTAGTAGCCGTGTCTTCAACACATCATTTGTTGTCATTATTATTTGCCCTTTCATTTACAGATGATCAAAATTGAAGTGATTTCTTGCTACAAAGTACCAAGAATGGGATATATTGTTAAAGATGTCTTCCAGTAACTCCCTTGAAATAAGTTAAAATGCATGTGCTAATGGCATTAGTAATGTAGGCTATGAACATTATGCAGACAGTTTTTTTCTTATTTTGAGTAGTGTTACGTGCATCACTTTTTTCCCCTTTGAGTAGTGTTATGCACGTCTTTTCAATGTGGACTGTCATCTTGGTCATTTAAAAAAAATTGACATGCGGAGGAGGTAAGACAGCCCCCGGGCACTGCAGTCATCTTGGTCATTTATCAAGATGATTAATTTCCCTTAACTAACTTTTTTTTGAAAATAGTACAGCAGGGGAAGCCCCCTGATATGGCTAGGAATCTGGTCACTTAACTGGAATAGCAGCAGGAGAAGATCGGCCTCCTTGGGAGGAGAAGATCGCCCTCCTTGGGAGGCTCTGATCGACTAACTCTGCTTCTGCATGCCCCTAATGCCCAGCCGCACCAGTAGTTATATCTCCCACCTGGGTGGCTGAGGACACTCCCTATTATTTCTCCCATCCTATTCTTTAGCTAGCTAATCCAAATACTGAGTAGGATCTAGCAGGATCTAGCTCTGATTTTCCTAAGCTACGATATCCAGGAACAGCCAACTCACAAAGTTCTTTAAACTCCAGTTGCACCTTATGGCTGAGATAGATTAAAGGAAATATAGGCCAAAACATAAATATCAATCAAAGTTGTAAAATGTGTGAACTACAAGCTTACAGTTACAGAGGCGATTCTCTGTATACAATAGATAATAGCACACAGATTCTATGACACTCTAAAAAGGAGAATTTTCAAGCTAACAGACTCATACAAAGATTCATATCACTGACTGGTGAGTTGCTGGTCAGTCCAGGCCTATTAGCCAATGAAAATGGCACATGCATTAATTACATAATAGACTGAGCTGTTAAACAACATCTTCCTTTTTTTTTTCCAAACTAGGATAAGCGACAAATGAGGGTTCAAATTCTTTAAGATGAAGGCATCACTCACCTTTCGATAAATTTTTTCAATCTGTTTTTGAAGATTCCGCACACCAGCTTCACGGCAGTAGTTTTCAATAAGAGCAAGAAGAGCATCATTTGTGACCTCAACCTGAGCATGTACTGAACTGTTAATAATGAGAAGTAAATAAAAAAGACAAGGCAGAGAATTTTATAAGTGCATTAGATAATGCATATACAGTTTGTTAGTATTTTAGCTCAGTAAGAAAGCTAGGAGGTCCTTGTTCTTTCTGTGACTTTTCCTCAAAAGCTCATATTGGTATGTGGTTTCATTGGTTACTTCATTACTTGTGACAAACCTTAGTTCATCAATGTGGGCACCGCCAGGAGGATAGCCAGGTGGTGGCAGAGAATGGGAAAAGACTAAGATTGGGATGACGTTACCTGTGCTGATAAACACGTACCAATGCCGTGTCATTATTTTTTTGGTGGGTGGGTGTTGCTAGCAAGAGGGAGGGCACCAGGGTTTGATCCCTAGATGACAGCTTGCACACCTAGGGAGCTAACCGTTAGTCTATGAAAGTGGTTTTTGTGGATTTTGATGGATGGTATTATATGTAATCATTTGCCTTTACTTTTAGTTGTACAAAATAAAATTAGGCCCTGTTTGGGGGGCTGGGGGTTTTTCCAAAAGCGCCTCCTGGAAAGGACTTGGAAGCTGCTCTGGGAAAGCTTCTCTGCTTTTACTAAAAATTGCAGCTTTTAGAGCTTTTGTCTGCTTGAAGAAGAACTGTTTTTTTCGAGCTTTTTGGGGAAACAAAAGTTGAAAGAAGCTCCCCCAAACAGGGCCTTGTGCTTTGCTTGTGTTTACTGGACAGTGAAATAGTTGCTCATGCTTCGGCTGTGTTAGACTGATTCTCTTGCAACATTTGTAGAATACTAAGCAAATCATTTTTTTACACTAATACATTTTTGCAGAGCTTTCCCTTAGTGTTCTTTTGAAAAGAGTGTAGAAAAGCAGCAATGCAGCATATACCTGCTCAGGCTTGATGCCACAAGCCTCCCTTGTGTTTTTTTCTAGATAATCCCTAGCAATATGCATCTTCTCGTCGGTTATATAACCGGCAATAGCAATGATTTCCATCCTGTCCAATAGAGGGCTTGGTATCATCTCAATGACATTTGCAGTGCAGACAAAAAGAACCTAATTTCACATAAAGATAGATTTCAGCCTATAATAAAATTAACTCAATTATTGCCCACATTCAATCATGGCAATAAGGTTAAAACGTGCTCACTGCTCTTTTTTTAGAAAACAGAATTCTTTCCGGCCTCTGTGACTGCACACAGGTAGTCACGCTCATGGTGGCTAAATAGACTGTAGAATAGCAACAACATAAGAAGGCATACCAATGGTATACTCATACAATTGCAGCAGCATGCAGCAAGCTACAGCCAGAAGATAGTGATTAAGAATGTAGAATACATCCCTGATTATGAACTGATTCATAGTCCTTGTCACACACTCACACCACATTATGGGGATCTTTACATAAACACAGCTACCACACAGAATGTAACCTGTCCTTTTTCCAGTCTTTCACCATTTTGTCACTCCTTTGCCGACCCTCGAGGCCGGTGATGGAAGCATACGCATAATAAAACTATTTTCAAGCAAAGTGCAGCCTCTACAACCACCCACCAATCCCAAGAACAAGGCCTAAGCCACAGCCATCGTCTCTGAGCAAGAGGCCTCAACCACCCACACCCACTCTTGTGCAATGCTGTCGCGACGGATGTGAGACCCAGTGACCGCATGAGACAAAGAGGATGTAGGAACTAATAAAGAGGATGTAGGAACTAATAAACTGAGATTCAGGCAGGCCTGTTCCTTTTTCTGACTAGGTTGGGCTTCAAGACTGGGAAAGCCCAAGCTTTGTTAGGTTTAGTCCTACATCGGTAATTGATGGTGGGGGAGCAAAACATATAAGGTGGGGGCAGCCCTCATCTTTTTGGGTTGAGTTAGGTCCAAGAGCTAGGTATGTTGTGGACCTGGGTCCAAGGGGCGCCGGCTCGTGGGTATAACGAGCTGGGCTGGATTCCGCTGTGCATTCTAACAAGCTTGACTAGGTTGATCTTACTATTTTTAATAGTCTATGATATGAGGCATAACTATACTTAACAAGGGGCAGCTTTGTTAAGGTGGGAAACAGGATTTTGAAGGTGAGAGACCAGATAATCAATAAAGGCCAAAAAAACAAAGGATACAATTTTGGAGTGCAAAACATTGGATTATCATCTATGTAGGGGTAATCACGAAATGTCATTCTATAGAATGGCACATACTAAGTCCCTAGGTTTACGATGTTGTTGTCTACAATGATTTTTTTTAACAGATAGAGAATGAAATATTGATTTCGATTTCGATTGGAAGTGACCACAACAAATTGAGCAGCTAAAAGAGAATCACTTGTTGAAGTATTGGGCGAACCTTGGATAAGTCAACAGGGACATCTAGATAGTGATCAAGAAAGTTAGCATTCTGTTCAGGATCAAGAAGTTCAAATAGTGCACTGGCTGGATCACCTGAATGCCCTTTCCCAAGCTGGAGGCAGGAAACAACACAACCAGTAAGGTAGCATACAATAACCCAGATTAACAGATGAACCATGAAAATTACTATATAAAGTAAATATTGTACACCATATAACAGCAACTAAATATAATGGCACTCCAGTTCCTAAAGTGAAGCAATAATAGTGACTGAAGTCAAAGGTGTGCGTGAATACCTTGTCAATCTCATCTATCAAAACTAGAGGATTTGATGTTCCTACTGATTTTAAACACTGAACAATCTTCCCTGGCATTGCCCCAACATATGTCCGCCGATGACCCTAAAATAGTCTGAAAATTTTACTTGGGTAGCAATCATGATTTGTTAAACACATAACATGAATAACACACCTTAATTTCTGCTACATCGGTCAAACCTCCAACAGAGAATCTGTAGAACTTCCGGTTTAGTGCACGTGCAAATGAACGTCCAATACTAGTTTTTCCAACTCCAGGTGGCCCAGAAAGACATATGATCTTACCTGCAGTGAAAGAGCAAAACAGATATTTATTGCTATAGTTAGGAAGAAAAAATTAGAACCAGGTTACATACAATACAATTGTTGATTCGAATTAACAGGAACTCAGGAACTAGAGGAGTAATGCATAAAGCATAATTTTTCTTAATGTCTTGAGATCCCAGTTCTCCAACACCAGAACATACATTGAGCGTCTGGGCACGAAGTGCTAATTCTTAATATTAGGATTTTCAAGAAAACGAGAACTAAAAAATGGCAAAGCAATTGAAGTAAAATGTAAAATATACATTTCCAGCAAGGACCATGACTTCTGATCAATGTGTGACAAGACAAATTATGTAATTCAGTAATTGTTTGAATTAAGATACAATTATCATAGATTTAAGGTTTTATAAAGGCTGTCATCAATACATAGATAATAAGAGCGCTTATTCAGCATAAAACAATCATCAAAAAATCATGCATGTAGTACACCTAAAGTTAAGTGTATTCAGTGTATTCACAACAATTCGGTTTGAAATTCATCTTTTATGCTGAGATTAAAAAAAAAGAAGTGTCACTGTCAGCACATGATGAACAGTGCCAGGTTGACTGCTTTGTTGGCCCCAAACTAACTAAAATGGGAGGAAATATGATGAGAGGGGAGAAGGGAGGAACCAATGGAGCTAAATAGTTCCTTTACTTAAAACTCACAATGGTTACATCTCTATATATCATTACATGAGGGTTACATGTCCTTTTATAGGACTTTAGGTCGGTTTGCTACAGTTCTGCTACAGGAACCGACTTAACTATACAGCTCACATTACCCTGCTTGCTAGCTAAGCAACCAGCTGTTACAGCTAGAAGAAAAAACCAATTTTTGCTCCATCTTTACCCTAGCAGCTTGCTTGCTGTTTTCCAGCAGTGGTAACATCCAAATTGCATAGCTCAACTAGCAACTAGCTAGTACTAGAAACTTCATAGAGCTCCCTCATCCATACTAACATGCCTATATGGCAAGATTAGTCCTAACAATCACCCCCCTAATCTTGTCATATTGACTCTACTGCCCGGGTCTTCACACGCTCGCACGTATCCACAACTTCCGAGCCACAAACTCATATGCTGCACGTACGACGCATGAAACGGTCCTCTGACCTGACCAAGCCATGCCTCCAAACGTGCCCAGTTAACATGCAGCAGCTAACACTTCTCTGCCATATACTTCAACACATGCAACTCCTAGATACTAGCTAACAACCTGCTGAAGACGTACTCCAGTATCATGTGCAACACACGCACATTCTAGCTTGCTAACTAGGCTAATCTACATGCAAATGACTGACTCAATCCTCCACGAGAACACATCTCGTTTTGGGTATGTGCATACTCTGTACATGACACACATGTACATGACCCAGATGCACCCCCTAAACTTGCGCACTCAACGCTTCATCACAGAAGGGTTGGCAACGCATGCCACTCCTCGTCATCATCCCTCGCAAGCAGCGCCTCTTCCTGCTTCTTCTTGGGACATTCATAAGAGAAATGCCCACGCTTACCGCAGTTGTAGCACTTGCCTTTCTTGCCCTTAGACTTGCGCTCGCCGTTCTCGGAGTAGGAGCTGCTGCTCCCGTCATCGTCATCGTTGTGGCTTTCTTGGCCCCTGCTACGGCCTCTGCTCTTCTCGTCGTTACCACGGCGCGCACTGCGGCTGTGCGCGCGCTCCTTGCCACGACGTTCACGCCGGCGAGCCTCCCACTGCTCCTCAGTGAGCAGCAGCTGCCCGGCGCTGTCCGTAGCCACCTCGCTGCTGCCGCAGCGCTCCTCCGCCACACACAGCCGGCCGATGAGCTCCTCCATCGACATCGTCTTCAAGTCTGCGAACATCTCGATGGAGCACGCGATCTGATTGTACCTCGCCGGTAGCACGCGAAGCATCTTCTTCACGACGCGTTGCTCATCCAACTTCTCTCCCAGCTCGCGAAGCTCCGCGGCGAGAGAGCTGAGACGCATGGCGAAGTCGTTGATCGCCTCGCCGTCCTTGAACGACGCATTCTCGAACTGCTTGAGGAGGTGTTGCGCCTTGGCCTCCTGTACGCGCGCATCGCCCATCCGCAGCGACTTGATCGCTGCCCAAGCGTCCTTGACGGTCTTCTTCGCGGCAAGCCCGGACTTCATCTCCGGTGGCACCCCACGGAGAATGAAGGCCAACGCCCTTCGATCCTTGCCGCGCTCGGCGTTGCCTGCCTCCACAGCATCCCAAAGCTCCATGCCTTCCATGTTGACCTGCATCTCGAGTGCCCACTCATGGTAGTTCGTCTTCGTCAGCTTCGGGACCTCCCCCGTGACAGTGGAGACGCGCTCCACCACGACCGTACGCGGCGAGCTACCACCATCAACCTTCTCACCATCATCCATCTCCCTAGTGCTCAAACACCTCTGTCTAACCTGGCTCCGATACCACTTGTTGGCCCCAAACTAACTAAAATGGGAGGAAATATGATGAGAGGGGAGAAGGGAGGAACCAATGGAGCTAAATAGTTCCTTTACTTAAAACTCACAATGGTTACATCTCTATATATCATTACATGAGGGTTACATGTCCTTTTATAGGACTTTAGGTCGGTTTGCTACAGTTCTGCTACAGGAACCGACTTAACTATACAGCTCACATTACCCTGCTTGCTAGCTAAGCAACCAGCTGTTACAGCTAGAAGAAAAAACCAATTTTTGCTCCATCTTTACCCTAGCAGCTTGCTTGCTGTTTTCCAGCAGTGGTAACATCCAAATTGCATAGCTCAACTAGCAACTAGCTAGTACTAGAAACTTCATAGAGCTCCCTCATCCATACTAACATGCCTATATGGCAAGATTAGTCCTAACATGCTTGTCTATTTTGCTTCTTGGCATCTAGGATGAATATAAACTGAATTGTTACGGCTATACTTAACTTTATGTGTGGTAAATGCATGGTTTTTGAAACATGGCAACATAGAATTTTAGCTAACCAGGGCGCCAGCCCTCATGGGCACGAAATCTGCACTCATTATAATATGGAATAAATCAGACCTTGTGAACTTCCTCTCAACTTTCCAACTGCTATGAATTCCAAAATTCTTTCTTTGACATCAGCTAGACCATAGTGATCTTCATCAAGAATATGTTGAGCGTGGTGCACATCAAAGTTTTCATCACTGCCATAGACAGAGAAACCAATACATCAGGACATATCTATCCATCAAATATATTTCAAAAAAAAAAAAAAAAATACAGACAATACAAACCTGTAATCTCCCCAGGGCAACACGGTTAGCCAGTCTAAATAATTGCGGGTTACACTGAACTCACTAGAGCTAGCTTCTAACAACTGAAGCTTAGTGAGCTCCTCTTCAATGACTTGTGAGACATGAGGGGGGCACTTGTCTTTTTTTGCTTCAATCCTTTCCCTAAATTTTTCTGCAAGAGAAATAATGGCAAATCGATTTTTAGTTGGCACAAAAACAAAATACCAAGTTTTTAAGAACAAACCTGACAAAGCTGTTTTATCATCTGTCTCCAATCCTAGCTCCTGCATACATCAGGCATACTAAGTGATGAAACATTATCAAACTAGAAGCTAAAAATCATATCAAACAAAATGAAATCAACCAAAAAGGGGGAGAATAAGAGTATTACCAGGCTAGATAAACATCTAACATAAATGACGAAGTATATAATAAACCAGTGGCGGAGCCAAGATTTTTATGGAGCCTGTGCGAGACGCGACATACTACTAAGGACCATTTGGCATAGCTCGAGCGCTTAGACAGTGCTACACTTAACAAATTTTCTTAACACCGTGGAAGCTGCCCTGCTATTTGTAAGAGTTAGAATTGGGGTTAATGTTGGAGTATAGGCCCAATAAGGCCCATGTATGAACTCTTATACAGCCACCCTAAGGGGCTTGGCCCAATACAGTGAACACAGAATGTTCAGCATGGTATCCAGCTAGGGTTAGGTCCTCAACTCCCTCCCTCCCTCCCGAGCCGCCGCCGCCCGCAGCCGGCCGTCGCCGGCGCCGCCGCCGCCGCCTGCACCATGGCTGGTCGGCCTCCCCCCCTCCTCCCTCTTTCTTCTCCTCTTTCCCTCCCCTGTCTCCCTCCTGGGCCCAAGTCGCGGGCGCCCCCGGCGCCGCCGCCTCTGCGCGAGCTCCGGGCGCCGCCGTTCCTGGCGCGCGCGCCCCTGCTGCGCCTGGCGCGGGGCCGCGACTCCCGGGCGCCGCCGACGCCGGCCAGCACGCCCCTCCACCCGCCGCGCCGTGGCCTACCGCCGCTGCCCTGTCCGCGGGCGCGGGAGGCCAGGGGGCCGCCGCCGGTGCTCCTTTGCTAGGAGCAGCGGGCCCTGGGGCCGGCGCGGGTGCCCCTCTGCCCGGTACAGGGGGGGACGCCGAAGACCCTCCGGCCGTCTTCCCAGGCCTTGGCGCATACGCCGCAGACCCGGCTGCTGCTGCTGCCTACGCCCGGGCCGCCGCCGCCGCCATTGCGGCCGGCCTGGGGATGCCTTCGGCCCCGGCTTCTCCAACCCCATCCGCGACTGCGACAACCACCCTCACCACTGCTGCTCGACCCGCAGGGGCGGGTGTGCTGGCCCAGGGTGGTTCTTCCTTCCCTGCCACCCCTCCGCTGCCCACCTCCCACCTCCACGTCACGCGTCCTGACGCCACCCTTGCTGCCGCCCTCGATGCTGCCCGTGTTATGGCGGCAGAGAGCCAGGCTCGGGTCCGGGCTGCCGCCCTCGCTTGGGAGCGCGAGCGGGATGCAGCCGAAGCTCTGGCCCGCCAGATTGCCGACGCGGAGCAGCGTCTCGCACTCCCTGCCTTCCACGATGCTGCGGCCACCTCCTCCGGCTCGACCGGTCACCGCGCGTCCACCGCAGCGGTCATCGGGCATGCCCCGGCCGATCCCCTCGTCGCACAGCTTCACTACCAGGCCGGGGGTGTCCAAAACATCCGGCTGCTAGTCCCAGTCGTCCTCGAGCCCGAGTCGCCTTCCTACGCCCGCTGGAGGGATCTGGTCGTCCTCACCCTTCAACGCTACGCCCTCGACGACCACGTCCTCGTCGACACCTCGGTCGCGGCCCAGACCCTGCGTGGCTGCGCCTCGACAGTATCGTCCTCTCCTGGATCATCGGGACGATCTCTCTCGACCTCCACGACATCGTCCGCACCTGCACCGACGCTCGCCGGGCCTGGCTGGCGCTCGAGGGCCAGTTTCTGGGCAATGCCGAGGCCCGGGCTCTGCGTCTCGACGCGAGCTTCCGCACCTTCGTCCAGGGCGACCTCTCCGTCAGCGACTACTGCCGCCGGATGAAGAGCATGGCGGACTCCCTCGGCGACCTTGGCTGGCCCGTGGAGGACCGCATCCTCGTCCTCAACATCCTCCGCGGGCTCAGCGACCGCTTCGCCCACCTCCGGACCTGGATCACACGCCAGAAGCCGTTCCCCACCTTCCTGCAGGTCCGCGACGACCTTGCCATGGAGGAGCTCACTCAGGGTGGCCCACCGGGGTCCACCCCCGCGCCGGGGCCTCTCTCCACTCTGGCGTCCTCGACGTCCTCGACTGCCCTGGCTGCTACCCCGCCGGCGCGCCCTCCTACTCCACCACTGTCGTCTGTTCCAGGTCCTCCCCCCGGGCCGAGCGGGGGTGGGGGGGGGCCGTGGCGGCCGTCGCCGCGGTGGACGCGGTGGGGGCCGTGGGGGGGGCCGTGGAGCCAACCCGCCTCCACCACAGCAGCCACGAGGTGCTCCCTGGCCATCCTTCCACAACCCATGGTCAGGGCGCATCTCCATGTGGCCCTTCCAGGCTCCAGGTGGTGAGCCTCGCCCTCCGGCCGCCATGTTGGCTGGTGCTCCTCCGGGATTCCACCCAGCGTCCCCGTGGGCCGCACCCTCCGGCGCCTCGCCCGGGCCTCCTGTCGGTCCAGAGTGGATTGCCGACTCGGGCGCTACCTACCACACCACCCCCAACCCTGGTATACTCTCGTCCATTCACCCTCCTTCTTCCTCTCATCCTTCGTCCATGATGGTCGCAAATGGTTCTTGCCTTCCTGTTACGTCAGTGGGTGCCACCGGCACTCCTGGCTCTTTTCGTCTTCCTGATATTCTTGTTGCACCTTCGATGGTTCACAACCTTCTTTCTATTCGTCGTTTTACAGCTGACAATTCTTGTTCTGTGGAGTTTGACTCTTCTGGTCTTACTGTGAAGGATTTGGCTTCCCGGCGTCCTCTGCTCCGATGTGATAGCACGGGGCCCCTTTACACTCTTCGGTTCCCGGCGTCTGCTTCATCTTCTTCGCCGGCCCTTTTGTCAGCTGCTTTCGCCGCCACTCCATCTTCCATTACTTGGCACCGGCGCCTCGGCCATCCTGGACGTGATGCCCTGATGCAGCTTAGTCGTAGCTCCGACATTCGTTGTACTCGAGCTCACGATGAGCATTTGTGTCATGCGTGCCAACTGGGCCGTCATGTTCGACTTCCTTTTTATAGTTCTTCTTCTCATGCGGCCCGCACTTTTGATCTTGTACATTGCGACCTATGGACGTCTCCTGTCATCAGTATTTCTGGCTATAAATATTATCTTGTGATGGTTGATGATTTCTCTCATTATTCGTGGACTTTTCCCTTACGTGCCAAGTCGGATGCTTTTCCCGCGATTCTCCATTTTTTCGCTTGGGTGTCTACTCAGTTCGGCCTCACCATCAAGGCCGTCCAGTGCGACAATGGCCGCGAGTTTGATAACTCCACCTCCCGTGCCTTCTTCCTCTCTCACGGGGTCCAGCTGCGCATGTCCTGCCCGTATACCTCCGCTCAGAACGGCAAGGCTGAGCGCATGATTCGCACCACCAATGACACCATGCGCACCCTTCTGCTCCAGGCCTCTCTTCCTGCTCACTTCTGGGCTGAGAGTCTTCACACTGCCACCTATCTCCTTAACCGTCTTCCTTCCGCTGCCTGCCCAGCTCCCACACCTCACCACGCACTTTTCAGTACCCCTCCTCGATACGATCACCTCCGAGTCTTCGGGTGTGCCTGCTACCCTAACACCACAGCCACCGCTCCGCACAAGCTGGCTCCCCGGTCGACTCTCTGTGTCTTCCTCGGGTACTCCCCGGATCACAAGGGGTACCGGTGCTTCGACCTTACCTCTCGCCGGGTCCTCATCTCTCGCCACGTGGTGTTTGATGAGTCTGTCTTCCCCTTCTCCACCACCACCACTCCCACTTCCACCGCGGAGCTTGACCTCTTCTCGCTGTTTCCCACTGACACGGTGGTCCAGCCACCTTTTCCGCTGTCTCCTGCAGGTACTGCTCCGCTGTGCCCCTCGCCGGGGCCGTGCCCCAGCTCGCCGCCCACCGGTGACACCTCTGGCCCTGCTCCCTCGCCGGGCCTGGAGGGGTCCCCTTCCGGGTCGGCCCCCGTCACTACGCCTGACGCGGGGTCCGGGCCGTCGACCTCGGCGCCACCGCCGCGCTTCGCTCGGCCGGTGCTCGTGTACCAGCGCCGTGCACGGGCGGCACCGCCGCCGCCGCCGCCCTCCCCACCGGTGGCCCCTTCTTCGCCGGGGTCACCGGCGGCTTCTTCCCCGCCGGCGACACCGACTCCGCCGCCGCGGCCCTCGGCCGCCCGTGTCGCGACACCGGTGTACCACCCACCGCTCCTTCACCGACACCCGCGTCATGTCCACCCTATGGTGACGCGACACGCGGCTGGGACTCTGCAGCCCCGGGCTCTTGCGACGATGCCCGGGGACTCGCAGGCCTCTCCGGTACCCTCTTCCGTCCGCGAGGCCTTGTCAGACCCTCACTGGCGCCGCGCGATGGAAGAGGAGTACGCGGCCCTCCTCGCCAACCAGACATGGGATCTGGTGCCCCGTCCGCCGGGCTCCAACGTCGTCACCGGCAAGTGGATCTGGACACACAAGCGTCGGGCCGATGGCACTCTCGAGCGGTACAAGGCTCGCTGGGTTCTCCGGGGCTTCACTCAGCGCCCTGGGGTCGACTATGATGAGACCTTCAGCCCCGTGGTCAAGCCGGCCACCGTCCGCACGGTGCTCTCACTGGCTCTCACTCGCTCCTGGCCCGTGCATCAGCTGGACGTGAAGAATGCCTTCCTACATGGTCTTCTCACTGAGACAGTTTACTGCAGTCAGCCGGCGGGGTTTGTTGACTCTTCTCGTCCTGACATGGTCTGCCGGCTTAACAAGTCCCTCTACGGCCTCAAGCAGGCCCCCCGGGCATGGAACCATCGGTTTGCTGCTTTCCTCTTGACATTGGGTTTTGTGGAAGCTAAGTCAGATACGTCCCTCTGTTCATCTATCACCGGGGAGCTGAGACTGCGTACCTGCTGCTCTATGTTGATGATATTGTTCTCACAGCCTCCAGTGAGTCACTACTCCGTCGGATTATCACCTCTCTTCAGCAGGAGTTTGCTATGAAGGATCTCGGTGTGCTCCACCACTTCCTGGGGGTCACTGTGGAGCCTCATTCTGCAGGGTTACTTCTTCACCAGCGGCAGTATACTCTTGATATCCTGGAGCGAGCTGGTATGACTGCCTGCAACCCCTGCTCCACTCCAGTTGACACACAGGGCAAGCTGTCAGAGACCGAGGGCACCCCAGTGACAGATCCCACTGCATACCGGAGTCTTGCTGGTGCTCTTCAGTACCTCACCTTCACCCGGCCGGACATCACCTATGCAGTTCAGCAGGTCTGTCTCCATATGCATGACCCCCGGGAGCCCCACCTCACTGCTCTCAAGCGTCTCCTTCGCTACCTCCGGGGCACGGTCGACTACGGCTTGCTACTCCACCGCCGTTCTTCCTCCACCGACCTGGTTGTCTACACTGACGCCGACTGGGGCGGCTGTCCGGACACTCGGCGCTCCACATCCGGCTACGCCGTCTTCTTGGGCAGCAACCTGGTGTCCTGGTCGTCCAAGCGCCAGCAGGTGGCCTCCCGCTCCAGTGCCGAGGCTGAGTACCGCGCTGTCGCCAACGGCGTGGCTGAGGCCTCTTGGCTCCGGCAGCTCCTTGGAGAGCTCCATAGCCCTCTCCTCCGGAGCACGTTGGTCTACTGCGACAACGTCAGTGCGGTCTACCTCTCCACCAACCCCGTTCAGCACCAACGGACCAAGCATATCGAGATCGACCTCCACTTTGTCCGCGATCGGGTGGCCATCGGCGAAGTGCGGGTCCTCCACGTCCCGACCACCTCCCAGTTCGCCGATATCTTCACCAAGGGCCTCCCATCCTCGACCTTCACCGAGTTTCGCTCCAGCCTCAACATCACTAGTGGCTAGTTGAGTCTGTGGGAGGGCTCATGTGTGTTATTCTTTTCATGTCCAGTCCTTAACTCCGCTGCGCCGGAAGTTCAGACTGCGGGGGGGTGTTGGAGTATAGGCCCAATAAGGCCCATGTATGAACTCTTATACAGCCACCCTAAGGGGCTTGGCCCAATACAGTGAACACAGAATGTTCAGCAGTTAAATACAACAAGACTCCTCCCACCACTAACAATATGGGATGATGGAGCCGGTCAATGAACGTTACAACGGGGAGGAGAGACTCCTGAGTCCTGACCAGTGACCACTCAATCCTAATTCCTAACTGTATCGCTAACTCTATTGCTGCATGTGCATGATGCATGCTGGTGTGTGTGACGGTAATTGTGAGCCCGGCCATCGGCCCAGGGTGGCCGGGCCTTGGCTCCGCCAGTGTAATAAACATAATATTATGTATTCACGGACCCAGGTACTGTACAAGAACTCAGCAGAAGAGATATAGTTTATTATCACAGATTCTTGATGGAAGCTGTGTATAAACAATCAGTGAGCTAGGGAAGAAGCACAACTGTGGGGGCTGGCTGGTGCCAGAGGTCCTGTGCCTGGAGTTGAATTTGGTAATTGGTATAATATAAGCTGTGTGTACTGCAGGTCGACCATTCACAGTTTAATGGCACTATCATAATGTAATTTTTTTTTGAACCAGAAAAACAGCAGGGGGGGGGGGGGTCCCCACTGTAAGTTTTTATTAAAACACAAAAACAAACAGAAAACACTTCAGCTAAGCCCAAGCGAAGAACAAGAAGAAAAACAAAGAACCACTAAACACATTAATGCAATATTGCAATTTTTGTTGTATCCTAAGACCTCTTTCTCCTTAATGCAATGATACTCAGCTCTCTTGCGTATTTGAGAAAATTAAAACAAGGAACAACAATGTCAGCGCTACCTTCTTAATTGCTTTAAGTAGCTCATTTAACAAGTAGCGGCGCTGTTCTCCAGTAATTTTTTCTTCAATTGTTTTTGCTATAGATTCCTGAGATGACATTTATAGAAGTTATGCTCAAAAAAATTTATAGAAGTATCATTAAAAATAAAGAAGGCACTTGAAATGTGGTTGTCTGCCTATGAGATCAGCATTTACCTGCAACCTACTAATCTCTAACTCCCTCTTTACCAACTCAAGAGTCAACTTCAACCGTTTGCATACCTGTTTGAAAATGAATAAGTTGGAATTTTGGATGACAATAGTGCAAAAGAAAAGATGCCAGGTAGCTAATAGATAATAGTTAATAAGTCAGATACCAAATGTCATTCAGAAGTAGTACAGAGATGACATAAAAAAATATGTATCTGCATGCATAACATGGAATATGTGAAAGGAGGTTCCACGAAAACCCTTACATCTAACTCTTCAAGAACTTCCTGGCGAAGCAACTTGTTGGCGCTTGAAATAGCAGCACCAAAATCTGCTAGTCTTGGGTAGTTGAAGTCACCCATTTGCTGGGGAAAAAGTAAGAACATATTCAAAATGATGTAGTCAGCCTAACTTTAAATGCAGTACATCTGGAAATTACACAAGGAAAATAATGTCATGGGACGGGAGAAGTGTTGGTTTAATTTATTAACCAGTAATCGCATACCAGGATGACAAAAACTGAAAATAATAAAAATATAAATATATTGAACCACATACCCTGTGGTAATGAATGACTATGAGCATCTACAGTTCCTAGTACAAAAATCTTGTTTATATTACTAAACAATGAAAACAAAAGGTCAAACAGACATTAAGACTTCTATAGTGTCACTGCCACATATACTATAAATGAATGACAACACAGGGTCCATGGCACAAACACAACCCTTTAGGTTCTGTGCAGAAATAGCATAGTTACATACAAATAAACAAAACTCAAATCACTTTGATTTGCACTAAAGGTAGGTTTAGAAAGCAAAGCAACCTGGGTATAGGCTTGAACTTGATCCTTCCAAAGGGAGTTTGTCCTGAGAACATCCCTTAAAGTGGATATAACTTCAAAAGAGGTCGCCTTTATGACATCATCATCCTTATCATAAGGCAGTTCCTGTAGAATGGCCACTAGTTATGAAGTAATAAGAACAGAGTACTTCTCAAAACTGTACATATTCAAGTGGTGCCAAAGGTACCACACACCAATAACAAATTTCACAGAATATTTTCAGGTTAGTAAGGCATGCTGTCACTGGAACAGGGAGCAAACTTTAGTGAGAGTCTAATCTCATAACAGTGCAGTAAATTATAAACACATCTGAAGCTAAATTTTAGTTGAAAAATGCCCACCTTGTACCTTGTATCACAAGTGAAAAGAATTATTTTTTTTTCTAGATAGACAGGAACAAGATTCCTTTCATTGTTTCTATCTGTCTCTTTAAGGAAAGAAAACGAAGATATTTTTTTATGGAATGTGCTTTTATAAAACTCTAATAAACACATAGTCCAATCCTATTTGGGAGTTGCCAAGCTGGGATGGAGGCAGGGGGTTGCGAAGGGGAGCCCTGGCTCCCTACCCCCCTTATGCTCTATGCATTACATGTCTGCCATACACAATGCTCAATGCTGCATAAAACAGTTCATAATTTGGCATTTTGTTCCTCTCTGTTATATAGAAGGTACTAATTTCCCTGCTTTATATACTTTTTCTGACTACATTCCTGTTTCCAGGGTTTGATTGAAGCGTTTGAAGATCTGTACATCGACAACGTTTTAAGATTGGGACACTATAATAGTTATGGTGTACGTACCTTGAGATGATCAACCTTAACTGTAAGTGGCTCATCCACAACCTGTATAGTTTAGTTTTTGTTAACATACAACAACAACAACAACGAAAGAAAGAAAGAAGTGTCAGAAAAACTGAATAGGAAGCAGTGAGGGGTCGAGCTAACAATCTCAGATATCCGTATACGATGGTGACCAAGTAGCACCACCAGATCTCCTTGAATTCTTGATATCTAAATCAGAGTAAAAAGCACATTCCAAAATCATCAGAGAAAGATGAGTCACCCACAAAAATAACAAAATTACCAAGTACCTGGGCAAGTGTGCCAACATCATGAAGACGCTTCAACAATTCTTTCCCTTTCAATTCATGAATGCTATTATCTGATTCTGAACTAATCACCGCATGGGGGTCAGTATCTTCCTCATCCTTGACAAGAAAGGCCCCAGCATATGGTATAGATCTTTTGCTATTTTCAACTAATGCTTGCAACAGCTTTGGGTCCTGAGGGAAATAAAGGGCTGTAATACCAGTACGAAGGCACAAGAACATAGAACATAGTATGTGAGGAACTGATTTATATCTTGTAAAATGATTTGTAAGATACCTTTACATAGACTGGCATGTAAAATCCTGGAAATAGTGGTTTCTGTAGCAATGGCAAAGCTATGACCTATTGGCAACACCATAAAAATGGAATGAGAAGAGAACCTGAATTCATAGCAATAATACAAAATAACTCCTTGTTTGCTGAAATGTAGCAGTATATCATTAAATTTTGAAAACTAGTACTAATAACTAGAGAAGCCCAGCTTATACAAAATATGTAACATGAAAAAACAGACAATGGCTGAACACTTGCTTATTGTTAGGGGGTGATAGCATGGAAGCTGAATCAACCTGTGCACATCCAACTAGAATCGCCTTTCAAACATCAGCAAAGCTCGCAAACCCAGTGAACAATATCTAACTATTCTGAGACAATGTTGCTCGTCTTGTCCATAAAAAAAAAAAAGGTTATGTTTTGCTAGCAGCTGCCAGCTGCAATTTTGTTTCTTCTCTGAACACGGAGAACTACGCCACTGCATCAAATACTATCATTCAAAAAATGTCACCAAAATTTTAATATGGTTTCAATGTTTCTGGTTTCTAAGGTCTAAATCTCGAGTAATCCAAACCCATGAAACGACGAGTTTTGAAAAGGAAAACCCATCCAACCGAGCTAAGTTCTGAAAAAAAATCAATTAGAAGTTTTTTAAAAAATAAAATAAAATGACAAGTATGATCTTCTCAGAGAGGGAGATTGTACAGTCGTAGAAGTCACAAGTATACTTATCAAACAGTTGAGCAACTCCAAGACTCTCTATATCCTTACTAATTTTTAGCAATATATATTTTGGGTGAAAAATTATCCTCCAACAGCTTCTATAATTGGATATCCAGATATAGCCACCCTTTAATCTGGATTTCTAGCTAACCAAAGATAGACAACAAGAACAACTCTCTCGGTGGGCAGAAGATACAGAAAAACTGTTGGAGAGTGAAAAATGTAGAAAGTGGTTTTTATTCAAATACTCTCTGGCAAATAAAAAAACGGATGCGGCAAACTGCAGAGAATAGCTTAATGGCGATCCAATTGTAAGAGGACGCGCGCGCACCGTGTGGCAATCCTCGGGGCGGAGGACAGCGGGCACGATCGCAGAAGCATTCTCCCCCTCGCCTTCCTCCCCACTCGCATCCTCTTCGCCCTCCTCCGCCGCGGAGGACGCCGCTTCCGAGCCGCTGTCGTCGCCGGCGGCGGAGCATATGCACACTCTCCTCCCCGGCACCGGGACTCCCCCGCACCTCAGTGCCCTGAGAAGTGGCGACCTCGCCTCGGTACTCGCGAGCGCAACCCTCGCCGCCGCAGTCACCGCCTGTGGCCTCTTGGCGCCGGCGAGCCGCGCCGGCAACCCAGCTGCGGCCGCGGCGCGCAGCATTGGCTATTTGAGTTGAGAAGACGAGGAAGGCTAGGCCTTCCCACTCCTGAGTCCTGCGGCGGTGATTTGTACCTTGCGGGCTGTTTGTGCCTCCCCTTCAGGTCGGTTTTGCTTTCTTTTTTTTTTTTCAGTTGCAGCCTTGCCGGAGGTTTAGGCGGCGTTTAGCTTGGGAGTAAAGGAATGGAAGGAGAAAAGGGTTTAAACCCTCGTAAAACCCATTTGTGGGTGTACTTTTTTTTTGGTGGTAACAGTATTTGATTCCGGATTTTCTCCGAATTGTATTTTGATTACATTCATTAAATCATTACACAGTAAGTCCTTTCATTCTATAGAGTTCATTTCGAAGGGACGTGTGAATTTTAGCCCTTTTCCTGCGAAATGCTCACGTTGGGAAGGTTCTCAGGAGGTTATTTTTTCATGGTTTCGTATTTCGCTTTAGCTTTACATTGCTAAATAGCCTTTTCATGTTTCTCGCCGTTCAGAAGACACGGTCAAGCTCGATAAGAGGGTGTTCAGTTTCAGTGCCTTGTTATCTGTGACAGATCGTTGGAAGTTTGAAATGCTTGAGGAAAGCTGCAGCGTGCAATTCACATGAAAAAACAGTTAAGCGTTTATATGCTTTGGGCAACCAACAAAGCAAAGGAGTTTTGGGAGAGAAGCAAGAGACAAAGGCACAAAACGCTTCCATACTTTTCCCCTAGTTCAAGTTTCTGCAGGACTTTAGATTCATCGTTTCCTATGCATGAAGAAACCAGTGGTGTCTCGAAGAATCTGGAGGCCCCGAGCTAAACTCAAATTAAGGTCTAAACTACTCCCACGTCTCAAAATAATTACACATCTAGTTTTGAGAGAAGTCAAACCTTTCTAATTTTGACTAAAGTATATAAAAATAATCATATTTACAATGTATAACAAGTATCATTAGGTTGGTATTGAAACATACTCTTGTAACAAATATATTTGAAGATCTAGGCATTGATGTTATTTTTCATATACTTAGTCAAAGTTATAAGAGTTTGACTTCTTGGAAACAATATGTGCAATTATTTTGAGACGGAAGGCATAAGTATTATCTCAATTTAAATTGTAAGTTACTCTCTTCCGTCTTAAAATAAGTCTCAGTTTAAATTTCAATCTAGGGGTCCATGTGTGATTAAAAAAATATCCTCATTCAATGCACGGCCTCCAAATCTTTTGCGTTCTCTTCCTTGTCTATCTTATCTTCTCTCGTCTTCTCTTTGACCTAGCCGATAGTGTTTTATACGGCTCGATTTGAATCATCTGCAGAGTTTGCTTTTCACTCTAACACCAATGGTTTGAACCCTTCAATGTTGATTGTAAGTACACCGGAGCTGCTCTAAGTCACCTGATCCACTAATCAGCTGCTCTGCACGCTCAATCCGATTGTCTACATAGTGGAAGCAATTTTTATTCCTCCAACATAGTAAGACCCACCTAATTGAACTCCACATGGTAACGACCGAGCCAGAAACATCAACTTTTATCAGGTCTATAACTTTTTAAAAACCAAACTTCACGGTAAAGCTGCCCTAAAGAAAATGCATACATAGAAGAGAACAAGCTTGTAGCTTGATGGCTAGCCTCTCGGGTGTGAGAGCTGCCCACCAGAGTTTGGTCCCTCTGGATCGCAACTTTTGGTGTTTCACCGGGGCACGTCCATAAATAAATTCCGCTGCCTCCTCATGTGGTCCACAATGATCAGAATGACGTGTCCGTCATCTACGAGGCCCTCTGTGACTCGGTCGATCGGGATGGACATGGTCTTTATATTGTGTGTAGTTGTAGATCTAAATATGCACGTAGGGCGTGTGGGGGTTATGTGTGTGCGCACATTACCAGTTAAGAGGCTTAAAAAATGAAAAGAAAAAAGAGAGAATACATGCATAGTCACAGGGTCCATCCGATCCGGGCAAGGAGACTGCCAGCATGGGCCCGCGTGCAGTGGGGGCTAGCCGGGCCGCTAGAGGGCAGCAGGTTGATCTCTGAACCTGGGGACTTGTACATTTCGTTTCGTGGCGAGCAGCATTAGAAAGCTGACTCACCTTCGATTCCTCCTACTATATGACACAGAGGAAGGACGCCAGGACCTTCCCATTCCACTTTCCGCGATCAAATGGGTTTGCTTCACACTAACAAAGATTTCTTGACCGTGTTGTGTAAAAAAATAAATCTTGACCGATCACTAGTCACTGCTCGTTGCGTTCATGCTGCTCCTAATGTTCTGCTCTGATGTGAAGAAGTATTTGACTGAACTTTACTGGAACAAAAGGAAATGCATATGGGTAACTTTACTGAATTCCTAACACATGACAACGTGTGCGGGAGAGGGACGATGGAGTAGCGGGTGTCAGCATCAGGCACCGATGATAACGTTAATGTATTACCGCACCGCACCAGGTGTCAGCATCTTCCAATTGATTCCTTAAAACTTATGAATCGAAGGGCTATATCATTATTTTCAAGCGCTGTAAATTTTCCCTTATTATGGACTCTCATGTTCTCGTGCTTCCACGGTTGTTGCACCACCTGATAAATGTACATGCCTACTACATGGTATTGTTTCTTTAGTTTATTTGTCGAATATGATGCGACCAAGGTAATACATTAACGGGGACAAGAATCTTTTATACAACCTATTAGAGGTAACAAGTCATCTTTAACATGCACAATACATCTACACAATACGCCATGGCAAGCATGGGTAGAACGAAAGCACAGTAGTATTGCTCTGAGTGGACCAAATCAGCTCTGCTTTCATGGAACCAATAAACCGCACGGAAACTGAAAGAATCCAGTAGGATAGCCTCCCTCCGTAAATTTTCAAAGTCAGCTAGCACCAAGAAAGCTCAATTGTATACAGGCACAGCGACCAGAGAGTTCGGTGGGATCATAGTAAACATGACAGATTAATTAATTTGCTCCAACATTGATCCTTTCTCCATGCATGTATTGAACTGAACTTTGGAAAGGTTTGCTTGCGTACCTCACTACCTCATCTTTATTTGCGGCACCCCCCCCCCCCCCCCAACCCCCCCACCCCCGCGTAGCTCATACCAGTATTTGGTGGCCCACAAAAAAACTGTGATCAGATGCAAACACACTATGCCGCAATATGATTGAATAGCAAGAACTTTGCGCCTACAATCTTTGATCACGCACGAAACTAATACCAGGTATATACCGCATACCACGTGTCCTAGTACTAGCTGGCACACTATCACTGAAGCTCTTTATTGCCCTGAAAAAAAAAACCGATGCTCTTTAATATTCCTTAACACATAAGCAATGCAAATGCAACTTACAGCCCTGCCACGGCACAATACGCATATACTAATTCGAAAATGACATATGCTGTTTCTAGCATTTTTTCCCCCTGCAGGTATTTTTTTTAGGAAACCAGGTAAAATTATTGGGTATACGTTGTGGTCACTGGTCAGTTTTTAATGTTATCTCGTCAGTCGTGACGCCATGCATGCTCCAAGGGAAGCAACTAGTGCATCATCATCTGAATCTAATCACAGTACAATATTTGGACACTGCTATATACTACTATGGAGGAGTACGCATCACGGCATCAGATCAGGCTTCACTTGGTTGAGCAGATCATCATTATTAATTTGTCGAGAAAATGCAGTGGCCACCCTGTCCCCGGCCCCGGGCATGTACATCGACCTGAAAAATTTTTACAATTCAAGTAGCAGTACCAGCCAATAGTTAGCGTACTTAATTTGTTCTTGTGTTACTTGTCTGATGTTTGCTCTGTGCTGCTTCGCAGAAGGTAAAGCGGCCAATCCGTGCTTCTGGTCGTGTGTTTCCCTGTTCATTCAGTTATTACCGTTGGCCACTTGGGAGCTTTGTAGGGCTGCAACGTGCATTTGTGGTGACGCAGCAAGTCGCCTACTAGTAAAAATTAAAGAACATCTCAGCAACCTGTAAAAGAATCAATGCCCACCATGATGCTTGATGCTTTTACCGCCTGCTGCCATTGCATGGACTTGTTTAATTTCCCTCGGATGGTTAAGTTGTGTATATTATACCTAACCAGGGTTGAAAAAACTTCATCAGATCTTTCAAGCGGACGTTAAATATCTCAAATATGCTAGCATCATGCATGAGTGACATTGATAGAAACCCAGTTTTTGTATTGTTGTGTTGGGCGGGGGAAATTTCAGGCATAGTTCTCTTTGGTATCTTTGGAAATTTCACTGCCCCCGTGGCCCCGTTCCCGTAGCAGACCAGCTCTACGGTTAAAACAACACAAACATAAAACCTTTCACCTGACGACAGATGGAGGCGCTTACGATCGTTGGAAATATACGCAATACGAACAAAAGATCAGGTCCCTTGTTTAATCAGGCTAGTTGGTGCACACGCAATTGCACGAGCTGACCGACTGCTGAGTAATATTACTGTATTAGTTAGTGCATACAATATGTCCTCAGTCCCCTGTCCGTCCGGTCTTTAAATCTTCGCCCTGCACTACCTTCAGGCCACCCCTTCTGCAGTTCTGCCTTCACAAATCTTCTACTCGCCCTTAGTTGAGTAGAGAGGCAGAGCACACAGCTCTTGGTTGTTTGGGAAGGGCAGCCCCATGCCTCCTCCTCTCCCCTGGATGCCTCACTTCAGCTAGCTAAGTTCCTTCTTCCTTTGAGATTTTGCTATGCTGCAACAATCTCTGCTCTCGTGTTCATCCGCCAAGCTCCGTGCCATGTCGATCACGGAGGCCAGCCTCCACTTCTGCTACCTCCACTCCCTATCCATCGTGCTTCTCTACTTCTTCTACGTGATCTCCTGATTTGCCGCCTCCCGCCACGTTCCGATCGAACAAAGCTTTGGTTTGATTCACAGCCGAAGCCTTGTTCGTTCCAAAAAATACTACTACTAATTACTCCATGCTTATTCCTCTTCGTTCTTACATGATCCTGTCCCGTTCTTGTCCCGGCCTTCTCCTGTTTTGCTGCTAAGTTCCGTGCCTCTCCTAGCGCATACTCCTACGCTCAATCGATCACTCGATCGACTAGGAGCAGTGCGCGGCAGTGTTCGAAGCAGTTAAGTGCTTCCCTTCTGAAGTAATACCCAGGATGGCTCCACCGGCGGCCGCCCAGGGAGCTCGCCGTGGCGCGGTGACCACGGAGGAGGAACGGCGGCGCAACCGCATGACCTCCAACCGGCTGTCGGCGCGCAAGTCCCGCATGAAGCGGCAGCAGTACGTTGACGACCTGGCCGTGGAGAACGAGCGCCTGCGGCGCGAGAACGAGGCGATGCGCGCCAGCGTCGGCGACGTCCAGCAGCGGAGCCGCGCGGTGGAGCAGGAGAACCGGGTGCTCGCCGCGCACGCGCGCCAGCTCTGCGCCGCGCTCCTGCTGCGCAACTCCCAGCTCCGCCTGCTCGGCGACGTGGCCGGCGTGCCGCTCGACGTGCCGGGCGTGCCCGATCACCTCGTGCAGCTCTACGGCGGCGTGCAGACTCCAGCCACGCCGGTCTCGCCGTCAGTCGTCACGCCGGTCTCGCCGTCTCTGACGCCGTCGCCGCCACCGCCCGAGCAACTGCAACTGCAGTTGCCGCTAGAGATCCAGCTGATGCTGCTCCAGCCCGACGTCATGGACGCCGTCGGTACGCTCGAGTTCTGAGGTGTGAGTTTGAGTTCATGAACAATATTGTTATCGTCATCTCGTGTCAAGTCAGCTATGTCGTCGGTGTGCAGTGTGCTGCTATATAGTTTGCTGTATGTACCCTGTGTAACTGTGTTGTACTGCTGTATCATGTATGCTTTGTCATGTCAACAACGTACTGTAATTGTGACGTGTTAATGTAAAGAATGTATGTATGCGTATAAGTAAGTTGTATAACAGTGTAAGCTGGAAGGCATGCAGAGTTCAAAAGTGAAGTATAATATGCACTGGCTTTGTCTCAAAAGAAATAAACCATTTCCTAGAAATGATCGAGTTAAAAGTTTATTAATTAACTCGAAAAGAGTAACATCATCTATATATGACACCAAATAAGTACATAATATAAAGTATATTTTAGTGATGTAAATGTGAAGCCATAATTATTAGATTTGGTTAAACTTAAAATATTTTGACTTATAATTACTCTAGAAATTAATTTATTTTGGGACGGGAGGTCCTATGTCTATGGAGTGCACGAGTATCTATGTTATTATCGACAGGTTGCTTACCAATGATTTTCAGATTAAACATGATTATTAGTAAAACACCATGTTCGCTTGAACTTGTCGGTGGATGGTACAATGTTTTTTTTTTCACTATATAAAACAATATCAATCTGCTTATTATCCGCATAAACCACCGATTGAACAACCTGAAAACTAGCAGAACATTCAGCTGGGGTACGACGACATGCCTTTTTTCATATGAGGATTCTTCAAATATCTGTCTAATGTGTGATGAAGCCGAAGATGGAAGAATCATGTGACCATCTTTTGGTTCATTGTTCCCTCTCCCCTTGGCTCGTGAGGTCTGGTTCTTGGAGGTCAGGGCACTCGGCAAATTAAAAGTTCACATCACCAATACTAGAGGAGACATCAAGAACCGGTGGACACGGCTTGGTTCGATAGCTCTGGACCGGATGCTGGCATTTCAGGTTGGTAGTTTGGCATTTGTGGTTTGTAGAAAGGGCGCAATGACTAGCTAAAGAGAGCACAACTCATAATATTGGTTGTTTCGGGCCTGACGACTAGTCCGTTTAGTGTTTGCACTTCCTGGTATAAAGTTAGGGTTGTGGGCTTGTGGCTTTTTAGTGTTGTTGTTAGTTAAGTCAGCTTATTCAATATTTCAAGAAAAGTCGGCTAACTCAACGTTTTGTAAATTTTGATTTGAATCTGTTTTTTCTTCCTTATACATGATACAAAGATGAGTAATTTTGCTTAGTTTTTCGAGAAAATCTTACAACAGCTAGCCCGGCCAATGCCTAATGTGTGGAGGTCGGCGCCGGCTTGTTCAAACCCAGAAAAATCTTGGTCTGCAATTGTACCCAACATGAACGATATTTGTGCCGCTTCCACAGCGACATTTGCTTTTATATTTCAGCAGCCTCCAGGGGATAGCTTGACCGAGATGTTGCACGTTCGTCTTTTCGCAAAATATATATAAACGCTGCGTCGCTGCACACCCTGGCACACACGGTGATGCAATGCAAGCGACAATTCCTTCCATACTTTACTTTAACTCCTGCGATGACGAGGCGTTAAACTGGACAATAACTTGGAGACACGTACTCGAGCGCGAGATATTATGACTAGACGTCGACGCGGGCCGACATTTTTTCGTCGTCGTTCGCCAAGCGGCATGGCTGCCTACTTCGCTTGCATGCCGTCCGTCCATCGTCGTCGCTCCATCGGCCATGCATGAAAGCTACTCCGTAGGTCTGTTAACAGAGACAGAGCAGATAGAGCGAGACCAAGCTCATGGCAACTGACCGGCCAGCGGCCGCCAGCAGCCAGCTGATACTA
Source organism: Themeda triandra (assembly GCA_018135685.1). NCBI lineage: Eukaryota > Viridiplantae > Streptophyta > Magnoliopsida > Poales > Poaceae > Themeda > Themeda triandra. The sequence goes on along the minus strand of JAENPR010000160.1, from coordinate 604,494 downwards.
GTATACGAGATTCCGTCGATGATTACGCTGGTTTTTAGCGTCGACGTACGTGACGGCTGTCACGGAACCGACCAATTTATACAAGATTAAGTACAAATGTCCCCGCTAATACGTTGACACACATACTTTGTCTTGTATAAACCCGGTAGTCCAACGAAATCACGAAGGATTTCAAATCAACTTGCAACGAACCAAGATCGTAGTAATTCAGCATAACCACATCACCTGTTACATCTTTTACAAATAATCTACATAGATTATATAATATCGGAGTACAATCTAGTTATTACAAACCAGAATATAGAGTATCGGAAGAAGCATAGTTTTAAAAACTAAAACAAGTAGTTTAAGGGTTACATTGCCGCATACAAGCTCACATCTTACAAAAGCAATATAAGGTAAGAAATCTACTAGAGACCATGCCCAATGGTCTAGTCTTCATTCCCCGAGGAGAAGCGATAGTTGCGCAACCATTATAGAAGATGTTATCTCGCAACAGGGAGGGAATAAACCCCGAGTACTCAATTGTACTCAACAAGACTTACCCGACATGAAATAGAGATAAAGACTCCAAGGATTATGCAAAGCTTTATAGGTGGAGTTGGCTTACTCATTTTGCATAAAGAGCTTTAAGTGTTGAGAGTAACCAAATTATTATTAGCATCAAGTTAATCTTCATTAACTTGTCATCTATGTTTGCCCGTGCTACAACAAGCAAGGAGAAGAGAATTACATAACCAGATCAGGTTCATTATCAGCTATCTTGCGAAGTGTGATCAACCATCCAAACAACTTAAAGTTTTCAAGTATGGAGATGATCCCGTCAAGCTTCTCACTATCCAGGAGACGATGGCGATTCGAATCGATTACTACCCGAGTGGGAAATATTCCTAACACTCTCCGCGCACCCCGCTAAGGGTAGCCGTAGAACACCATTCGTACAACTCAGGAATCACGGATTCGAACAGCGCCTCACTTAGGGTTGCCACCATGCCATGAGGTCAGGAATTATAACACCTGCCTTTGGACTTACGGACATGACTTCCCACACGGACATACCACGCCGGATATGCCAATGGATCAGGAATTATAACACCTGTCGGCGGGTGAGACTTGATACTCTTCGCGATCCGGCCTAAGTTGAACTACTAGGCTTCGCGGCGGATAACCTCCGATCCAGCCAGCTAAGTGCTAGGCACTGTTCAACATGACTAAGATGGGCTCCATTCCTTGTAGGTGATTAATCGGTATGGCGGTTCGCTTGATTACAAAGCTCCCTGGCCCTGTGACGTCCACGTTCCGCCTTACCGTCGATTTACATCCATATGGTTATTTGCACGATAGCACATATAGCCAACCGTGAACCATTATCCTAATTCTCGCAAGTGATCATCAATCACTCGACTTCTACCGTTTAAGCATGGCTAAGCAATTGCTACGGTATCATATCATTAGGATTTCAGGGATGATAACTGGACAAGGAATGATATAAATGCGGCAAGGGTTCCAATTCAAATCCTAGAACTTAATGCAACAATCATAAAGCATTTAGTAATTATAAAAGTTAGGAAGTTAAAATGCTCCGGGGCTTGCCTTTCGTCGTCGAGGTTCCAAACGCTCGATCACTTCACGTCAGGCTCCCGATCACCTCCTGTGCGGGAACTTCCTTCGCGACTTGTCCTTCGGGATCCTTGTCCTTCCCGACGAATCCCTAATCGCGATCCCGGGATGGTGCATTGTGTGCATGTATGAATATAGGATCGTTGGTATATGCATGATCATGAAACTTTAACAGTAGATAGCTAAGCTAATGCTCCAACTTTCATTTATAGACAAGTTAACCGGAAAACCAACTTATCATTGGGTTAACCATAGCATCATTGGGTTAACCCCTAATTAACCAATCAAGGATTTGAACAGGAACACCAAGATTGGTTGCTCCTAAAACCCTACCAAAATTACAGCAGGTAAAATATGTCAAATGAAACCCATCATCCAAATTTCACCCCATTTGGATGAATCAACTGCCCTACACAAAAATGACAAGTGACCTGACAGAGGGTCACCTAAAAATACTTTGTACTACCAAGTTAAGCAAACCATGACTTTGATCACACCCAGGGCTACATTACAGCATATAATGAGCCCACAAAAATTATGAACCTCAGATCATACTCCTATAATTAATTTATGAATTATTTCCTTCCTAGCTCAAAAATCAAGTTTGAACTACAACTCTAAATTTCATCACAGTAAGCATGTATGATACTCCTACCACAGATATAGCATGTCAATACAAGATCACAGGAGCAAGAATCATATTTTTCAGAGACCCCTAGAATTACTTATGAATTTCCCTAGTTTAATCCATAACCAAAAATTAATTAGAACTACACAGAAAAGTTTTACAAACATAGAAACTCATATTTTCTATGTATAGTGCACAGCATAAGAAAAATATTGCAAGTTGAATCACTTGATTTGGACAAGAAATGAGCAAGATATGCATTAAATAAGATTTAACATATTTTCTGGAAATTCTATTTCGAAAATCAGAAAAGACAAACACTTTGCGCATAGGCCCCTATGCTTGCTGGAAATTAACTAGGCCCTGTTTTGAAACCTGCTGTGTCTGGCCGTTTTACAGAACGACCCTCACCTTTTATTAAATTCTAAAGAGGAGGTCCTTCTCGATTGAGGAACAGAGGATGACGACGGCGGCTTGGGGCCGGCCGATGGCGCAGCTCCCCGGCGGAGCTGAGGGGCGGCGGAGCGTCGCGCCGGCGTTGCGAACCCGGCGGTGCCCTCAAATCGGCGCGGGGCAGCCCATGTCCCCCTGGCCGCACGGACCGAGGCGGCCGTTGGAGCGGCCGGCGGTGTGGCGCGCGGCGCCGCGGAGGCGAGACAAGGCGGCCTGACGCGAGGTGGCTGCGGTGGAACGGCGAGCGGTGGCGGCAAGCTGCTACTGCGGCTGCTTGGCCCGGCTATGGCGAGAGAGAGGCGGAGAACGATGTGGTGACGGAGATGAAACCGAGAGGGAGTCGGAGGGAACGAGAAGGGAAGGACAAGGCCAAGAGCGAGACTGAGAAGGGGGACGGCCTCGAGGGTTCCTCCGCTCGTCCTCGTCACTCGGCCGGAAGACGGAGGCGGCGACACGCGCTTGGCCACGCGCCGGCCGTGCGAGCTCGAGCGCTCGGCGTGTCGACACCGGGGACTCGCCTGTCGGTCACTTAGGCTGACGGTTGGGTCCCCCAAAATCAATTATTAAATTTATTAAAATACCCTCTGCACGATTTTTAAAGCGAAGAGAACTCCTAATCTATAGGGAATTTGGAGAAACTCTCAACATGAAAAGTATTTCTCTCAAAGAGTAGAATATTTCATCTTTAAGAAGTTTTCCCAAATTCTATATTGTTTTTGAAATATAAATTCCCAAAGAAAAACCTTTTTAAAATCCATTAAAAAGGAAGTCCTGTCTTCTACCTCAAAAATATATACCTTACACCCATTTTTCAAAGAAGTTGTCTTTGGGACTTTTATTCCTTACAAAATTTCGCATCTAAAACCTTTAGACCTCAAAAGCATTTGGAAAGGCTGAGAAATACTTTTTTTACAAAGCCGACAAAGACATTCAGTAAATTACACGAGTCAACCTATTGATATCTAAATGAAGCAAACTAATTGCAATCCTTTAGGAGGATTTCTTAATCATATATTACCACTATACTTAACACTACTAATCATCATTTGCAGGCAATCACATAGAATAACCTATTCCATCAAATTAAACAATCACACACTAGATGACAGTATGATAATGCATGCTTATGCAAATGATGACATGCTTAAACAAGATTAATTAGTGCTTAACACTGGAGGTGTTACAGCTCTAACCCCCTTAAAAGAAATCTCGTCCCGAGATTTGGTAGAAGTAGATTAATTTTCGAAAAGCGATAACTCTCATAGCGATAGCTCATGCTTTACCACCGACATCATGTTTGTCTAAAACTTTGCATCACTTGTCGCGACTAGGTGATTCGATCCAGTTACACTATCCCAATAGGAGGTTACCGAGGGTACTTGAGAGGAAAAACTGTTATTCACATCATCAAATACATCAAAATGTGCTTCAAAATCCATAATGTTTACCACTAAAAGCGGAGCGTAGCTTCCGCAAAAACGGAAACCACATGACTCCCTTCCAAGGTGACAACATAGGACTTTGTCCGCACATATTCACTATCGGCACATCCCTTCATAGGAACACCGGCTATTGACATGCCAATAGGAATCCTTTTGATCAAAAATATTCAACTCTTGCATGTAGAAATAAAAATTCCTAGGTCCAAGGTATCCGAATCTTCTCATGTAGAAGTCAAAGTTCTTAGGTCAAGAACTCCTTGACTCATCAAAACCCACCAGATTCCTTATTCCATTAAGCAGTTCCGATAAGCTAAGCGAATCATCTAGCAAGCACCTTCAGGTAGTATCTTC